>OU426860.1:1268180-1805680 GCA_911387685.1 Dolichovespula media
AGTCGGATAAATATTTTTATAAGAACGTAAAAAACGAATTGATAAAATAAGGTTTTAAATATCTTGTTTTAAAAGAATAATGAATTTTAGAATGATAAACCTCGAATGATAAATGTTATTTTACATTCATTCGACATTTTATTTAAATACAACATGGTGATATATTTGATCCGGTAATGCAATGGACTAATGTTTATGAAGACTAAAAGAACGAAATTACCTTCTCGAAAAGTCTGAGGTAATTTTGCATGAAAAAGTTAGATTGAAATCGAGAGTCGCTTACGTAGGTACATGCATTCGTGCGTGAAGAGATATTTCTTCAGAACGAATAACTAACTAGCATTATAAATAATAAGAAAGGTAGTCTTTCTTTTTAACAGTTCATTCTATCCTACAATATCATTTAAAAGTCGATAGTACTTCTTTCTAATACATTAAATTTGCACAAAACGAACTATAAATTATGTGCAAGTATTTATTACTATTTGTCCTTTTTAAAAACATTTAACTAACACCTATAAATAATTATAAAAGTGAATAGGAATTAAATGAAATAAAGTCTATTATGTTTTTTTTTTATCCCGTTTACATGTATAAGAATTTTCAAAATACTATTTTTAAATGTAAATCTTTGTAATTATAATAATGAAATATAACATAGATTCGTATATTAATTTCTTGTTCAAAAGAATGGTAATCGATATACAAATGCACGACTGGTTCGCGCAGATGATAAGGGAACGGTCAATGACCGTCGCAATGCCATTATCGTCATCGAATATGGAAAGTGCGAAATCGATCGTATGATACGATAGATGCGATTGATTGCCTAACCGATCGATAATCATGCAGATGATATTAAAAGGAAATAATTTGTAAAATTTTAATATTAAACGTTCGGCGGTTTATAATCTATGGCTATGAATCTTCCACTTGTTCACTTTTTGATTTGAGTTTAAATTTGTTCGGATCGGATAAATCGAAGACGTTCATGAAATGTTGAAAAGTAGGAAGCAATCGATCGACGAGATCGCCTTTCACAGCGAAGAAATCAGAATCGATCTTGCGAAATCGATTTGATAGCCGTCACGTCGACTCTTTGTGTTCCTCCTGTCGAAGGAAAATTTTTGCGAGTCTTTAAAGTGGGAGAAGATATAAAAGTCATGGACAGTCTCAAAGGCTTAACGTCTTTGTTGATCACGAAGATCGTCTAGCCGTCGATCCATAGATCGAAGTAGAGTCTAAGCTACGGAGAAAGATGCGTCGAAAAACGTACGAGTTGTTCGTTTCATTTCTTATTCTCGGCCATTCTTTGGGTATGCCCATGGATTACGAAGAATATCCGATTCTCGATAAAGACATGGCGCTCGTTGGGTCCTTCAAAAGAGAGCTACGCCAGTCGGTACCTTTGAAGTTCCACTCGGAAGTCGAGGATCTCGTGAAAGCTGGAAATACGCCGAAAAAGGATTTCAAAAAGATCGCGAAGAATGCGTCTGGTAGGTTTAATGGTATTTCCGTGCTCATTAATGATCAATCCTTGAAATATTAAGAGAAATTTATCGCCGATAATGATCTTGGTTCTTCAGTCATTTCAAAGTTATTTATAGATATCGCAAAGTATTTTCTTTCGAAAATGAAAGTTATTAATTTCTATCTAGGTCAGGAGTAATTTCTTATAGTAGATAAAGTTCATTATTACAAGAATAATAAGAATATCTCTCTCTCTTAAAACGATTGTCACATTCCGAATGAAACGTCGAGCATGAGTAGCATTAGCTCAATTTGCCGGAGCAAGCATCCCCATTAAGACCAGTTTCCTTTCCGAACCAGAGACCAATTTAGTCGACATCGATGAAACTCGTTCGAATTTGATACTTCGATCGAGGGAAATGAGCCACGCCCTCGTCGATGTCTCCTTGGAAACGAATAAGATTCGCGACGACATTGACGTCGGTTGGTGGCTTGTAAAAGCTTATCGCCGTTAAGACCTATTCGAATTGGAAATTCGTATGAAATTACGCGGACTGTCAATTTAAGGTTTATCATAGAGTCAGGAGAAATTAGAGCTTTTTAAAGCTCGGAGACCGGAGTCTGTTTGTTCACGCGTCAAAACAGATCGAACTCGTCGGAGGCATTTGTCGAAACGTCAAGACAGATCGAATTCACGTCGCTAGCCACGTAGCTCGATCGAACTCGATACACGTGTTCTCGAGTAATACGGAATCGTTTGAGGAAGGCACGTTTGTAGATCCAATTAATCATCGAGTTTCACGGATGCTTGGCCGAACGGCCGTGTTGACTAACAAGGACCGTTAACATTGTGGTTTTAGGCAAATCGGACGAGGGTGGCTACTACAAGACGTACGGTAGTGACGCAGAGGGCGAGAAGGGCTACTTGAAGGAAACCTATAGCAAGGGTGACCACGGATACAAGACGCTTGACACTTTCCACAAGCAGGATGGAGACAAGTACGGATTTGAGAAACACTTTGCTTACGGCAAAGCTCGTCTTGCCGACGAGTCTGACAAGCATGCTGAGCAAAGTTCGAAAATAGGAAAACAGGAAGATCATGAAGGTGCAGGTAAGAATATAAAATGATAGAAAGGATGAAAAATATATTTTTGAGGTTTCATTTTCAACGACATAAATAAACGATTTTTCATAGGTACGATCGTCGACAGTCACTACATGGATAACGAAGGAGATCACGGCGGTGAACATATTGGCGATTATGGAAGCCACTATATGGCCTCAGAACCAGACTCTGAGAGTTACAGCGATACTGGCGATGGCCACAGCAAGAATTATTCTGCCGGTAGTGAAGGTTCTTACGAGAGTCACAGCTCTTATTCCTCCGGTAGTAATTCTGGAGGCGATTATGGGGAACATTATCATTAATATTTTATAATACATGTTTTTTCTATGTATATACTACTTTATACATCGAATAAACAGACAACAGGGAGAATGTAATGCCTGGTCGTTCGATTAGAAATATAACGATCACGTTCGATTATGTTCTAATGATTAATTGACCTCGAAATATTGCGTTTTTATCCAAAATTTTGAATGGGTTCGATCGACTATGATGCAAGCTAATTAAAAAATTCGTATGTAGTTTTTGTTATTAGCCGATATTAATTTGACGTATTGTTATAACGTAACTTTGTTTGAAAGTATGACGGAGATGATTGATCGAGAAACATATAACTTTTTCGAGAGCATCGTTTGACGAAACTCGATATGTCATCGATTCCTAAACGTTTCTGCGATCGATCATTAACAATTAATCTATCTTAGATTGCTTGCGGTAATACGCGAAGGTGTTATTATGCGAGACAACAAGAATTCACTGAACTTTCTTAAGAATTTACAAGGAGAAAGAAAATTTGTCGTGAAGTACTATGGAAGTTTAATCGATCGTCTTATTATTTTACGTTCTTATTCATCCAGCTTTCGTTTCGAGGTTTTAAAGACAACTCGCCAAAATCGTTTTAGATTTACATGGATATTCACGAGTCGGATGGTTTAGGAAGACACATATCGCCTTGCTGCACGATTTAACCTGACGGATGAAGAATTCGCAAGCAAGCGTTAAAAAGTAGTTTCGGTCACGCGACGATCTTGGTGTGAGAGCTTCTACACATATCGCATGGTGATAGGTGTTGCCGGTACCAACCTACCAGTTTCTACGTTTAGCAATTATTTATAACGAGGAAAACTTCGTAGACGTCGCAGATATTCGAGGTAGAGACTGCTTGCAACGGATAATTACACACTTTTTTCTTTTTTATGGCAAGCGATATAATTTTTATTTTCGCTTCTTTTTTCTTTTTCTTTAACTACTTATTTCTCAAATAGAATACGTTTTAAAATCGAACGAATAACATTATTGGGTTGATATTCAAGTTTATTTTTACGTTTTTTGAATTATGACGACGTAATTCAATTACAAGTAATTCCATTATAACTTTAATAACACGCCAATTTCTTCCAAGACATTTGCGGTAAATGCTATTTCCTGCGCGCAAACAAATAAATGGATTTACTCGAAATGCTACTACGAAGATCGTCGACTTCTCTTATCGCGATGACTGGCGGTGCTAGATTTCCCTTCGACCAACGCTAGGTCGTTAGCCCAGTTTTCCTATCGTTTCGAAATCCTTAATTTTTAAGATCAACAATGTTTTCTGTGGCTTTCGTTTCAATCAACGTTATAAAATTCTTCTATTAGTGATTTTAATCGAATAGATATCGAGATCTATATGATAGTAAAAAATCTTTGGAATAATTGTGATGACTTTTATTTGTTTAAAAGGGAAGAAATGAGAGAAAGAGAGAGAGAGGCAAAGGGTGAGAGAGAGTGAGGGAGCGAAATTACTCACGATCAACATCATTCCTCTGCACCGTATTCCTCTCGAGAAAAGATTGTAGGCTGAATGGGAGCTCTTGACCGTAGAATAGAACCCACGTCGTGGTTCTCCCAGGATTTAAATTAGGAAACAATTTCATTAGCAGCCCAGAAGGTAGCACGAGTTCCTTTGTTCACCGACGCACAGTCCGCCGGTTTTATTCATCTAGCGAAAATGCGGTAAAGGATGGTTAAGTTGGTGAGCATAAGAGAAAGAGAGAGAAGGAGAGGGAGGGAGGGGAGAGAGAGCGAAAGAGAGAGAGAGAGAGAGAGAGAGAGAATAAGAAAGAAAGAGAAAGAAAGAGAACCGACGTTGGACTTGAATGCAAGGGTGGTAGTTTGGATGAGAGGTTGAGAAGGGTTGGGGTTCTCTCTGCCGGGCCATCAACTGATTGCACACCCCGCGAGACGCTGTCGGAGGGGTTACTGTTGGTGGCATTGCTACGTGGACGGAGAAGGAAAGGAAAGGAAAGGGTGCACGTAATTAAGCAAATCTCTAAAAGAGATATTCGGATTTAATTACGCGTTGTAATTTGACATTGGTTATTCATCGCTGATGCGACGATTAAACCAATTTAAAGACTGTTTCTTTAAACGATTTATTACCGGGAATATGTTACCTTTTTTTTGAGAAGTAGTGAGAAACAGACTAAATATAGGTGTAGGAGAAACTACATCGATTTGTATTCCCTTAACAAGATTCTTCATCACCCGTTGCATTACGGAACAATGATTTCTTCGAGTACAGTACTATCGTTGATTTCATAAAGGCTTTGAGGTCTCCGTTTTGAGAAAGGCAACGATCGTTGGGTAGCATCAAGGGTGGATGACGAAAGGAAGTGGGGTTGGGGTGGGTAAGAACGCGAATAGGAGCGAATTGTCTCGACGACGTTCCACCACTCGTCTTTGGATTCGCTTACAAAGCAGTCTCTCTCTATCCGGATGGTCCAAAGCGAACACCATCTAATCTAATCTCCGTTACGAAGAGAGATGCCGAGTTCAAATCGAACTTGGCAGAAGCCTTGGCCTCCCAGTTTCTCTTCTTATTCTTTTTCTTCTTCTTCTTCTATTTCTCGATTCTCCTTCTATATTCTACTTTCCCATCACCCTCGAAGGGATCGAGATAGGGTGCTCATGCAGTAACCAATCTTTATCTTGATTATGCAGCGCCAACGCCACCGATCCGGGCCAATCTCCAGTCTAAGGCGTTGCCAAATAAGGTCGTGAGGAACCGAGGAAGCTATCGATCACACTGTTTTAGAGCCCGTCCCTTTCCCTTTCTCCCACTCTTCCATTCACTATCTATCAATCTACCTATCTCTCTATCTCTCTATGAATTCGACCAGCTCCTACGATTTGCAATGGAGAGCAGGTTCGACGTCCGCCTTTGGACGCGATACGTGAAAGAAAATGCGATCGCTGCAGCGAGTTAATGGCTTCGATATACCTTCGGTTATCGGCCTTTACGAAGCCTTTGAGAATCAATTTTTCTCTTCCCCCCATCGAACGATAACGTTAATATCTTTCCTTCCTAGTCTTACTAAACATTATTATTTCGTTGTACCAACTATAGGTGATCATGTCATGAGAATATCGTTATAATATAATAAGAAGTATGGATTTTTCAGAAAAAAATAAATTTGAGATTAAATCGATAGGACGGAGAGAAAAGTAATCGAGAATGGAGACAAGAAATATAGCATGTTATTTACATTCTATTTCAAATACTTTTTCATATAAGCATTTGACAAAAATCATTCATGTAAATAAGAAAAACAAACTTTAACAATCAAAATAATTGAAGAACTCGCACTATAATATCCGTAAAAGTTCGGTAAATTGATTTCAGTTTATGATGTAATTAACGACCCATTATCTTTAATAGAAGAAAAAAGCGAAAGGTTGAAATAATATTTCTAAGAATATTGCAAATATAGAAAATTTGAACGAAGAAAAGAAGCAAGAAATGTCAATTAAAATTTCTTTTTGACTTCAATTTGCGGTGTATTCCAGAATTTAGATTCTAGTGTCAACCGTGCTAATTAAATTAAATTCATTACGCTTGGTTATCTGCGGTGCCATTTAATCGGAAATTCGATCACTTTTCCGATTGACTTTTATCAGCGCGCTGTTCCGCATTTTCATCGGTTTTCGGTTTCAATGAACGTTCCGGGTGTTATCGATAGCCGGTTTTGTGGCTAATTATTTAGATACGTTTAACAAAATCGTTGATATTTCAACATAATTACGACGCGGCACGTGCAGCGGTGACAATTCGTTCGCGTCAATAGATTGCATTGCACACTTTCTTATTGAACTATCACCATTTATTATATTGGATATGATCGTTTATAATAAAAACGTGAGATTTCTTATTGCAAGAAGACAGATTCGATGCGGTTCACCAGTTTCCGTGGTATTGTGCCAGTGTTGAAAAAAGGTCGACGAAAAAGTGACAATAGAAAGTAGTTTTCATCATTCTAGATACTCCGTTTCGACGACGTAATGCTTGAACGCACCATTTTTGTGGTTGTCGAAGAGATGAATTTTTTGTAAAACTGACGTTTTGAAATCGTGCATATATATATATATATATACACACACACACACATATAAGAAGCATAGAAGCATTTTTGATGTGATAATTTAACGTTCCAAAATATTTATCAAGTTTCCGTGATTATAATTATTGTTATATATTTTGTTAACGTAATAATATATTTACTAATCGTTGATTTTTATTTTTATAATAATGTATAATATTGATAATAAAAAATATGTAGGAAAACATACTAAGAGTTTGTTAAATGATTAAAATGAACAATAGGCATATTTGAGCCACAGTGTACCATTTTTAATCATTTTAAAATAATATATGAATGGCGAGTATGAGTATAATAGTAGACGTATTCGTCAATGAGAGAAAATGTGAAAGGAAGTTGAGTTCATGAAGGCACGTTCGTCGATTCTCAGAGAATCGGAGAACGTCAAATAGAGAAACCGAATGGTCTGAGTGGTCGTACGGAGGAAAGTAAAATCGTTGGAAACGCTCGATCCGTGACGGAAGTAACGATCGAGCGATATTTAAGTGAGAACCATCGAGCTCGAACCCGTCAGTAGCTGAAGCCGGATGTGAATGGATGTCAAAATGACACGCGTCACGACTCTTCTGCCGATTATTTTCTTTCTCTGTTGCTCCTTTTTACTTCAGAGGACATGTCACGCAAAAGATTTGCAGGCCAAGATACTAAAGAAACATGTTCTTCCAGTAAGGGATGTTGAGAGTCACATAGACCTAGAAGATGATCTAGAAAGTGCTGCTACAGATCATAAGCAGCAAGAACATCATCACAAAGTTGGTGGTGGTAAGGAACATCATGCCGAGCATCACGAGGAGCATGGTGAGAAGGGTGACAAGGGTTACAAGAGTCATCATCATCATGATAAGGATGATCATAGTAAACACGATAAAGAACATCATTCTGGAGATCACGAGGAACATGGTGGTCACAAGAAAGGTCATCATGATTTAGATGAGAAGTACGGAGAGCATCACGAGGGGGAGAAGGGTCACAAGGGTGGGAAGTTTGGGGAGAAGAAGGGCCACAAGAAGGGGCACAAGACGAAGGGTTATCACAACAAATTCCATAAGGATGAATATCACAAAGAGCACAAGTTTTATGACGATTACCATAAGGGTGGTCATCACGAGAAGCATGGTGATTTCCATGGACATCATGAGAAGAAGGAAGGTCATCATAAAAAGGGCGGACACAAACATTCAGGGTATAAGGAAGATCATCACGGTAAAAAGGGACATCAAGACAAGGGTCACAACGACGAGGATCATAAAGGACATCATGGCAAGCACGGGCACGAGCAGCATCACGCTCATCATGATTCCTATAGCAAGAAAGGTGATCATCATTCTGGAAAGAATTATGGTTTTAACAAGGAACATAAAGGTTAATTTTTACAGTGGAAGACATCTAAAGAGACTCAAGTTTAAGAGCGAAAAACTTGAAAAAGATGTGTACTTTTTGTAGTTGGTCGTATCGATCTTTCTACAAACGAAAATTTTTAGGGACTATGCAGTATGAAAGGAATAATTTCTTTACTTAAGCAAAGATTAATATTATTTAAGATACAATTTATCGGTAATTACCGATGAAGTAAACGTACAACGATAAATTTTTCTATGTATATCGAAAGGTAAATTCGTACAACTTTGGTATAGTTTTTAATTTGCCGGCTGGAAATGATAAGGGCGTAAAAGTTAAAAGTAATAATCGGATATAGGATATATTTAACGCGACTATCTTTAACATGCAAATGTAACATGGAAATGCAAATATTCATGGGCTTGTCCTATCCTGGTAGTGGTATTATAACCTTGGCTACATTTAATATTATTAAATGTGGATTTTAGCATTTGTTTTTATTACACCTCGTCTGATAAAGTGAATCTAACGATAATAATTAGACAAACTTAATATTTTTATACACTTCGTTTCGTGATAATAGAATAATAATATTATCAAAGAATAATTTTATAATAGAACAGAATTTAATACAAAATATTAAAACAAAACATTGTATAAGTAAATATAAAACCCATAAAGAATATAACTTAGTATCTCTTCGAGTTTTTTTCTTTGATAACGGAACAAATAAGCCTTCTCGTGGCTTATATTTGTACGATAGTGAGTAGTTGCATTACTGTTCAGACTACAATGCGATATTACGCCTTATAGGTTTGTCGTGACTTATTGTGAACGTTTTCCTTCAGGAGTTTTCCTATCATTTCTTTTAAGGACTCATATTGCAATAAAAGGATCGTATTGAATGAAAACTGCACAATCGAGATTTTCTTCCCGTTTATTTTTTTTCCTTTCTCACATGTGCTAATAAAAAATTCGTACATTTTCAAAATACAATATATATATACGTCGATGAATACATTAACTTTAATTATAAATATAGGTATACATATATATATATATATATATATATATATATATATATATATATATATTACACAATATATACATATATTACACATTTATCGTTTAGTTTAAAGTATCTAACAAGTCAATTAATTTTTTTGTTCTGCCTTGCAACCATTTCTTTAAAGAAATAAGATGTACCTACAATAATTAATAATCTTTTTATAGGAATTCATTCCAACAAAGAAGAGAATTTTCTACGTTACTGAAACGAACTGGAAATTGTTATAGATCATCGAACTAGAGATCCAAAAATATTAATCCGAGCTAGTGTTATCGAAAGATATTAACATTTTTTAATTAAACATTTTTACCGATTCGTTCAGGTGATTATACCAACTCGATGACCTACATACCAAACCTATCGTTATAGGACGACACTTTTCGCGTTTGGTTTGCCGGATTAAAATTTGGAATTTTGCTGCAGGAAATGACCAACGAAAAGCTTTCTCACGTATTCCCCATCCCCTTTATCTTTTTTCCTGTCTCTTTTTCGACCTACATAGCAGGATACTCGTATGCTCGCTTTTTGCTAAATTGACATGCCTGCTACAATATAAATGTTTGTATGATTCTGATATATTTTGTTTCTCTCTTGTCTATTATATTTTCATATTCGTGAATGCTTTATTCGTTATTCGTGTTTGAGCATGCACACACATTATGTCGATATGTGAACAGGCAGCCGGTGTAAACCGTCGAAAACACGTGTTCGCGTTAATTCGAATCTCTGGCGCCTTCTGCATCGGAAATGTTGGCGCTAATAACGCGAAAGATAGATAGATAGATAGATAGATAGATAGATAGAAGAGAGAGAGAGAGAGAGAGAGAGAGAGAGGGAGAGGTTCGACCTTAGTTAATACTAAGCGTAGCAACTAAAGCGAAACGTGACATTACATGGTTACTCTTCCTCATAACTTTGATGAACGAACGTTTTACACATCATTCGTTGATACTTTATCAATTGACAATCCCATATATTCTTATTAGAAAATTAAAGTATTTATTAAATTTGCGTGGATGGTTGTATTATTCTTTAATGTAGGAGTAAATATATTTGTTGCAAAAGCAAAACTTTATACCACATTTAAAATAAAAATTATTATTATTGTTATTATTATTATTATTAATAATATTATTATTATTGTTATTATTAATATTATTATTAATCATAATATTATTATCATTATTAATATTATTATTATTATATATCATTTGTAGGTATTGTACATATGGAATTTGTACGATCAGATTATTCCATTTCAATTTTACATTAAAGAAAAATGAGAATCAAGAATAAAATCTTTTACTATCTAAACTATAGTATATTAAAGATATATCGTACGCGTTAGATCGCATATTTTAAGATAGTCGAGAAAGGGCGGCGTATAAACGAGTTAAGCTTGGCCATAGTATTTAATCCGCGAGCTTACGACCATCAAAAGAGCTCGCCTTATGTGGCTTCACGATGCAATTTTCATTACATGACTCTAGTACGCGGACCCGTTTATTATTCGTAAGGTTGCTGCCATCTCGTGAAAATTTTATCAAAGGTTCTTCTGCTTATATAAGACGAGCTTAGGGTGATGGTCTCGGTATGTTGCTATTGTCTGGCATCAACTACTACGTCTAGCCGATTTCTCCTGTAGTGGGAAGAGGTCAGCAATGATGAACTTGAAGAATTCGTAGGATTTTCATTAAGTCTTGTGACTAAGTAAGTTCTATCGTTTTATTTTTTCTCTCTTTCTTTCTCCTATTTTTTCATCAAGTATATTTAGCATGAATTTTTGGCAAGAACATATGACCAACGTGTGTATATAATTAATCAATGTTGCTAAGAACAATACTGTTACGTTTTGCGTATGATTGTTTTTTTTCTTTTTCTCACGTTTAATATTTTCCTCGTTGAGATTAGTAATATGTAATATAAGGATCCACTTATTGCGCTGTTGTCGATATTCCAAAATAGGCCATCAAAGCGCTTATTTAACATCTTCGGAGACATGAAGAGTTTAGATCTCCAATACCTCTCTTTATAAAAATACGTTCCGTTAAATTTGTCTAATCTTACGTCAGTTAGAGCTCGTTTCGTAATACAATAGATTCCTTATTAAACATTAAACTAATCAGAATCGTAGCTGTTAGCATTTTTATGTAATAGAAAGAGGAGAAGCAGATCTTTTATCTTGGCAAGTTCCTCATGTGATGAGTTAAATACGTTTAAAGAATGGGAAGTCAGAAAGAGATATTTACAAAAATTTGGTAAGTTTGTCAGTATTTGCATTCTGTAAATCCAATCACTAATTAGTTAATAATTTTGTGATTATCTCTTAAATTTGTATCTTCCATTCTGTGAAACAAGTAATTAATTATAAGTCTGTATTCTACATTCTGTGAAACCAGTAATTAATTAATAATTCTGTATTCTGCACTTTATGAAACCGCTAATTAATTCATAATTAGTAAATAAGTCTGTATTCCGCATTTAGTGAAAACAGTAATACATTTATAAGACTGCATCTAGAAACCAATAAACCTGCAATAAGTTGAACGCTCTATATCCTTTTATAACTCTTACTGAATGTTACCTGTTTATCATTGAGATGAGAATTCATACTTGATTCGTTATACCGCTCGTAGTGAAAATAAGAAATTTCAAATCTTTATTTTTAATACTGTTCTCTGCATCTCCTTTTATTTTATTCTATCGGTTTATGTCTCCTTTCTCATCATCCATTATTGAATTTACATCGTTTAAGATTAATCTCTGGTAGAGGTTTTATAGCCTGATAAAAAATGTACCACCTTAAATTACGCCACAAGACGTATGTAACAGTAAATTAATCTGATTTATTTCGAATCGATAATACAATACAAGTACATAAATGTGTCAATAATCCGTATGATTTCGATAAAATAACAGAAATTATTGTCTATATTTTGTGTGAATTTCTAATCATGATTCTTGAAGCGAATCCAATTTGTTCCAATGTTCAAGAAAGGCGATCAGTTAGAGATGTGAAAGCGAGAGAACGTAACTGACTCGAAACGAGGTTAAAGTTGGTGGGAAGTGGCAGGACATCCACCACCAGAGTGCTAAGCAAGAACGAGGGAGATACTTGCTGGCTTCGCTGCTTCTGACTAGTAACTTACTGCTATTTGCATTGTTAATTAATAGCCATTATTCTCTCTCAGAGAAATTTCATTCGAAAATCATAGCATTGAAAGAGATTTAACGATTTTTGTTTGAATGTGTTTGTCGTTTCATTCGATCAACTATCTTGTACATCAACAATAAATCGTTGGCCTAAACATTGCAGTTTATTTTTATTGAACTAATTGTAATCAAATTAATTGGAAAAAGTCGATTTAATCTGTTGTTAAAGATGATGAAGCACATTTCAAACTATATTTATTTATGTACGATATCTACTAGTATAATAACTGACAAACAGTAGAGTACATACTTTTTATTTTTATCTTGTTAAAATAAAGAATATCTCTATAAAAAGATATAGATAAATAATTAAGTTTACTCGTTTTAAATTATGTTCATCTATTCTACTGTATTTACCTTAGATAAGCTGAAGATAAAATTGATTTGGTATACGTAGTGTGTGCGTGCGTGCGTGCGTGCGTGCGTGTACGTGTACGTGTATGTGTACATAGATAGTGGTAGATGCACGGTTAACATTTCTCTCATATCACGTATTATGTACGCATTTAGTGTACTGCTTCTCTTTCTTCTTTTGCTTCTTTTCCTTTGTACTAGGGCCACTCCAATTACATTAATTAATCCTCCAACGCGTACATGCGATGCAGATCGAAACAATGGTGGATATCCGCTCTTTCATCATCGTTAAAACGAATAGCTGGGAACATCAAGTAGGCTGCATTAGATTGCACGACTGCTACCTCTAACAAACAATGCCTCTGGCAAGATCGGAAGTTCTCGTAAATATACAAACAATATGAATACGAGTATACCATATTCGTTAATACTATGACAATTTCTAAAATCATTCGTACACGTTCAAATGATAAGAACAATGTTCGACTACGTAATTAAATGATCGTTATATTCATTTAGATATTTTTTCCTCTTTATTTTCTTTTTTTTATAGAACATTCTATTGTTTAAGAAAAAACTTTCTTAGAACATCTCAGTTAAATTTAATTCAATACTAATCTCAATATCGCAATTTAAAAAGCTATCGAACTATTGGAATTTTTTTAATGACAAAGAAACCTTTACCATTCTTACGCGATTCTTTGATAATAATATAATTCTAATGATTCCGACTGTTTATGCGTAATATTTAAGCGTATTCATGTGTTCTTGTGATTATTGATACATATTCAAATGTATATGAAAACCTTATTATGCTTTTTCTCGAATAAAATGTAGCAAAAATGTGATAATATGCAGTATAAAATGAGATATGAAAGGAGATCCTAGAATGCAGGATCTGTGAATGGTTTTTATTTCAACGGAGATCAAAGGCTTTTCCACGCGAATGAATACAGTGAAAGTGTTTATCTTTAAGCGCGAAGAAAAAGCTCATACCTTTAGAATAATCTTTTTACTATCTTATATAACAGAGATAGTATGAAAGGAATTCTACGTCACTAAGCGACTGTAACTGATACTTTAATCGTAGCTCTTTTTTTTTTATTAAAACAAGTAAAAAATCGATGAACGACACTTTAGGGATGGTCATTTTATTTTTAATAAAAACAATTTATTTTTAAAGAACAATTCCAACTTATAAATTAACAACATTAACAATGAACAATTTATAAACATAAAATATCATTTGAATTCCGTTCCTAAATCGTACAAGAGTTAGGACAATTGTGATCGGAAAGTTCATGAAAATAACAGATCGAGTGAAAGAACAGCTGGTGGTATCTCCTAATTGGACGAGTTTCTTAATGGCCGTGTTTGTATCCCCATTCTTTGTGATCTTCGTGACCACTCTTTTTACCATAATGAGAATCATGGTGATAATGTTCATCGTGTCCACCGCTGTCTTTGTGACCTTTGTGATCGTGATGATGATGTCCTTTCTCGTGATGGCCCTTTTTACCGTAATGATCTTCATGATGGCCATGATCGTGATGTCCCTTCTTAAAGTGACCACCTTTTTTGTGACCGTGCTCGTGATGATGACCACCGTGATCTTCATGATGACCGGAGTCGTGGTGCTCATCGTGGAATTCCTTATCCTTCTTAAATTCGTCGAACTTCTTCACCTCGTGATGACCTTTAGTACTGTGTCCCTTACCGTAGTGTCCTTTCTCGTGGAAGCTGTGGCCCTTCTCGCCTTTTTCTCCTTTGTGATGTTCTCCATAATATCCATCATCGTGATGATGATGCTTCTTGTGTCCTTCGTCTTCGTGATAATGTCCTGAATGTCCCTCTTTGTCGTGATGTCCTTTCTCTCCCTTATCATGATGATGATAACCTTTGTAACCTTTATCGCCTTTTTCACCATGTTCGTTATGATGACCGGAGTGATGTTCGTCACCACCACCTTTTTCAAAATGATGATGACTGGCAGCTGTTTCTAAATCCTTCAAGCCACTAATATCTCTAGCCAGGGCTAGTGTGACAAAAAGGGCCACTGTTATGAGAGCACCCCGTAAACCGATCATGTTGTCTATTTAGCAGTATGGTTGATATTTGGTAAGGTAACACACTGCCAGTTCAAATGCATCCAGCTGATGCAGGTGACAGGATGGGATCTCGATACCAGGCCGATTAATTTATACGTTTCGTACTGGGTCCAGTGCTATGTATTGGCAGATGGAGGTGGGTAAACCACAACAGCGTTGGTGGCATTTTCAGCTAGGTTCCTGTGGTGGGAGCGAATAGTTTCGGTTTCTCTCTTCGTTATATAGAGATCGTCCTTTTTTCGGTTTGATTCATTTGTAACGTTGTTTTTTGCTCTCATAATCGGGAAACGAAGCGGTCTCACCGAGTTTTGTTAAAGAAACTTTACACGTAACCAATTGGTCAACTTTTGAAAAAAATAATACAATCAATATTTTATGATTTCTTTTATAACAATTATTAATATCAATCACTAAATAAGAGAATTCAGTTAAAACAATATTTCTATTATTATTTATATTCTAATATTATTATTAGTATTGTTATTATTATTATTCGCCTTAATCAATATTTATATAAGTAAAATTTATAGTCACTAAAACAATTACAAATATTTTGTCTATTATTCTGATTCCTGTTTCAATATTAAAGTGATATCATGGAAATAGATCAGACAAATTTATATTGATTCTTCAAAATTACTACGTTAAACCATTTCACATACCGTTACCGTAACATAATTTGTTGTGCGTGCTTTCGCATAATTAGTTTTTGGTATTAGCTGATTTATTATCATACGTGCTGGAGAATATTAAACTGGATTCGCCATTCGATATGTGTATCGTGACACTGTGCTAATGACGATTATCCTCATTAGTCGTATTAAAAATAAATATTTCATATTGTTATAATTATAATTGTTATAGGAAATTATTTATCCACAATGGATAACAATAATGTAATAACATATACGGTTTAACAGAAAGGGATCATTAAAAAAATTTGATTACGCTAATAATTCTAATTGTTTGTTACGGTTGACATAACGTTAACATATTATTCTTCAACTGTGAAAATCAACTTATACGATGAAGAAAATAGAACATTAATATTTGATATATTTAATTCAAACATACGGATAATATTCGTAACGATACTTAGAAAAGAATTGAAAGCAAAAAGATAGTAAATGAAGCTCCTCATGTAATTTTTGACGAGAACATAAATATAGTTTTGGAAATATAAAGCTCGTAAATAGATTGATAATTTAATCAATCGTTTATTTTATTTAAATAGAATAATAATTATCATTTTCAAGATTTATGCAGAAATTAAGGATCATAGGAGTGTATATAAAATTGGGTCGGAAATTTGTAAAGAAAAAAATATGCGATATGATTTGTAATTCTTATATATTTTAATTATTAAAATTAACAATTCAGATCGATTAGGGATTAAGGGAGTTTAAAAATAATCAACGAGGGAACAAATATTAACGATGCAACAACGTTCGAATTACAATAGGATGAACTTGTTGCAATAATGGTTAACGATGGTAGCCGCCGTGACCACCACCTCCGCCGCCACCTCCATGACCACCACCGCCGCCTCCGCCACCTCCGTGACCACCACCGCCGCCACCTCCGTGACCACCACCGCTCGAAAATCCGTGCGATTTCCCTCCGTGATGTTCGCCTTTCTTCCCGTAGTCTTCGTGATGATGATAGTGTTCTTCATGGCCATGCTTTCCATGATGTCCCTCGTGATCCTCATCAAAGTGTCCTTTGTCATGGTGGCCCTTCTTTCCATGATGATCCTCGTGATGACCGGAGTGGTGATGTCCACCCTTTTTATGATGTCCTTCTTTGCTTCCGTGATGTCCGTGATGGGATCCATGTTTCTCATGATGTCCGCCTTTGTGATAATCGTCATAGAACTTATGTTCCTTGTGATATTCGTCTTTATGGGCTTTGTGATGATACCCATGAGTTTTTTCTCCTTTCTTGTGACCTTTCGAATGACCGAATTTGGAGCCCTTGTGACCATGCTCGTGTTCGTGATGATGACCGTGATGTTCGTCCTCTTCGTGATGTCCCTTCTTATGACCACCATGTTCGCCATGATGTCCTTCGTGATGCTCTTTACCATAATGGCCATGATCGCCTTTCTCGTGATGGTGAGAACCCTTGTAACCCTTGTCACCTTTCTCTCCGTGTTCTTCGTGATGATGACCATGGTGCTCATGGCCACCACCAGACTCATGATGATGACCTCCGCCACCGCCGCCGCCGCCGCCGCCGCCGCCACCGCCGCCGCCACCACCACCACCACCGTGGTGATGACTAGCAGCTACTTCTAGATCTCGTTCGTCTGTCACCTTCTTTGCCGATGAGAAATCGACAATCGCATAGAGGAGAAAGAAAACTAGACATATCCGACACACGTAGCAAGCCATTGTTGGTACTTTGACGGACCAACGAGTACGATCGACTGACCAAGCTTCATCACACCTAAGCTTATATACTTGTTGCTCCGCTCCTGGATTCGTACGTAATCACTTTCGTTCCTTCTCATCGACTTATCCACAAAGAGAGTTTCGCGTTTCGTAAATCTTCTTTTCTATCAGCTAGCGCCATCAGCGAACATGCTTTCTAACATAAATACTTTCAAAGCTTTTCGCAAAATACTTCTTTATTATGTTTGATCAAAACCTAGTTTGAGATATAAATACAAGGAAACCATTGAAGTTACTAAAGGAATAAGATATAAGTTTTAACTCGTAATTCTCATTTCTCATAGTATTGTTGTATTGTCCTTTATCATATAAGTACACCAAAAGTTTTTACTTTATGGTTTGACAGTAAGTATTTTTTAAAATGGGATAGAGAAAATGCATTTTCGAAGGAAAGCATAGTTTTTCAATTCGAGTTATATATACAGTAAACTCATTATCACTACTTTTTTGTACGCTCATTACTTCTACGAATAATATGTATCGGAGTTAAATCATAATTAATTTGTTTTTATCTATAATACTTCAATTATGCAATGGTTCTTTGATAAACTTTTCATCTTGTTTTATCTTACATTTTCGTCGCATTTTTATTGTAAAAAATCTTGTTTCTGTTAGCAATTAAAATATTATTTATTGCACACAATTTTGTAATTAGATAAGTATCTTTTTATCAAAAGCTTAACAATTGGTGATCAGGTAGATTGAATTTCAATATTAATACATTTTAATATTTACATGAAATGTGCTAAGTCACTTCGGAAGAAGAAGAAAGTAGTAGTGGAAGTTCGAGATCGATCGAGAAGAGAAAATCTTGATTAAAAGACGTTGGCGGCACATTTGTGCAAGCATGGCGACGATTTCGATCGAGATTACATAATGTTCACGATCAACGAACCGCCTGGAATCGATATTACGATTTAAACAGGTTAAAAAGACATAACTTTCGCAACAAACTGATCAGCCAAGAAAAGGAGGTATTACTTCCCTAATATCGCCGATTATTCTCCGTCTTGTATATAATAAGAGAGTAGCGCTAGGCTTTATCACACCGACTGCAGCGTTGAAGCGAAAGGGTCACGGTGGGTGCTAACGAGTATAGCGAATATTCACTCGATACCATGAGGTATTTTTCTTTGGTGGTATCTCTCGTAGCGATTTCGATCGCTCATTCAATTTTGGTTGAAAGCCGAAGAGTTACGACAGATCTGTCCGACTTGGAAGTAGCTGCATCTGGTCATCATGAAGAAAAGGGTGGTGGCGAAAAGCATTTTTCCGATCATTATAGCAAGCACGGTGAGAAGGGCAACAAGGGATATAAAGGTGAACATCATCACGAAAAGGGTGATAAGGGACACCATGATAAAGAAGGACACTCGGGACACTACCACGAAGATGAAGGACACAAGAAGCATCATCACCATGATGATGGTTACTACGCCGAGCATCATAAAGGTGAAAAGGGCGAGAAGGGCCATAAATTTCATGAGAAAGGCCACTACGGCAAGGGCCATAGTACCAAGGGGCATCACGGAGTTCATAAATTAGATGAATTTAAAAAGGATAAAGAATTCTTCGACGAGCATCATGAGTCTGGTCATCACGAGGATCATGGTGGTCATCATCACGAGCATGAACACAAAAAAGGCGGTCACTTCAAAAAAGGCCATCATGATTCCGGTCATCACGAAGATAAATATGGGAAAAAAGGTCATTACGAGAAGGGACATCATCATCATGATGAAAAGGGTCACAAGGGTGAAAGTGGACACGACGAACATTATAAATATCATTCTAAGCATGGTAAAAAAGGTGATCACGAGGATCACAAGAAATGGGGATTTAAAGATGGACATTGAGTCGAAGCAATCATAATTATTGTTCCTTGTTGCATTATGTTTTTTTTTAGCTGTACCTTATTTGTATAATTACAAATTATCAAAATAAATATTTTCGTACGTATAAGTAGAACATCAAAATCGAATCCACGAGCAACAATCGAGATATACAGTGTATAGAAATTTCAAAGAATGTTCTTTATCAAATTTCTTGGTTCATTTTTCTTATATTCGGTTTTCGAATATTTGGTTATGTCAATCGTATGTTCTATTTTGTAGTTTTAGACAGAAAAAAAAGATCACTCATCAAGTTTTTATTTCGAAGTAAAAATAATTTTATATCGCCATTTATCCCATTCCTTGGGTATTAAGTAATATCGCCGTACAAATACAAGCGATTTTGATGCAATCATTAAATTGGTAAATATCGTTACTTTCACACTATTCGTTTCAGTTTTTTTATACGTTCAAAGTAGTTAATCAATGATTATTGAATCAACAAAATAAAATTGCTTAAAATCGATTTAATTTTATAGTATTTAAAAATATCTTATTCTACATATTGAATCACAAGTTTGCAATGGATTACAAGTTATCAAAAAATAACTTCATAGGAATTGTTACTATAATATAGAAGTAATAATTATTTTGCAAATTAGTGATAGCTATACAGCACTAGATTTTACTCGGAATAAACGATAAATAAAGTCAAGTAGAAAGAAGCGATAGATCGTTAACAATAATTAAATAATGCTTTTCTAAGTACAATGAATCACCTTTCACTTTCGCTGCACTCTGTTCATCTTTCTTGAAAAATTCAGCATTCTCGACGTAATGTTCTTTTTCGCTAGCTTCCCTATCTTGTCCTTGAGCCGTACGGTATCGATGACCATTGAGAAATATTTTCTTTTGTGCCTATTCGTTCCCGTGGTAATCTGCATCCAACTTTTGGGTGCTCTTTTGTTCACCTTTCGCTTCTTCGTGTTCGCTGTTCTCCGAGCTACAACTCTCTTCGTGTTCGTCGACATGCTTATTGTCATAAAAGGACGTGTCCTTTTTGTATTCATCCTTGTGGTAAACGTTATGAAACCCCCATGTTCTGTGACCTTTTTTATGACTCTCTTTTTTTCCATGACTTTCACTCGACAGTTCCTTTGCAGCAGATTCATTTTGGCCGTATTTCGAATCTTCTTCCTCCTTGTCCTTTTTAGTTTCAGCAAAGTCTTTTTGATATCCAAAAAGATGAGATTTTCCGATAGCTTGTTTTTCGTCTTTATCAAAATCTTCGTATCTATTGTTGAGCTTTTCTTCTTCTTCTCTTCGTCACGATATCACGAAATATCGCTAATAGCAAAATTATATTTGTTATCGATTATTTCGTTCTTAAATCCATCTTTTAAATTCAATCTCTGTATAACGACGTCATCGGTGAAAAGATCATTCTCCCAAATATTACCATACGGAACATTTTGTATTCCTATTGATTTCCTTAAAGTGTCAATACCTAAATTAGAATGGAGTCTGATATTCGTACCACCAATGCCCAGTTTGCTTCTCGAAAGTTTATAATTTTCTGCATGTCTTGGTAAACCATAATATTGAGAGCGAGTGAAGCTTCCTTTAATGCGAAATCCATCGCTTCCATCGTAATCGAATCCTTCGATGTTGCCAAGGCTACTATCCTGTCCACCTAAACGTCGTAAACTCGATTCTGCACCGAAGGTACCTGATGCAAATATACGTATAATCAATAGTGATTACTATGATTAAAATGATACCGTCCAATTTCATTACAGTTGTTACATAACTCCAACGACTACAAGATATTTATTAAAAAGAGATTCGAACGAATACCTTTGTCGATATTTTTAATTTTATACCCGGTTGGATAATTGAATCCGTAAATCGAGTTAGCCACATTTAAATTGGAATTTCCAAATCCATCGCCTTTAATAAAAGTCTCAAATTCATCTGTTCCACGTTCACTAATTGTGTCGTATCGTTTAAACTCATTTCCCCTTCCATTAAACGCATATTCGTTACTTGACATTTCCATATCCTTCACTATTGATTTTTTCGAATTATTTTTAATTTCTTCGGGTTCTTTCACCTCGATTCCTTCGCATACCAGCAAACACATTACACTTACGACATAATAAATGTCCATTTTCATAACCGTTAACATAATTTTATGTTATTTTATATGCTTTCAAAGAACTTCGGGAGTTCAAATGACGTGTATTTGATTACATATATTTGATCTGACGACGCTTTTATAGAATACGTCATTTGTAATGATTAGTAACAAAGACGATACGTAAAATTATGTAGATTGTTTCATCAGACCATATTTCCTTTTAGATTTCGAAAATAAATCGCATATCCGTTATTTCGATGGTAGAGCTCGATGTATTGACTGCAACGTGACATTATCACAAAGAATTAGCTTCGATCGGTATAAGCTTCACTGTTTTGTTTTTAATCCGGAGCACGAACTATTCTAATTTAGAAAGTAGAATACCGTGGGTATGCACAACAGGCGGTATTACATCACTGTCTTACTTGACAGTTACTCACTTCGGTGCTATGCTAATTGATCGATGAATACCTTGGAAGAGGATTAATCTGACAATACTACGAATTTCACGTGTTATAAGTATCGACAAAGCATTACAAAAATGTGAGCTATAATTGACAATGCTCTAAAGTGATCTATTTTTTAGTCACATATAATACATTGTACATTCGAATACATACTATCACGTTTGGATTACGTTCTTTTTTGAGTATGCGGTGCAAACACAAATGGATATATTTTTACGGTGTAATTAAAGTATTACACAGTACGAAGGAAGAAATTTACGAAATCAAACGTTATATAAAATTATTTCTTATATTATAACAAATATATGTCGAACAATAATAATAGTAAAGAAAGTATATCAAATAAATATTTACATTATCTATCAATGATCGTCGTGAGCTTTAGAAAAACCATATTTCTTTTCTGCTTGTTTTCCATATTCTTTCCAATATTCAGAGTAATCTTTACGATAAGAATCTTCGCTCTTTTTGGAATGGTGTCTTTGATTGTGACTGATGTCGTGACCCTTATGAAAATCATCTTTCTTCATCTTATCCCAATGATCGAAGCCAGAATGGAGATGAGAACCTTTATAAAATCACCCTCTTTTGCATTTTGACGTTGGTCGAAAGCAAAGTGTTTACTGAACTGTCCGTCTTTGTGGCTTTCATCGTAAAAGTCCGTTTTCTTTTTATATTCGTCTTTATGATAGACTTTGTGGAAACCATTATTCTTTCCTCCTGTTTTATGATACGAGCTGTGTTCATGCTTAGCACCTTCTTCACCCTTTTTCAAGTCATCGATACATTGGATATATCGGTGTGTTCTTTTTTGTGACCACCCTCTAGATTTTAGTGACATAGAAACACAAAGTACGTAAAAGTAAGCCACGTATTGCAAAATAGAAGTTTTATCTGTAACTTTGCGTAACTCTTTATAAGGATATTGTTTCGTCTTTTAGAAACAAAATACAAACCAGCTTTTTTTTCTCGGCCGAATCATAAATCATTTTCTGTCCTTTGCCAAACTTGTCATAGTTATAATGATCACTATCACCCTTTTCCCCGTAAGACAAATGCCTTCGTTGGAGTATTATTTGTCTGATTCAGTTTTAAGGAAAGATCTAGATCTCTCATCTGCTTGGGAATTATAAAAATCACTTTGATTTTGATCAAATAATTCTACACTATTGTTTTGAGGATGTTCTAGATGAACATGCTTGAATCCTTCCGATGGAAACGAGGAATAATGAGTTTCATGAGCATCGTTATATCCACTGTCGTCTCGTCATCATCGTCCTCATCATCGTCATCTTCATCATCGTTTTTGTGTTCATCGTTATATTCCTTCTTTTTATTGTCACCTTCCTTCTTACTCTTCTCGTCGGTATGTCCTTGATTACCATCTTCTACTTCTACTACTAACTTTTCATTACTCACAGGCACGTAAGAAGGTGCCAAAGGTTTCCGTGAGACAACGTAGACACCTTGCCCTGCCACGTGATCGTTACCCAACTTTATGTAGGGGAATTGCTGCTGCACATAGATACTTGGCTTTTGTCCTGCGTTCACATAAGAGATTATGGGCTTTTCGTAGAAACCCGCCGTTTGAGGAACCGATACAGCAACAGGTGCTGCAGTACCCACAATACTATTATCGACGATATAATGCAATGGCGTATCGTAGTAACGTCCGTTCCTATAATTGATGTAATGTACGTAGGTCACGGGATAGTCTTCTTATCCTTGCTCGTAGATGTAACCCTGTAATGTAGCAGAAGGCTCAAGGTCGGCCATACTCGCTTTCAAGATTGTTATCCTTTCCGTTTTCGTTGGTGATTCATTGTTGAATCTGATTAAGATCAATACAAGAATTGTCGTGATCGCGACCATAATGAATGCAGGACAAAATCGAGAGTTGGCAGGTGTAGTTGAACGTTGACTCGCTTACTCTGGCAACCATGTTAGTAACTGGTTTAGCTTTTATATACGCGTTTGTAACAAAAGTCCTTCAATCTGGGTAGATGTTCTCGCTCCTTTCTATATAACTATCTAATGTTCAGTAAAGCAAATTCAAGCATAGAGCGTTATTATCCTGCCGTGATAGTTCCTGTAAATCGGTCAGATTTGCGTAACATAGTTGCGGCAGAATGTTAACATTTTGGCTGGATTAGAATATGGCTTACCATTGCCATTTGTATATCTAAGTTATCTCACTACTTTTTTAGTCACGTTGGACTCAATGCAGCGAGATAATAATACGCAACATTCGTTCACGTTTTTGCATCGATCGAGGGTCTTTTTCTATGGACGAATGATTCTGCGAGATATCTTCGGCTTATGTTTAATAATATTTTCTCGCGCATTTTTATAACTCAGCATTGCAATATTATTCATATTTCGTTGATGATACGTATAAATAGATATACATTTATAGAAAATGTGTCATACGGTTTTTTTCGAACTAGAAAACAAAATAATAAAAATAACGTGTCAAGGCTGAATTGGATTAAAAGCTCAAATAGATACAACGAAGCCCGTGTGGGCTTGTGAGCTTCTCGTTTTGGAGAGTAGGGGCGGTATTCGAGAATAGTCGAACAAAACTGTCCGACTTTCAACGGATCGGGCAAAGTGGGACGACCTTGAAGAGAGCCTGCCGGCGACAGAGAGACATCTCGGTGAGGTCGTGCAAAATCGGTGAAAACGAAGTTTGTTCACAGCATTACTAGTTTCGAGAAGTACCGTCCTTCCAGATGTACTCGACCAGTTCTGGGCAAGAGCCAATCGAGTGCGGGCGTTCCGGCGATCGGTCAGGAGATATAAAAGAGCTCGCCACATGGCACAGTGATTACAGTTTATTTCAACGTGAGAAACGTAACGCCGCGAGTAGAAACAACGCGATATAAGAGAAAGAATAAAAAAAGAAGACTATAAAAAAGAAAACTACACGAAAAAAAGAGAGAGAGAGACAAAGACAGAGAGAGAGAGAGAGAGAGACAGAGAGAGAGAGAGAGAGAGAAATACCTAATCACGTTAACGTTGGGTTTTCCCTAATCGCGAACGCTCGAGAAAGAGAAAGAAAAAGAAGTAGAACCTTCTGTTTTATCTCAAACGCGATAAACTAGACACGTCAGGTGTAGACATAGAGAAAGGAGAATGAAAAACGTGTGGGGATTGTGTTGGTACGTTCTTTGCGTCGTCATTGTTCGCGTTTCAACATATCCGGTGAACAAAAGTGACCAAATACGATTTGATCTTGGAGCTTTTTCTACCGATTATATCATGAAAGATTTGTCACCAGTTAAGTTTGTTGGTGTGAACAGAGGTCTGGAAGATTTCGATGATGGGCCAATGCAAAAAAAGAATGTAAAGGAACCTTTAATTTTGGAACCAGACGCAGAAATGTTACCACCTAATTACAAAGGTGTTGTACCACCCGGCGTGGATCACATGGAACTTGTTCATGGTGAACCGCAGATAATGGCTACCGAATCGGAGGCCATTACATACGTGTTTTCGAATCAAGCATCTCAAGGAGTGAAAGATGAGAAGGGTCAAAAGAAAACGGTTGAATTTGAAAAGAGCTTGAAGGATGAGAAAGAGAAAGAGAAACAGAAGAAAGATTATGAAGAAGCAGCTGGCAAGAAGAAAGCACATATTGTGATCAAGAACAATCTTAGTGGTCGAAAGGATCAGGCATTCGACGAAAAAGGTGGAAGTTATGAGATTGAAGGTAATCGCAATAAGGGTCACAACGTTGCTGGTTTTCACAGTGTTTATTCTAAAGACGAATACAAAAAAGATGCCGATTTTTACGACAACGGTCATCAAGGTGGACACTTCAAGAAACATGGAAGATTCGGCGAGAAACATAGTTCTCTCGAACGTTCTTATAAGAAGGGCTTAAGTCACGATTCAACCTTCGACTTGGCTGAAGCCAAAAAAGAAGGAGAATCGAAGAAGTCTCGGGTCAACGAAGAAGCCCAAGGTCATGTTGCTGCGAAAGGCTACGATGGCTTCTTTCATAACTTCGATGAATTCGTAAAAGAAGCAGGACTTGTTAAGGGTTAAAAGTACTCTCCAATGAACGTGGATGCATTTTAATAAAGTGTATTCTATTATTGTTGTATGCGTAATTAAAGATCGTAGACTCACGTATTATAACTTATCGAAGAGATTTATATTTATTTATTGGACGGAGCAAGATAATAATTACATCTTGATTAATAAAATGATAAATCTTCAAAATATGTATCCTAATTCTTCTCGGTCGATAACGATAAATTATGAAAAATGTATTTTATAGCGTTTACGTATACTATAAGAGATTAGATGTATGTAAACTATATATGTATTGTACGTACAAAGATTAGAAAGATATTGTAACTATATCTCTTCCTTTTGACAAATTTGCTTTGACATTTCTAAGGGGTTACGTTGCAGGTGTAAAATAAAATCAAGAGCACAGCAGAGTCATATCGATAATCGATAAATTCTCAAGGGGACAATACCTCGATCGGATTGCAGGTTCATCTTGACGCATTGTCCTGTTCCTTGATAACGACCACGGAGCAACCCCCGACTAGGTTTCCCACGGTGAACAACGTGATTTGCCAACGATGGTTACGTTGATTAATGGATATTAATAATGTTCGCCATTGTTACCACAATAAATCGTGATTTTTCGTCGCGGTTAGCTGGGACGCGAATAAAAGGTGATAATTGATGCGTCGCTCGCTTGGACGAGAAAAGAGGGGTTGAAGGAGGAGGAGGAGGAGGAGGAGGAGGAGGCAGCTTTTCAGGCAGGTAACATGCGCGAGCGCGTACACGGACACAAGCGCATATTGCTGTATTTTGACTAGGGTGAGAATAGCTGAGGTACCATTCCCTTCGTGGCTCAGTGAGCTCGGGTTCCGTGCATTCATCAACAATAAGCCGCAGCAACCCCAAACACACTCCTCCCTTTCCTCCTCCTTTTCCCAATCTATGTGTATGCATGTACGCTTATGAGTAGGTCCACGTGTTTATGTATACGCGTGTATGTTTGTTCGTGTGCATGGATGAGCGTGCATCGTAGGTTGTGGAACGCGTTTGGAATACATAAATCAGGTGCGCCAGTCTGCAGACTGCTGCCAGCCATATCACTTGGCACAACGGCTATGAATGAATAGAGCCGTACCTGAATTATCGTCCGCCTTTGCAGATACTGAGGACGCTCGTGCACGTTCCACTACGACAACGGGTAAGCAAGTGTGGCTTTAAACCTTAATCTTCAAGCGTTGGATAAAAATACGATAAAGATAAGCCTGCTAATGTTCTTTTGCTTTCATGGCTAATTATTTTTTTAAAAATCGTTTTCAAAAAATATATTCATTGTGCCAACTCTAATAATTTTTTAAAAGGTAATAAATATTGAGTTATTTTCGATCATAATATAATTGATTTTAGCTCGGAAGAGGTCGCGTTAACATTTTCTTTGATATCTACGACATTTGTTCGAACTATTTATTTTTATTGAGATTATTGAGCAAGAAGTACGATACAGGTGAAAGAAATTATAGCAAAACGACTGTATCAATTCTTGAAAAAGAACGAACTAGAAACATGTTGGAATCCTTTCGATCAGGTCGTTTCAAACGAATCCTACGATTTCCGAAAGAAACGCAATTTATCTTACGTTAATCTTTCTCCGAGTAGTAAGCTAGGGTGGTGAAAGAGGAGGAGGAGGGGAATGAGAGGAAGGAAGTGAGCATTCCTTGTGCCGTTTTTCGCTATTTTTCTCTTCTTTTTATTCGTTTTATCCAAGAATAACACGGTCGAGAAGTGCTCGTACGATTTCACGAGGACGAGCGATGTCGAGGATTCGATCACTTTCGTACAAAAATTTATTGTCTCACAGACACCCGCATGAACTACATATCTATCGTAGAAAGAATAAAAAAAGAAATAGCAATAATTATAGTGTTTCGCGATATTGTATCGCTTGTAATAATAATCATTTTGTGCTATTAACAATCGTATTTTCTTATTTGAATTTCATTAATCTAACAAATACTAAATAATATATATATATATATATATATATATATATATATATATACATACATTTATTATGTACAAAATTTAATTTCAAGAGATAGCAGATCTCGTCAATTTCAAAACACTTCAGATTAGTTCTTGAAAAGTTTAACTTATGCGATTTTGGCTACAGATCGTTGAAGTATCGCTACAATCGACGAACGGTAAACCACGTTCACACGTATAGCTCCGTTTTTTGTTTTATATTCGCTGTCTATTGGCATTTTAATCGATAAATATATTTAGCAAAGTGCGCACGAGGAATCCCTATTTTTTATTTACGCATTATTTCACGAAGCGTACGATTTTCACGGCAGATCGACGATAAATTATAGAGAAACATGGTATTGTTGCTTTTAAGATTAATCGCCAATACTAAAACTTTTCAAGACGTCAAACTTTTTCGGAGTATCAAGAAACTTCGATTTTCGCAATCTCGTTTTAATGCTTCAGAAAAGCATACAGAATGCATTTGTCCTGTGAGTAATATTTGAAAGAATAATGTTAAAATAATTCAAACAAGTTGTTCTATTTTCTTTGATTTAATTTCATTTATAATCGTAATCTTCGAAAATAATAATTTCAATTTTAGGAACCGCCAACTTATAGTACTCGTTTGGCAATGCCTGTTGATTATGACAACGTAATCAATTTCATGTGCAGAACTTATTTCAAAGAGGAGCCTAGTATAGTAAATATCGGGCTTAGTGATGTATCACCAACAGCTTCCATGTTGAAGATCATGCAAGAAAACCTTAAGAACGGCATGACGATAATCGCAGAGAATCAGCTCCGTTGCATAATTGGTGCCGCCATAAACATTTGCTCATGTCCGTGGGAACCAAAAAAAATTAAAGAATACGCAAGATGTTGCGAGGAAGAGGGTCTAGTGCGTGACCTGATAGAGTTCTACTCTTACGAATCTCGTAAGCCAGATGTTTGGAATCGTTATTGCGTTCACAAAGTGTTTGAGTGCAACTATGTGGCGGTCGACCCAGAATATCGTGGAATGGGTATTGCCAAGAAGCTCATCGAAGAAAGTTGGTATCTCGCACGAGATTGTAGTTATCGATTGTTCCGTATCGACTGTTCTAATAGGTGAGCCTGATTCTGTAATATCGATTATTTCAAAAGCATCAAAAGCATTAAAAGCATCGAACAATGGCGAATCGTCAATTTTTCATAATACTGAAATATCAGTAGAACGGTATCCAAGGGTTCAGGTAGAACAAGGTCAAGTTGTTATTTTAATTTGAACGTTCTCTCTCTCTCTCTCTCTCTCTCTCTCTCTCGTTCCTTTTCTATTCTTTAAATAAAATTATTATTTCATACTTGAAATATTGTATTTGTATTTGGTATGTACGTTCCTTTACGTAGATATACAGCTATAATCGCAGAAGGTTTCGGATGGACTAAAATTTGCACGATACCTTATTGTCGATACGTCAAGAATGGCGAAATGGTATTCCAATATATACAAGAACCTCATACGGAAATCGAAGTTTATATCGATCGTGTCAACTTTCTTGATGCATACCATCTGCTATATAACAGCTGTAAGTTTAAGTAATCCGCTTGAAGATAAACAAGAGGAAGAGATAATCTCATTTAAAAAATAAGTTAAGCTTCTTTATTTACTGTCTCATTATTTTATTACTTGTAATATTTCAAGAGATAAACTTGTTTGCTAGGTAAGATGTAATAAACATGTATTTTCTGTATTCCCGTCTATTAATTTTAAAACGGGCTCTGTTCATTTCGAAGTATTTATAGATCTGGAGAAAGGGTGATTTAATGGTATTAATAAATATTAACATGTTTTTGCATAATAAAACGTGTATATAGTCTTAATACTTCGTATTTAGAAAAATTGCTACATATCTCGTTTATTATCCATATTATATTTTATTAAATCATTATTAGTATCCATTATATCTCACAACAATGACATTTATTGTATATAATGAATTTTTGAAACGTATCTAGAAACGGAGATTAAAATTCACCGAGAAATCCTATCGTAAAGTATATGAAATAGGTGTTTAGAATGAATGAAACGCGTAAGTTTAAAAGTTATACTTTTCATCAGTATCCACGGTAAATAAATTCAAAAGGATATTTCGGCGCTCTCTTGGCTCGAAGATAAAGTGGAATTGTTGTGCCGTGAGCGAAATACATCGGGGTAATGCGAAGTGCCCGCAATAGTGGGGCTCTACGGGCGTGTTTACGAGAGGGTTGTTCGAGGGGGGTTGCTCGCATGCATCATCGGTGCAACTAGAGATAAATTCTGTACGCGCTGTGCTCTAGTGTGTACGTCGTCTTTACTTTGGTCTTAACTAAAATCCATTAAAGCCAACGATTTATTACAATACCCTTACCCTTCGTACGATGTGTGTGCGCGTACTCGCTCAGGAGGCAGGCTAACGCTTCCTGGCCACCTTCAGACGCAGTTTAAAGGCAAATTAATGACGTTGGGGTAAATTCAGTGAGTATACCTATCTACGTACTTATTTGTGTACCAGTACTTTTCATTTTTTATTTCGTCAACTGTTTTGGATTTATAAAAGCAAGAGGCCGTGGATAGTGAGTCGGCGTACCGTGTAATGTACGAAGATTGTTTCTGATGTATTTATCGCTTAAAGAAAAGAGTTCTATTTACGAAACACGAAATGAAGCTTGAACGCTTTAATAAACACGTTGAAACGTCGCTGCGATTTCTAATTTTAAGATAGATAACATATTTATAATACGTATGAAATCATTATTACAACGTTAATTATTATTTTAGTAAAAGGTGTATATTATTTTAGAAAATTTACGTATATTAGTACTCGATGTTGTATAAAATTCAACAAGTAGTTCTCTGTCTAACTGTTCGTTCCAAAACACGCGCTTCAAAAGATAGAGAATATCGATCCATCTTCTTTAAACGACAGCACTGACCTATTTTCTAAATACTGCCGTGGCCGAGAATTTATATAGGACAGAGATGCCCGTATACGGGAGACTTAACATCGTGACGGTAAAACATCTTTTTTGTGCTTTATTCGGGCTACCAACGGCGTCTCTTCGAACTAAAAATTCATGTATGTAAGAGTCAGCTCTATTCAGATAGGATAAAGGATAAGCTGAAATATGGAATTCATTAACACCACGTTGCGGAGAGTCCTTTATCGTTCAACAGATTTCCAAGAAATCATCTAGGTCAATATAACAATTTGACAACGTCTCGTTCTAGACGCTGAAGAGGTACATTTTCACGAGGTCAAATAAAAGCGTTAGGCATATAATTTAAATACATTTTTTGTTAATGTAAGATTATTTAAAGACATTCAAAATTCGTATGACCTTTGGAGACAAGAAAAAATCTTTAGTGAGTCATCAACAATTCGTGATTGCTGTTTCTCTCAATCTCTCTCTCTCTCTCTCTCTCTCTCTCTTTCTCTTTGTTTACAGACTACACCTTACCAATCTTTTCTCTCTTACTTATATGCTTTTCAAAAAGAACTTTCTGCCGATCTTGAAACTGTAATGATTAATGGAGTTAGAAGAGCTATGCGTAGTTCCGTAATACCGTAGCAACTATCGAGTCGGAATTACAGTTGAGAAACTTCAAGGTGAGTTAGGAAAGTGCGACGTCGTTTCGGTTGGAGGATTCTCTCGTCGCCTTAGCTGCCTTGGCTGCTTTGGCGCAGCCATCCGACCACGTATCAAACTCGATTTGATTTTGATTCGACATACAGTGGAAACGCATTTAATACCTACTAACCCCTGCATCAGGTACTCTTATGACAGGAACGTGTATGTAACTACGACGAGATGCTATTCGTTATGATGCATATTTTGCTAAAGATACATATCTGTAGTATTTCTAAACCTAATTCTTCCTAAAAATTTAAATGTTATATAAAGATGTACATTTTTTGTCATGATTTATATTTTACTTGTATTATACTTTCATTATATTAAATATCTACGAATAGATCTTTTGGATATCTCACTCGTATTAGTTATTGCAACTCATAAGAATCGCATAGCACCGATTCGAAAAGCTATGACAACTGGTAAATTTAGAAATAATTTATTCTCTTGTACCAAGAAACTCATAATTCTTTTATTCAAAATAAGATTATTAAATTCTGTATGCTCATAAATTTATAGACTTCTTAAGAAAGCCTTGGAAATTCAACTTCTTTACTTTAATTAAAACATAGTCACCAATAAAAAAGTTAAGCGTTGATAAAAATGTCTTCTTCATAAACGGGACTTTTTGTGACATCTCTTTTTATCTTTGTTAATTTATATTTTTAAAAACTGTTGAAAGATATCGCTTTTGTAGCGACTTCAAAGCCAAAGTTACATTATCCTCGTTAAAAAGTAGAATACCAAAAGCCTAAAGGACTTGTCCATTTTATGTAATATAATTAGTACCCGATTTAATTAGAATCAATATTCTGACTATATTTTTAACAAAGTTCTTTGACGTTAAATATCTTTTAGCAAATCAATATGACATTAATCTCTATCTATAAATATCACTTATCTTGCAAACGAAAAAACATACATCGATGGAAGCTTAATGGACGAAGTAAGGATCACGATGCATCTGAGAAGCCAGTGTTAATGTGCTTAATCTGCATAATTCCAATCCTACGGTGCGAAGCGTTCGTCGGTGCATTTCTAGGAACACGCGTTCACGTCTAGTAATTCCCGTCTAACATTGGGAATTGTTTGCCGAATTGAAATAGTTTGAGTCGAGACATCCGCCCTTATCTAACATCAGCTAGGTACCTCTCTCCTTCGGTCCACATTTTGTGATCATGCACGTAGAGAAATTGCGAGATAGAATTGAAGCGGAGAGGCGAAATTCTTCTATTTAAGACTGGACTTCAATTAACGAAAGAACATTTGAATAGAAATTAGAACATTTGCTCGTATTTGATCGTATTTATATAAATTGAAAAATTTGCATGGTCCCTGACTCATTATATCTTTGAAGCATTTTCATGAAAGTTTGATAACATTTACAGCAAATATTACATTACTTACTGAGGTTAAATAACTAATGAAAATCATACTTTAAACGTCACTTAAAACTGAAGAACGTTGAGGACCTCTAATTTGGTCTCTTCAAACCGGTCCAAGTTTCAGTCAAATTTGCCACGTAATGAAATCAACGAATTAACTCTCGGTCGGTATCTCAACGAGCAGCTTTCAAAATAGAGCGCAAAGAGAATTCTCAAATATCGTCTGACGGTGCATAGTTTTGCGAGATTATACCATTTTCCGTTCTTTATACTTCAAAGAGCTTCCAGGTGAAAAAATTTGATTAGCAAGGGTCGTAAACATTTCCTTTCTCCCGAGCTCTATCAATATTATTAATGAATCCATCATTTTAAACGATATATTTACTTATTTCTTTATTTTATGGGAAACAAGCTCGGCTTGAATCTCCGGTTTATCTAAGTAACGTGTTGCTTTTTTTTTTAGAAACAAGAAAGCGTGTTTCGAAGAAAAGAATAAATGTTCTACCTTACTCTTACGATTTTCTTTCCATCTCTCTTTCTTTTCTTGTACTTCGTCGAAGATATAAACCTCGTTGATTCGTCGGACGTGTCTCCAGGTGCAACGGACAACGCACTAACCGGCGATGGAATTGGATTTCGCTGTCTTATGGTTCGTGCTCGAAGACTGTTTCCGTTTTCCTACATGGATCTCTCTCTTTCTCTTTCTACCAACCTTTCTATCTTAGCTATCTTTTTCTTCTGTTCTATTATTTCCTTTGTTCTTTTCTACTATCTTTCTCTATCTTTTATTCCTTTTTCCCCATTCTTTTTCTTTCCGAAAGACGACACGGACGATCCAAGCCGTGCACGTAAATACAAGGCAGTTCTAGAAAAGAGGCGCAAGAAGTTTTAGAAGAAGAAGTTAGAGAGAGCGTGAATTCGGAAAATACGAATAGTCTCGAAACATTCGTACGAATGTTGCCATTTCACGTTATTCTACGCAGTGAACACGATTGTTGCATACCAGCTGCAGATGGCTGAAGTTCGTCCGGCCAATCTCTACTGAAGCGCAAGTAATTTTCTTGTCAGCAGATAATTTCAACCCTTTCACAAACGACTAGTCCCAACAACAATTCTGAAAATTTAAATCCTCTTTGATTATGGCAATGGTAATTTTACGATTTCCTTTTGTAGCGTTTCGATTACTTTAATTAAAAATCGTAAATCTGCCCTATTGCTTTTTCAATTATTTTCTTTACTTTGTTTTCTATGTATGCTTTCTTTCTATCTCCTTCCGAATGTTTTCTTATAGTTTAATTCGTTATTCGTTCTCTTTTTCGACGCGTTGAAATATTCTTTTGAGAAATAATTCCAAGGACGTCTACGACACGAAAGATATACGCGTCTGATTACTTGCACATGGCGACAATGCTTTCGGAGACGCCATTTCGTCCATCGCATCGAGTAAGTACATACGAACAGAGGTTTATAATCATGAAATTCGTCGAAATTATTACATACATACACATTTCCGTTCATACCAGCTTCTTACCTGTTTTCACTTTTTCTTTCGTTTTTATTTTCATATTTTTCTGCTTTTCTTTTCTTCCTCTCTTTCATTTTCTTTTTATCGTTCTTCTAGATATGTTATGCTTTTCGCCATATTCCGACTATTCGCCTGCAAGTTGAATCGGTGAATATATTCTTTTGAGGTAATCAAGGAAAGCCGTTATTTATGTAGAGAACGGCTTCTTATTTTCAGGATCTTCTTTTCGTCGTACGACACGATTTTTATCAGTACTGTTTGAAAGCGGTAGTTATTATTATTTCGTAACATAATGAAATTTTTAGTTAATAAAAATAATCATTATTACTATTAATATCTACTAGTAACTAACTCGAAATAGGAAATAAGATTAATGATTTGATATATATTTGGTGTAAGTATAGCGATCTCATCTATATATATATACTTCTTGTGATTAATAATTTTATATATAATTTAATGTTATACAACAAGAAAATTTTCCAAATGAATTAGTTGAGCCGTTTATGTAATGTCAAAAGAAAAGTAAATACACACATTTACTCGTGTAAACATTGAGGAACATGAAGGACGAAAAAGAGCTGAGGGCTGATGAAATAGTAGATAAAATGAAAGAGAGAGATAGAGAAAAAAAAATACGAAAATACCTCGCCTAACGAAATTGAGTTTGGAGATGTACCAACCGCAGTAGAAAAGTCCATTACATCAATTTGCTTCTATTCTCGTAATTGTATAGACGTGGTAGACACGTTCAATGTCACACTTAAATTGTTTGTATATTTTACATATTATATCGATACGCTTTACAGATATCGATTCTAATAGAATATTCCATTTTTTCATTCAGCAATTACATTGATCTAAGTGAAAAATAGGTCACAAGAAAGAAGATAAAATGTTTCGACGTTTGTTATTTTTCTCTTGGTAAAATCTCTATTAAAGCATTTTAATTATTTCGTTATCTTCTATAATGAGAAAATACATTGGATTTTCTTTTTGGAAAAATATGACGGGAAAAGGAGAAACAAACGAGAAAGAACGTTAATTATTTTAGTATTCTCTTTTGATTTTTCTTTTGATAAATGTTTCGTAAGTAAATTCTTTGGTCAGTTCATTTGAAAATTGAATTAGTTAGTACAATCTTCGTGTTGAGAAAAATTATCGTAATAGAACACAATTTATTCGATATAATCGGGACAGTTTTCTTATTAGAACTTTTCTCATCATTATTGAAAGACTTTACAGTATATTATATGGTAGACATCATTTTTAACTTTTTACTCATGTAAGAATTATATCTCTTTTAGTTTGATTTCTCCAAACGTTTACTTGCACGCGGCTTTTCATCGCTATAAATAGCGGTACAGTTTGTCGGTTTATTATGTTTGCACCGAACGCTTTCGTGCGATATATCACATGCTCGAGAGATAACATAATCCGCGGAGCAGAAACGACGATGAAAAGCTCGCGTCCTCGGCTTTGTGCTCGCTTGTGCGTGTTGTAATCGCCTAGTGTAATGGTCGCGCGACCGTTACATATCTTTCTCTCTTACACATATTCAAATATATATGTGAGTGTCATGAGACGTCCAAAGTGCGGTGAGCTTGCAAGCTTCGTGCAGGTGTCTCAAATGAGACCTCACAATACGGACAGCTGTGGCAGTGCGTTATAAATGTCCGATTAACGTTTCTCTCTTTTTCTCTTTCATTATTTCTTTCTCTTTTCTCTATTAAGATTTTACAGTGGCTTAAACTCGAACAGTCGCACCGACGTAATTTCAAACAGGATATTCCATTAATCGTTCCTTTGTGTCTTTTTCTATTTTTACTATCCTTTCATTCTGTTGCGTATTCCAACAATGTACAATTATTTTCTTGTTATTTGTTATTGTGGTATTTATGATTAATGATACTTATAATTCTCACGAATATATAATTTTCTTGTAACAATTAAATATATTCTTCGGAATGAATTTGTTCAACGTAATATTTAAAAGAGAAAAGCGTAATAAGATATTATGTTATAGTGTATTGACGGAACCCCATGCCATTTTATATTCAAGGGACTATATTTATAATATTTTACTTTGTTTATAGCATCTAATATAAATGTAATGTAATTGTATGAGTACGCACATGTTTTTATATAAATAATTTATTTTATATCGCAAACCGTTTTTCAATGCATCGTGATAAATGTATGAATACATGATAAAAATGTGCGGGGTAATCCGAATAAAAATAATCAGAGATATTAAACTACATTTACTAAAGAATTTATTCCATGGTTAAGCACAATAAAATATTGTTTGGATTATATTGCATGACGAAGAATTATAATGAAACGAGAGAAATGTTTCGATAAACAATAAATACTGATTTCATCGAAACTTATATTTTAATTGATCGTCGATAAATAGAGATTACGTGTCGTAATACAAGGCTTTTTTTAAATAAAAATTTATGACACAAGCGAGTTATGATCGTTATGTTATTAATATTCATTATTCGTATTAATGAAAAGAGAAATAAAGTATGAAAGAAAGACATATTAATTGTATGGATATTTAACGATAAACAAAAATTCGTTACAGTACTGATCATAGCGTGGCAACCTATTAGCGGTCATATATTTTCTCAAATTTTTTGTCAGCGCCATAAAGATTAAATGTGTTCGCATTATAATTTATGGATCAATGAAGTTTAACGCATTTGGCAAAGCTCGCATAACTTTGGATAGTTTCCAGAGAGCCGCGTTTGTTGGCATTTTGGAAACGGCATTAATTCTTTGCCTTAATTGGCTTTCATGACGCAAAACATTGGCTATGTATCTAAAAAGTATAACAATGTCTTTAGTCTAAGTTTGTCTCTCTTTAACGTGTCGTCCTTCCAACACGATATTCAGCATTGATTTATATGAGACATACACATAAACGTATGAAAATCTTCTTATTTGCAGTTTTATATATTTACACTTTCCAATAATAGATGTGTATAATAAATATATACATCTATTTCTCAATATTTCCGTTCTATTCCGTAGCAACATTAAAATCTATGAAAATGTAACACTTGGAAAAATCAATTTTTAACTCGCTTAAGCTATCGTACTGCGCGGATGTAATTACGGGAGTCGATGCTAGATTCACTTTTCTCGCGCTAATGTAATGGCAAATATTTACGACCGGGTACTTCGCGAGTTTCCGGTTGGAGGAAGTAGAGGAAAGGGATAGAAAGAAGAAGGAGGAGAGGAGAAAGAAAGAGAGAGAGAGAGAGAGAGAGAGAGAGAGAGAGAGAAAGAGAACTTTCTTCCATACTACCAGCATCGAAGCATATTTGTCAAGGGCTATTTATACGCCTTCCGTTATCGTCGGTACTTTAATGAAAATACTTTCTTCTCGTCCCAGTCTCGCCTTCTTTTCTCCTTGCCCCTTTCCTTTCCGCTATCTTAGTGCCTTCTCTCCCTCAGTCACTCCATCCACGCCACTCCACACTGTCGGTGGTGTCTATTTTTCTGTCTCTTGATTTCTTCCACCAGTCCTCCTTCATTTTATTCATTCCTTCTCTCTCTCTCTCTCTCTCTCTCTCCCTCTCTCTCTCTCTTTTCTCTTTCCTCTTATTTTTCTTGCCTATCTTTCCAGCTCGATTTATATCACACTCCTTTCTTCCCTATACGTTTTCGAAGTTGCGTGACAATTACACGTGCAATACGACGCCATTGGAATGACAATATTCCCTCTTGCTTTTCTCCTTCTCCGCATCAACAGACGTCTCCTCTCGTATTGTCTCCTCTCGTATCCTCCCTCGTTATTAAAAATTAAATAGGGACAGAAGTGCATTTTTTTTTCGCAGAATAGACGTAATCACATGAAATTTTTAGTTTAGCTTTCTAGGAGCCATTGGAGCTTACCCTCGAGCATATAACGCTGAATTTTTCTTGTCTTTTTCTTACGTGACGTTTTTGGTACAATAAATAAATAAAAAGAACGACAGAACCACGGGAAGCGTTGGTACGATTAGAACAGTCACACGAAAATCTCTTTGTCCACTATCCGCAATTATCCCACAGCTGCGTGCTCGGACTTCATGAAGCGCAAGAACCAAGGAACGAATTAAAATAAATCTTAGAGATAAGAAGAATGGCCGCGAAGAAAACACAGTGGTTGGTTTCGGGAGAAAAATCTACTCACGTTTTCTCACGGAAAATAATACGATTTCAAGGTGTCCCGAACGCGAATTCCGTATAAATTTTTTCTCAAAGTGTCTACCGAATGGAGCAGCGGATATATATTGTCTTACAAGAAGTAGTTCAATCGAGATCAATATAAACTACATAAGCACATACACATTCGTGTACATTGATGGTTGTAGCTTCCTTATCATCGTGTGTAAGGCACTTAGACAGACATAGATATAAGAGAGAGATGAAAATAGATTTATGGACTTTGGGAAATTAGCTTTAGTGATTACTTTCAGAACAAACAAGTACCTACATATGATTATCCATAGATATATCAAGCTCGTAATAAGTTATATCCATGGATATATTAAGCTCGTAAATAAGATCGACAGATAAGCCTGGAGAAGTAGAAAGTAGGGGGGAAACATCGGTTGAAGAAGGATGGAGCAAAAGTGGTGTAGAAGCTGTGTAAGTTGTTAGACGTCGGTACGAACTCGTAAGAGGTGATCAATACGATCATCGAATTAGAGGGAGCAAATCCACTTGTAATCCGCTACGCAAGTAAATTCGTTGAAAGCTTAAATGGCGATGACGAAGGCCATTCTTTAATCGATTTCCACTTTCTCGTCTTGTAACATTCACGATTGAATCCCTTTTCGACAGTCTTTTCGTTCTTGGTGATACTACACTATACGAATGTCTATTAACGATCGCGAAAGAGTACGCGTTGTTCCAGAGGAGTGTTGGTTGGGTACACGCAATCAGGAGTCGTTTTAAAGGACTCAACTATCCAGCGAGTCACTGTCGAGTCGCGTGTTGTATGCAAATCTATTCGAGTACTTGATTATTTCGATTCATCTTTAGACGAATTCATCGTTGCTCGGTTCATTCATGAAAATCCAACGAAAACGAAAAGAAAGATGAAACGTTAAACATAATGAGATCAAGAAGACAACCGGTCTATTAATGGGAGAAGTGAGAAGTATGTAAACACATTAATGACATTCGGGATAATATTTTTATTGTAATTCGTCAAAATTAGAGATTTCAGAAGAAACAGGAAGATCTGGTTAAAGAGAGATATGTTTAAAGCGTTTTAAGAATAGCGAAAGCACTCTACAAAACTATGCGCTATTAAAAGATAAGTTGATAGTTTTGTTATATGGAATAAAAAATTCGATCTTTCGAAGGAAAATATGCCATATGATATTTTAAAAATAAGTTCAAAAGATGTTTCGTTGTACGCATTTGATATCAATAATACGATCAACACCAATAATCTGTTCAGCTGTCTACAATAGCAAACCGATTTCATCTTGGTAGGATGAGAAAGCTTCTTTTTCATTATCCTACAACATAAGCAAAGAAATTATATTAGCATATTAGTTTCTTACTATGCACGATCGTTATTAGGATAATGTAATAAAGACCATACATTTTCTAACAGCTGAAACAATTGCATACACGTTCAAAAATTTGTAATGCATAATAAATTTGTCTCTATACGAATATAATAATGAAAGATAGATTAAAAGGGAACTTTTTTTTTACGGGCGTGAAATTGACTGGTGCGTCATTGTTGGTTGGTTGTGTATATGCGTGTGAGTTTGTGAGAGCATTGTTCCGAAAATTGAAAATACTCGAAATTCCATCGATGCAACGAAACGCAGTACTTCGTCTCCCAAATGCCAGCGTAATCTGTTTTCGGCAGCAACTGAGAATAAAATAACACCGCGAGAAAAATATATTCTCATCTTTTTTCTTATTACTATAGAAAGTAATCTTTCGTCATTTTTATACCATTTTTGTCGTCTATTTACGTCAAATTTTTATTTGCTATTTCACGTGAATAGATATTAGAGTATTCCGCGAAAGCTAGTGACACTATTGACACGATCATTTATTTGAAATCTGTGTTACAATTTTTCTGGATATATACTTATATTTCGAAACGACATCATAATACGTTTCTAATACACTATGAATCATTGAAATAATTAAATTTTAATTAATATTTGTAGATTGATACGCTTTTGATATATTACGAGCAATTAATTTCATTTGCAGTAGTTCGTGACAAGAACGTGGATGATTCTCGTGTAGCATCTAGGATGAGAATGTAATTTAACAGCTTTGACGTGGTAATACTTGCATACATCGCTTACATGCTACCGGCTGTTGTAGAGCTTGAATCGAGACATGAGAAATTCTGTGGGTTTGTTTCATTAATTATACTTAAGCTTAGATGAATTTTTATCGGAGAAACCGATCTTGCGTAAAATTTTGCATAAGAGAACTAGAAATTATTGAAACGTTAATAATACCTAATTTGAAATAACACATGTCTTTATTAAGAAAATGAATAATATATATATATATATATATATATATATATTTATATATATATAATATATTATATAATAATACAAGATAATTCTCCCTCTTAATAAAGATTTTTATAGGTTCAGATGCATATAATGACGGATTCTAATAACAAAAATATTTTCAAATCATTTGAAAATTTTCAAGAAATTAACAATTCAAAAAATACAAAATATAGTTATATTCTAAATTGAACGGATATGACTACTGTGTCTACTGGGAAATAAAAGATTTTTTCTTCGTTAGTTGATATACTTCAAACGAATAATACTGAAAATGAATTTTGAATAAATTACGTCCGTATCTTGTAATATTGTAGTGAGTTTCCTAGAAAAATATCGATTAGCATTGAAAGTTATGAAGAGACAGGAAGAGAGAGAGAGAGAGAGAGGGGGGGGGGGAGAGAGAGGAAAAGAGAGAGAGAGGGAGAGAGAGAAAGAGAGAGAGGGGGGAGGGAGAGAGAGAGGAAAAGAGAGAGAGAGGGAGAGAGAGAAAGAGAGAGAGGGGGGAGAGAGAGAGAGAAACACCTGAAAGATCGCGAGATATTAACAAGATTGATCGGTGGATAAGCATTATAAATCAGTTGCTTCAACAATAAGATCGAATGTACACATCGTGCTAAGTGATAGAAATTTCGTCGAGAAAATCTGGAGGGTGAATAAAAGAAGAAGAAAGAGAAAATAAAGGAATGAGAGAAGTGAGAAAGGTGATGAGTTCAAAGAGATGCTAACCTCGAACTTTCTCGATTAAAAGTTAATTGCCTTTTAGTTAAGACCATGGAATTTCAATCAATGAATGAGAATGGGTCGTTCGATTTTAAGTTTGAACTACTGCAATGTCAATTAACCACATCAACATTTACTTTCTGTCAGATCGAATTCTTTCGATGATGCTTATTGGAATCAAACGCAAATTCAGCTTCGTTACTTATTTTCTCTCTTGTTCTTCGTTCTCGTTAATTAATTAATAATCTTTTCAAAGATGAGCAAAAATAATCAAAGCGTAATCGAATAATTGTAATAATCTATTACATTATTATTCGATAATATAAAATGACACAAATGGAGATATTTCGCTTTATAAAAGATGTTCTCAAATATGTTATAGTCGTTTAAAAATTCGCTATTTTATATGTATGTATAATTCTTTGTCGAAGAAAGCCCTTTGAATAAACCGAATAGCGCCGGTAGCGTGAGCAACGAGTTTCCTGGCAAAGGATGTTGGACGCCTACGCGCTTTTATCTCTGGTGCTCGTTCATTTACAACGTAACATAAAGCTTAAGGAAGAGAAAGACAGGGAACAATGGAAGACACAAAGAATAAAAGAGTGAGGAAGAGAGATAGATAGATAGGGAGAGAGAGAGAGAGAGAGAGAGAGAGATAGAAGAGTAATCACCGTAGCGATTAATAAAATTTCATTTGCAAATTCGTTCGTCGAATATAATCGATATTCCGTATATTTTTTCAGTATAACGTTTTAGTAACAGCGATTTGGTTTATAGATAATAGAACCAAAATGTAAAAATGGAGAATTCTGACAAGTAAAAGTTTCTAAGTTGACTGAAAAAATTACAAAATTCTTAGGTATATGTCGAGATATGTTAAACTGAATGAGAATATCTTCAGAAAAATGAAGTTTACCAAGATTATCATAATTCACTCTAAATTAGGTTAAAATTTCATGAAAAAAATTAGAATCCTCGTCGTCTTATTTCGTACATTTTGAATCTTGCATCGAACCAAGGGGAATAAAGTTTAATTTTCCTCATAACGCAGAGAATCGTGAGGCGAGATACTGAAGTTGAAAGTGAACTCGAAGCAGGAAGTCCCCAAACGAATTAAAAGGAGCCACAGAAAAGTTTCCAGAGATCGTACGTACGCGAGTTTATACGTGTCCCATCGGTGATCGAGAAGGACGCTGAATACAACGAAGAAAGAAAATAAAAACGTTTTGAGGAAAGAAGAAATAATGAGATTGGAAAGCCATTGAAAGATTTATATTTTATATTAAAGAATTCTGAATTAATTAAATCTATCAAAAATCGAAAAAAGAATTTTGTTATAACGATGCTATTGGATATTAAATAATGTTTTATAATATTATCGAATAAAAAATACTTCTATTTATCATATATAAAGAGTATAAAATAATTAAATATTACATTAATATTGAAATAATTTAAATACAATAATACGAGTAATTACCAGTTGAAGCAGGCTAGTAATATAAATAAAATCAAGTATAACTTTGAAAATTAACAAGTTAGTCTTCTTTTATACTCTGTCGAATAAACGTCGTAGCTTCTTCTCTCTCTCTCTCTCTCTCTCTCTCTCTCTCTCTCTCTCTCTCTCTCTCTCTGTCTCTCTTTCTCCTTCATGACGCAGGTACATTAAAAAGTTTAATATTATACTTCCATTTTTACACATTCTTTTTTATTAATAATGTATAGTATAAAAAGTCCACTGTATGCTGTAATATAATTAACTAATATTTAAATAATACTGCATTTATTTAACGATTACATAACTCGTTAAACATCATTAAATATAAAATAATTAGAATTTAATATTTCAATACATTTAAATCTCTAACTCAAGGCCATTGCTTGCTTGTAATGTCAATAAAAACAAACAATCGACCAATTTTAAATATTATTTCACATTCTAATGAGTAAATATTGAAATTCTCTCTTTCCATACAGTCAAGATGAAATAATTTTATATTTCCAATTACTTTATGTTCATTTACACGACATATGGTGTACGTGGAATATTATTAACTAATAGTTAAACAATCGCATATACAATCGCGAAGTAGAATTAATGTCAATCGCGATAAAAAACTCATTTACAGTTCCTTATTTTCATCTACGCTTTATTAAATTCATACGAGTTTTAGGACACATTATCATGGTATCATTAAACTTTACTCAGTTAAAAAAAAAAACAATTATTTATTCATTTTTCTTTCTACGTGTATGTATTATTTTCTTTAATTTTAAAGAATTATTTTCAATAATTCTTTCTGGATTTTTTATTCTTTCCGGAAAAGCTTTTAAGTAAAACTATCTTTAAAACGGACTTTTATGATTGAATGGGGACTTATGAAAAAAGGGCTTTTATATTTCGATGTAATTTTGTCTTCTCTTCTTCTGTCTCTTCTCTAGACTAAATCCATTCATCGTCGAAGGAGTTGTGATCTTACAACGATTTAGATGTTAATACGAATGTTTTTAAAATCTTTCCGCATTAAATGTGAAAATAAAAATGTCCTTTCTCCCGTGTAAATAGGGTAGAAGGACACTATGGACGAAGTATGGGCGGAACTCGCGTGGATGTTCACGGGTACGATTAGGTTCAAGCTCGGTCCCCAATGTACAGGGTGTATAAAAAATATGTGTGATGACTATAATATGGGCATTCTACACCTTCGGATCGGTGGACATTTACAAAAAATAGCGGGTGCAAATTTGTCCGAGACTTCGAAATTGAAGGTCAATTATTTTTTTGCTTACATCGTATTCTTCTCGTCGCGAGGACAGAAAGTGCCAAAGGAAACATGGGTCCAAAGACAATCGTTCACTAGACAAATGACTTTAAAGTTCCAATATGTTCAGAACTAACTTTATTTATAATATGTTTACATTTCATTGTGTACATTTCATAGGACACAAAGACTCTCGTGGAAAATTGTCCTTAACGTCGAAATTGAAGGCATGACAAATAGATATTCAGTAAATTTAGTGAGATGTCAATCCATAGAAATATTCCAATACAAATACTCACGTTCCAAGGCAACGTGATTTTCAGTGGCTAGATCAACAATATGATATTATGGCATCTTAATCCACACTGAGCCCGGGCTGTTCCCATGTGCACTGGCGTAAAGAGGAACAAGTTATCGCACTTGCTCGTGCATATCCAATAATCGGTCTACATAGGGTAGGAATAAGTCTCATGACAGTGCGAAGAATAATTCGAGAAGATTATAAAATTTGACATGTGCAGGCACTTTATCCAAATGACTATGCCTATCGAAGAAACTTCTTGGATGCTACATAAATTGCAAAACGAACCACGGTTTTTGCAACGTGTGTTGTTTACCGACGAAAGTACATACACATATTTTTTATACACCTTGTACTTAAATGGAATACTCACGTGGGTGTGTCCGGAACACTTGCGTGAGTATTCGTGAATATTTTTATTTTATTATTATTACTTCTTTCTCTCTCTCTCTCTTCCTCTCTCCCTTTCTAAAGTTTCGTTAACTTACATGATGGTTTCGCTAAGAAGATAATGATGATGAAGATGATGAAAATGATGATTAAAAAAATACAAGAAAAGAAAGAAAGAAAAGAGAATGTGAGAATATAATTGATATAAGAACAGAATTGCTTAAATACGATCGATGTGCTTAATAACTGTTGTTGCTGATGTTGGACGGTCTCGCTATCTGTCACCCAGGCTTAGAACGTCTGCAATTGACACCTGAATTTTCGCGAAGTAATCTTCATCTCGGCACTTACATTTTGATTTGATACTGCTTTGATTGTTTAATAATAATAATAATAATAATAATATAAAAGTGTAGAGTCACCATTATCCCGTTGGTTTCTAGAAACAACGTTCTTTATGTGGTGAGATCTAAATGCACGATATTATTTTCAGTATAATATATATCATTTGTTCTATGACATGCATTCCATCCAACTTATATTAAGCTAATGGCTGCTTAAATATGTTTAACTAGAGACAAAAGATATAAAGTTTGTATAATTAACAAACATTTATCAATTAATCTATCTTCTGAAAAGTATAATCTGGCACACGGGTTTTTCTTGTTTTTGTTAGATGTATTATTATTTTACTAACACATAATACATACAAAAATTTCTCTTAGACACAGTGATATTTCATTGTGAGATAAGCGAAGAAGGATATAACATAAGACTAAATGGAAAGGAAAACTCATTGTCAGACACATATAGAAGGAATTCTCACTATACGTCATTTATGGCTGCAGGTGTACGTGATTCTGATTTGAAATACTCGCAGAAAGCATCTCCGTTCCTGTCAGTTGCATCGGCCTTCAGAATCTTGAACGCATATTTGCGAAGATGAGTAAGCGAAATTCGTTCCTATTCTTGTCCCCATAACAATCATCACTATCACTGCCACAATTACATAATAGGAAGGTTGCGGTTACGTTTAGTTTTACACGTTCAACACAATAAGAGATCCGAGAAGTGCAAAAGACAATTAGAACGTGCGAAATAATTCTGCGGAAGAGAAGCCTGTGAAAAACATCTAGATACATGCGAGAATTTGAATATTCTATGCATGAACATAGTCTTATATAAATAACTTGCAAAGATAATTTGGTTTTCCAGTTTTAATGGTGAATCCACTTGATAGGTAAGCATTACTAGAAAATACTTTCCTCGGTCTTTAATAGAAATTCAAGAAAGTTGACGATAGTACTGTGAGAAATGCACGTTTCTCGAAAGGTGAGAAATAAGAGAGAGAGAGAGAGAGAGAGAGAGAGAGAGAGAGAGAGAGAGAGAGAGAGAGAGAGAGAGAAAGAGAGAGAGAGAGAGAATAAAATAAAGTTTCGTAGTTTCTTAGTGAGATGCATCGTATCATGGCATGCATTTTAAAAGCGACTAAATTAGGAAACAAAGACGCAGGTAGATCAAATGGTAGATAAGAGAGAGAGAGAGAGAGAGAGATAGAGAGAGAGAGAGAGAGAGAGAGAGAGAGAGAGATTTGATAAATTTTAATATAAACGTTTTGTAAAATGAACGACTGAAAATAAATAACAAAGTGCAATCGTTCTGATTCGGAATGGTTTATCTTTGCAGTACGAATTTATTCCTCGTATTTAATTATAACATAACAATACAGCTTAAAGTGTCAGTTAAAATTTAATGTCAACGTCGTGCTATTTATCACGTAAGCTTTGGTTATCTATAGAAGAGAATCGCCAAGCAGATAACGCATTTTTTCACGTGAAATATAGGGATCTCTTGCACAATAGCGAAGTGTCGTAGGAAACGTTAAACGCAGCGGAGCGCGACACCAACGACGAATGTCTATTCCCCGACGTTGGTGACAAAGGCGAACGTGAGAAGAGAGAAGGGGAAGAAGAAAAGACGGAATGGAAGGAGAGTTAGAAGAGGATGAGGGTATAAGGAAAGTGGAAACGTTGTGTGCGAATCGAAGAAACGAGCGAGGAGAAATGGAGGGTGGTTTAAGTAGAATTCTTACGTCGATCGGATTCCACTTGAGGTGGCAAAGAGAAAAGATCGGGGAAGAATCGAGCGTACGGTAACAGCGTGAGAGAGGGAGAAAGTAAAAGAAAAAGAGATAGAGATAAAGATAGTAAGAGATAAAGAGATGATGAGTCTAGATAAAGGAACGGAGGGATGACTCGCCGAGAGCTTAGCTTGGAAGGAGAGCAAACAAATCGATGTGCGAGTGCATTTCTTGATTTCATCTCCCGTTCTTTTCATTGACGCCAGGTCTACTTGCCAACGTTAGCTATTTAACGTCTACGTTCCTCACACATACACGCATACACTCTATCTCTGGTAAACTTCAAAGAGCTTTGAGACGCGTCTGCGACACAAGTCCTCGACATATTTGCGGATTCGCTTATGCGGAAATTGGAGTATGAGTGGATCTGAGAAGATTTAAGCGAGCTAGGAAAGATGAGGAAGATGTGTACATGCTGTTGCTCGTTGAAATTGTCGTATTAGATGCATCCTCCGTTCCATCTAACGTAAACGTCGAGGAAACCAAAGTGTTCAATAGCACGATTTGCATGACACGAACATACTAAAACCTAACGAATATAAGATTGGCACCTTTAAACGATGATAAAACTTCGCGAGGATAACGTCGACTTTCCTCCAAACTTCAATGTTTTCAGAGTGATTGATGAAAGAAAGGTTAAATGACTATAAGATTATCGAAAGAGAAAGATAATTCTGGTTTCTAAGTAAGAATTCGACTAAAGCTTGTACAATTTATTTTATTTTTATTACGTCGTATATAAACTAGTAATTATTTATAAGAACGATATATGTAAATGATAATAATAAAGCTTACAATAAGAAAGTTAATGGGACTTTTTTGAATGGTCAGTATATGGAGGACAAACAACGATCCACGATCAGATAATGGCTTTTTGTTCTGTACCCGTTCATTCCTTATAGTCGATATTAGATTTTAGCAGCTTCTGAATATGATACTTGCTTTATGAGCTAGCCTTCTCTGATTCTGCTCACTTGAATTCAGCTGATGAGGTTCCTTTAATATTCGAGCATCTGCTAGTCGTCTGATCTGAAAGATGATCCAAGCGGAAAGATGAAGATTGTAGGAGATCCTCGTCTATCTTGTCTCTTTTACTATCTTGTCTGCTTATGATAATAACGCCGTTCCTCGAATATTAAATAACTAGAATAATTAATTATCGGCATTCTCTGTCGTCGTTACCTACGACATGTTGCATATATATAACATAAATATGTATGTTATAATATATTTCCATAATGTTCGTTTAATAATTATTAAGACAATTAAGTATACGTCAGAATAAAAAATCTTCGATTGAAGGTATCGATCGCCAGAATAGAATTGTCCTTTTTTTACAATAAACGACGTATGCGTTCGGCTTAAAAGTTTTTTAACAATTTTATTTTCTCTTATTGTGCATCGATCACTGGAGCGTGAAAACCTATCGATGCAAAAAGTTTCATTATAACATATATCCCAGTGGAAATAAATTCGAGAAAATCATCAGGAGAGTTAACATCCGTTCTGTGGAACGGTCTTTCAAATTCGATGATAACCTACCATCCTATTCACTATCAAGATGTACATTTATAGATAATATTTTTCGTTTACCAATCGAATTAAATCGAACCGAATCGAATGTCAGAATGAATGAGTTCGCAAACGAAATTATATTAATCCTTATGACAACGACACAGGCGATGATAGTAAAGAAAGAAATATTTGAATTCTAGGAATTAACGCGTGCATTGTCGAAGTTCAAACGGAAGCGGGCATTAAAAAATTAGGACGGTTGGCGAGGTCGGAAGGAAACAGAAAGATAACGAGAATAATAAAATACGGAGAGAGTATGAAAGAAAAGAAGAGAGAAACTACTCGGTGGTACTAAATACATTCTCGCAATTATTCTCTAGCAGTTGGCGGGAAAGAAAGACAAGGAAGAAGCGAAAGAAGGGAAGGAAGGTGATGCGAGAAGCGAGTGCGAGTAAAGGTTACGGTAAAAGAGAGAAAGAAAAACAGAAGTGGAGACAGAATAGCAGGAAGTAAAGGGCTGCGAATTCGGAAAGAGCGTCCGTTTCTCTCCATTTTTAACCTCTCTCTTTCTTTATTTCATTCTTTTCTTTTGGATAGCCGTTGGTGGTAATGGCGTTAGAGAGAGAGAGAGAGAGAGAAAGAGAGAGAGAGAGAAAGAGAGAGAGAGAGAGAGAGAGAGAGAGAGAACGGCAGGAAGAGGATGAATGGTAGATGCTGAGAAGAAGAGACGGGGTCGAGAGTGGCAGTAAAACTTTCAGTGAGCACTTTTGTTAATTAAATGCCGTTGTTCGGTTCAGCTCGGCTCTTTTAATCGAGTTATCGTTTAAACAGCGCTCATTCGACAAAGAGGTCTACTTGAATAAGTCGAGTTTAAAGACCAGCTTCTGCGCAAACATATCAACTCGCCACGTTGCGCCGTTTTTCCCTAATTACAGCCAATTCCCATGCCCTTCCAATGTTTCCTCGTACATCTGACAAACGTACAGCGAAGAAAGAAGAAATGGAAAATAGAACTTTTGTATCGTGAAGGCGATACGAATTATCGATTTCACAACGTTTCCCATTGCAGATAAGCTCGTAAGAAAGATCGTATTTGTAGAGTAGAACGAAACTCTACGGGTCATAACTCGGTCCGATCAATTTTTTGTTTGACAATGAAGAGAAATTAATTTTTGAAACGCACCGATTACGCGACCAAGTTTTATGATCGATAGAGATGTTCTCAACTGTGAATGTAGGTATACGCCTTGATATCGATTATAACGCAATGTAACTTTCGTTTCTCTTTTCTCGTTTTTCTTTCCATTTATACGAAACTCTCTCGTCGATAACGTATTTGACTTATTTTTCGCCATTTCAAATATCGTTCCGTTTTACCCATTGACAGTTGGCAGTGTAAATGGCGCGAAGGATAGAGATAAAATGGTGAATGATTAAGAAAAACCGTGAAAGTGATGTATGAAAAACGAAAGACGATGTTTTACCGAATATATTGAATTCCGTTTAAGTTCACGCTCTCTCATCGTGAGATCGATTGGTTTTACGTAGTAGAAGAAACAAGAAGAACGATGATTATCCGAACTTAAATTCGAGGGAATATCAACGCCTTTAATCATGTACATTCTTTCAGATTTTCTTCATTTCTATCTCTCCCGTCTTTTATAACATTCGCTTCTCCTCGAATCCGAGCTGAAAACTCACTAAACCCTGAAATAGTTAGCCAGATGTTACATGCCGTAATATCATAAGGCCATTCCTAGGCGATTACTCTTTTTAAAGATTGTGCCAGTGGCTCTTGAAAGGTGCATTAAAAGCTTCTATCTCTTCTACCTTCATCCCTTTCTTGTAGCTGATTGTTCGTTCTTTCTATCTTCTTCTGTTTTCTTCGTTCTACTATCTGCCCTTTCCCCTAACTAACATCACTACCAGTATCCCTTCCGCTCCTTCTTCGCCACCTCTTTTTCGCGAACGATAATGCCGCACAATCTCGGTCGACTTTCTCAAGCTTCAAGCGTCGAGGAAAATATGATAATCCTTGTGCTGCGCATCAGCCCCCTCTCTGTACTCTTCCTCCTTCTTTTTCAAGAATAAATCTTGTCGTTCAACAAGGATTTTACGAGCACCAGGTCCGGTAGATGCTTTGTGAACAAAACTTTTTCTCCGTCACTTTCGATGGAAAAAAATACGGTTTTCCCTGTATCATTCGTTCAAGCGAAGAACCCTTATCTAGCTCTGTCGCTCTCTTTCTTTTTCTCTTCGTTTCTTTGTTCGCTCGAGCGAAGCCAGTGAGCAACGAAGAAGTTTGCACTATGTTCCGCTTCGAGACAGAGACAAAGATCAGTGGCTCGGCATTGTTTTATCGTCGCCGAGATTGTACGAGAAAAAAAAAACACAGCTATTCCAACGGTAAAAATGATTGTAAAAGTTAGCGGACACTGAGACGTATGTCAAGCGACCAAGCGAATGATCGATTCAACCTTCTTATTGCGATCAAAACTTGAAGTATAGGTTTTAAATTTGTTTCGGCAAAGTTAAATAAACTTCATTGAGTTGATTTCTTCAACTTTTTTTAGAAGATTTCTCTTTTTGAAGTTAATTCCTTAGACATTCGTCCTTTTAAAGAGATAGCCTTGTTATGGCCGTATGTATTTAGAGATTTAATAAAATTATTTTAGAAAAATTGAAATATCTACGAAAGTAAAGCGAGATGAAATGCTCTCGATATACGAATTAGGAAGAGCAACTAAGATACAAATTTTCAAATAGTCGAGTTCACGCTTTTTCCAACTCTCATCTTTTTTTTTGTCATTGGGACGTTGCAAACGCTTTTCTCGATATCAAGTTGTAAAAATCAATCGTAGGCACTTTAGTATTTCTTACTTCGAATTTATTCCTATCTGTTTGTTAGATTTTTATTTGCATTTTTATTTTTCCTCATTCGTGCGCAAACTATGATGAACGTAGTTTGAGGCAGATGTGCGCGTTGAGATCACGAAGTGGTTTCGTGTCTCCACTTGCGTACTTGCTCGCGCGGTAGCTTGCTAGCTCGCCTACAACTCGACGCAAAATCCATTTCCGTTTAACCAGCAAACTTTTAACAAGCCGTATTCGAAATATGCGTGTTCCGTGCTAAAGTTGTGGCCGTTGTACACAGTGAGTTTCCCTATGTGGTAGTATAAAAGAGCTGGCAATGGGAGTCGAGCTTTGTAATTATAAAAACGCAGGTTCGTGCGATTTCAAAGTGCTGCATACGTAGAAAGCATGAATATCTCTATTTGTTGCAAATACTCACAAATATAAAAATTATCATGTATTGTTTTTCATTCATATCCACTATATTGTTTTATCTTACTTTCACATGAATTCATTATTGAACGTTTCTTGATAATATGGCAGCGTATGTATTTTATAAGTTGCAAGATGATATCGTAGAAATGTCTTGAGACGTCGACGTGCTAAGATGAGAGAACTACATTTTTGAATTATCGTAAAACGCTTTTACCGGCTCGACAGTTTAAACGTTTAATGTCACGCGCACCTTTATTGTGTCTAGCAAAGCGGAAAGTATCGAACGTTGACGATCTCCCGTGGGATAAAACCAATATCCCGTCGTCAGAACTGGGTCAAAACTAACACCTTGAAAGCATTTAAACTTAGTCGCCGAGAGAGATAGAGAGAGGGAGAAAGAGAGAACGCCTCTTGGGTTTCCCATGCATATTGTCTAGTCTACATAGAATGCATATTCCACGTTGGAATGGCGGAAACTTTGACTGCGACAGATACAGGATATTCCAGACGGTGGACTAGTACGATCCTTCCAACTGATTGTAAACTAATATCCCGTTAAACTTCATGTAAAATCAGATAACGGAATAAACACGAAATACAGTCATTAAACATTATCCTCGAAGCAGATCTACATATTTTGTACAGGTCCGCGCGTAACTTGTCGAACGATTTACGGAATTTCAATATGGAGATTTCACGACAACGATAACAACGACGAGGCCGGTCCAGAGAGAGGATGAAAGAGAGAGGGAGAGAGAGAGAGAGAGAGAGAGAGAGAGAGAGAGAGAGAGAGAGAGAGTATCGCTTGAAAGCGTGATGCGAAGCTCATTTCCGTGGGAAATCACATCATATGTATATATATCGAACGACAGAATATGATACGACCTTTTTTTCGCTATATAGCCATTTTTTCTCACGATATTTCATGTATAAAAATGTTAATTTCGCTATCCAGGCATTAAATATTATTTGCTTTTATTCTGGATACTCTTCTTTATATTTGTATGCAGATATAAAAAGTTATCAACATTTCTATTCTATTTATATTACTTCTTTATTGACAATGTAATATTATTGTCCGATTATTGCAATTAAGAATTCGTGATTTTTAACGGTAGAATAAGTGCCCAAAGATCAATTATCGATGATGCAAACGTTTCGTTCTCTTATTTGTCAAATATCTATTTATAAAGTCAATGAGTAAATTTAGATGCAGCGAATTACTCCGTAAAGTTTGAAAAGAGAGATGACTATCGGAGGTTAAGAAGAAAGAGAGAGAGAGAGACAGAGAGAGAGAGAAAGAGAGAGAGAGAGAAAGAGAGAAGGAGAGAGCAAGATTTGCTTTTCAGTGGGAATTCAAGTGTGTTACGCTTCGTGAAAACACAGGGAGAGCAGTAATTAAATGTGAATTATTTGGAGTACGTTTTTGTGCAGCGTCAGCTGCAGATACCAAATATCCATAAGCAGCAATGTCAAAAAGAAAGACGGTCCATTTTGACACTGGCCAATTTCTATATGTGTGACCATGGAGGGATTGGAGATGAACTCAGAGTAAAAATAGGAAGTAATAAATAGAAAAGATGTCACAAACTAAAAGGAAATATCCAGGAAGACAAATAAAAATAACTAGAGAATAGAAATCATTAAATCGAATAGAATTCATTAACTCTATTAATTTTTCTTTTCTCCTTCTATTTTTCTTTTATCATTTATTTTCTAAAATGAATTTTAAAGATTTCTAATATGTTCGTTATAATATATGATAAAATATTTTTAAAGAACGAAGACGATGAAAGGTATTATAGTGGTTTCATGATAAAAATCGTGAAACTCCTATAAATAAGAAGGTCGAAATTTCGGTTAATTACCTTCGAAAAATCTTTCGCTTGAAGTCACTTACGCGAGTGAAAGAGTACATGGGAGAAAATGCAGCGAAAGAGTTGTGTAGGAAAGCGATAGAATCGTAGTACGATGGTGGATAGTAAGTAAGCAGATATAATATTTTCCACTCAAAACTTTTGACGAAAAAGCAAGGCAAATCGCGAAAATCCGCTGCCCGATGTAACATACCTGCAGCATGTTCATTCGAGTATGATAATCGGTATTGATCGGTTACTACCAGACTTGAGAAAAAGAAGGAATGAAACAAAGAGACAGAGAAAGAAAGAGAAAGTTAACTCCACTATTCTGGCGTTTTTCTCTCTTGCAGCTTCCCTTTCTTCATTTTGTTCTCTTTTCCTTCTTTTTTCTCTCACTATCTCTCTCTCTCTCTCTCTCTCTTTTTCTCTTGCTCTTTCTCTCTCGCCTACTCTCTGTCTCTCTTTCTCTCTTACTCTTTCTCTCTCGCTTACTCTCTCTCTCTCTCTCTCTCTCCATTTTTCCTCTTGCTTGAAGTTCTGCGTGTTCAGCCGTGGCCACTGTGGCTCGATATATCGGATGAGAAGCCACCCCTACATTTTCCTTCCCACTCTTTCCTTTTCCCTTCTATCTTCGACCACGAAAACCACGAAACCCTAGTCGTCGTCCACATCCTACTTCGAAGAGGAATATCCCGTTGTTCCGCTTAACCCTTTTCTCTGTTCACTTTTTTTCCCTTCGTTGAATCCAGTGTTTTCTCTCTCTCTCTCTCTCTCTCTCTCTTCTCTTGTCTATGTCATCCTCACCAATAAAGAAACCACGTACCGAGTTCAATAGTACGCGACGCGACCTTGGTAATTACTGAGAATGGTCGGCTCGAACGTAATGACTCTTTTATCGGTGGCTTTTAATTGCAGGAAAGCTTCCTAGAGACGGTTGATATTGGCCGAGTTTGTGAACGATCCAAAGTTCGATCTTTTGGTTTGAGCGCATCAAAGAAATATTTCATTTTATATTAATAGATACTTTTTATGAGATTAGATACAAAATATAAATAGGATGCGTATAAAAACTTGCTACGAAAAGGATGAAGGACCGTAAAGATAGATGAAATCTTACAGAATCTCATCTTTCACGTTTAATCCGAAGCTCTTCACCTTGACTCTCTTCGTTTTATCTGGCACTTTGTCATAAATAAAAAGGTACGAAGGGTTGTCTCACCGCCTTACCTTTTATAAAAGGCGTGATTTACGAGCGACTGTTAACATCCGTGTAAAAGGCGTTTTAATCCACACGTGACGTTGCGCGCAATAAAGGCGTCAGCTGGAAATATTTGGTCCACATTGGCCGTTCCAAAATCTAGCTTACGATCGCAACTGCTGTTTCTTGATATCATCAGAACACATTTTCTTCGTGTTAACGAGTACGATGTCATCGATTTATTAAAGACACCATTGACGATGAGCGTTCCAATAATGATTGCATTTAATTGCTTTTTCTGGAATAGGATACGTCGTTAGTGATTCGTTTGAAAGATATCGTATCAGCATTTTAACGATCTATTGTCTAATAATTTCTCCCTATTCTGGATTCGTTAGCAATTTTTTCGAATTTATGGTTTTTAGATATTTCGTATTATTCTATATCTAATAAAAAATGCGACCATAAAGAACCATTATAGTTGACGAAATAATTGAATGATGAAGTAGAAATTACCTTTAATTTCTTAATACTCTCTCATATCGCTTTCCCAATGGAAGCAAGCCATTTCGCGTAATTTATTTCGCCTTGTATTAGATATTATCGATGGAAAGTAAGACATAAAGTCGTAAAGTTTCATCTTCTCGTTCTTGGGAATTTGATGAAAAGACGGTCGGTCTCTTTCTGATGGTAAATACGGAACGCCAACGCTTAGAAGTTGAAAGTTTCTGGTTATTATTAGGAACATCATGTAAATACCTTTGAGCGTTTATGTACGCCTTTTTATTACCTCCAGTGGCCGCTTCTAGAATTTTCTTTCGCGCGAGTATTCAGGAAAAGTTTTGTAATCGGATGACGAACTTTTCAAAGGGAAAGAAGGCCGAACTTTTCATCTTAGCGGCTCTCTGTGTTTCAAACGTCGCTTCTACTTTTCTTCCTCATCTTCCACCTTCTTTCTTCTCCTTCATCTCTTCTCTCTCCTCATCGTTGCCTATTCGTCTTCGAACTTCCAACCCCCCATTCTCTTTCCCATCGTTCGGTTGCCTTTTGATAGTTTTTGGGAAGGTTACAAATGAGTGCTAAATATCGTGAAAATTCGTAAAAAAGTACTTTGTTATGCGTCCTTTGTGAAAGAAAAACTTACACAAGCTTACCTCTCGCAAGTAGAAATTAAATTGTTTGATCTTACCCTTTTGCGTAAAATACGTCGTACATGAGGTAATTTACTAATTGCTTGCTTTTAACTACACTCTAGAACTCTATAGTCGCTCTCTTTATCTCTCCTGTATGTTGTACTACATACTACGTACAAAGTAAAGTGTCATGAAGGAATAAATGTGTTTTACACAAATCAACGGACGGATAACGTAAAAAAAATCTAAAAAAAAATCATCAAAAACGTCTGAAAAGCTAATTCGATAAATTTGATAGATCGTATATTTCTCCGTTAATTCTTTTCAGCTGTCGTATAAGCACACCAGGCAAGATTTATCTTGGAGTCGTTCATAAAAAGCTTAACTTTCCTACAGTTTGGATAATAGAAGCTCGGTCCATCGATGCTCGGTCTATTCAGCTTCTATAGAATCAGTTTCGAAGGCGTTATCGTCCTTCCTACAATAATGCACCGGGATTATCGATCTTCGACGCGTCACGTTCGCCTTCATCTTGCGTCACTCTTCAGAGCTCATAGACCGAAAGAAAAAGAAAAAAAGAAATAAGGTAGGTAGTATAGACGAGGTTAAGGGAAAGTGTCGGTGAAAGAGGAACGAAGCGAGGATGGTCCAGGAGCAGCCTAGCTAATGAAAATCCTTGGAAAAATCGACTTCCACTCAGGTTGGTGTTGGTGGTGGTTAGCTCTCATCCTACTGCCCGTAAAACTGGAAAAGACGAAGGATTTTCTCGTAACCTCCGGCTCTATCGGCCATACCACCATCGAGTTCCATCCAGGATCGTAAGCTTGAAAGAAGACACGAGAGGAATTCAATCTGGTCGATGTGACTAATGAACGAATAAAACGCTTTTCCTTACCGCATTCCATTTTCCCTTCTTCATCTACTTTTTCATGGTAGTACGAGATAACTAGACGGCACTACTGTTCTTACGAAAAGAAAAGATATTTCGAAATCATCGAATTTCCAACTATTTTGAATCAATGCACTTAAATCTGTACATTGATTGAGATCCTTTTTCGGATCTCTTCGAGTTTCGAAGCTCCATCTTTAATTTGTTTATGTCACAGAAGTAGGCAACTTTTTTTCTGCCGTGAGCCAAGCGGTCCCCATCAGCAATCAATCCGTTCTCCATTATTTATGTAAGTTCACTAGCCATCACTTCAACCAATTATTCATAAATAGAAGCAAAAGCCGTGCCAGTTCACGAGAATGAGTGTCAACGGAGGCGTCAAATAGTAGAGATCGTTTTCTCCCACCTTTTTGGAGTAGACAAGTAGAGCCGTGAGCCATATGTGGGTCGTTGATCATCAGTTATCCACCTTAGGCTTACGCGATTGATTTTTATTCGTGTAATTGTTTGTCATTTAAAAAATCAAACAATATATTCGTCAAGCATAGTTTTGACTATGCAATCAACGTGTGTACAGTGCATATGGCATGTACAATTCTGATCTATTTTGTACTTTAATAGCTTCAAAAATGTATCAATGAATTTTTAAAAGCGTAAATCGATTTCGAAATATTTCTCAGTCAAAAATATAATAGTCTGTAGGTTTTTCGATTTTTCACTATCAATCCGATAACAAATATGGTTTAAAACTTCAGTGGTTATTTTAATCTCTTTAAATCGAATTATTATAGAAAAAAAATACGTGTCTCTTATTTTTCTCGATTGTATCAAATCATGAAAAATCATTAAAATTAAAGACGGCTATTTTTCAGATATTTTTTTCAAGACCTACCATTAAATCTTAATACCTCCATGATCATTTACAATTTTTCTTGTTTTATTAAAGTTGAATGACGATCCAAAAATGTCAATTTTCTGTAAATCAATTTCTACAATGTGTCAGAATCGAAATACTTAAATTTCAAAGCGTAGCGAAAAATACACTTCTAAAGTTTCAAATAGTTTGAACTTTTAATTTTAATTTTTACGTTTTAATTAATTAAATCATAATCCACAAATCTAGGCAACTACTTTTGAGAAACTACTCTTTTCATATTCCCTAGACGATAATCGTTAAATCTCGAAACGTAGAACGATTTAATAGAGCCTCGCATCTCGCAGGAAGCTTTTACCTTTGGGGAAAAATTTTATGATTAATGGCGTGGTGTGGCTGTAAGGCACGGTGGTTCGAGTAGGTACGTGCGTGTGCTTTGAAACAAAGCGCGGCGCTTACTTTACGAGCGCAAAAAACGAAATCGTACGGCACTTGAAGTACCAACGCTCGGAATAGGGACCCGCATCGATAGAGATTGCGATTCGGCACGAGCTTGCAATGTTGCTTGAATCGATTTTTCCACGACCGACATTCTCTCTGCTTTCTCCTCGAAGCTCATGCATCATTTTTAATGACCGACAATATAAAGTTCGATGTGTTTCGAGTTACCGTGAGAGTACGTTGAAACAAAGAACGACGAAAAAAAGAAAGATATAGAGAAAAAGAGACAGAGAGAGAGAGAGAGAGAGAGAGAGAGAGAGAGAGAGAGAGAGAGAGAGAAATATAGAAAGAGAAAAAGAGAGAGAGATATAGAAAGAGATAGAGAAAGAGGAGTGCAAAATAGCATCATAGAAGTTTGAAAAAACTCGCTAGCAAAATAGGTATATTCCGAAAGAAAGTTTCAAGTTGCTCGACTATATGCTGGTTACTATGTAACCCTAGTACCATGAAAACAAAATTTAAGGACACTCGAAAGAAGGGATGACGATGTACGAAAGTAGGAAAGAATGAAAAACAAAAGAAAAATGATGAACAAACGTATAGACACAGAATTGAGAGGAAAAAATTACTATAGATTTACACAATGATAGTTCGTAAACGCTTGCAACGCTAAAAAATAATCTTTAATTTTTTAGTTTACGAATTTTCATAGTTAAAATTTTACTTTTAGAGATATAGAGAATTATATAGTTTAATGAGATTTCTTTCATAAATTAATTGGATTGTGATTTATTCCGAAAAATCTCAATTTAAGACATCTCTCGTACTGATTCTCATTTGTCATATAATAATTTAAAAATTCGATATTTGAAATAGCCGTCGAATGAATCGCGTATACGAGTCTGGAAATCGTGTGTGACATGCAACGTGATCTTTCTCTCCTTTTCTTTCTGTTTTTCTTTTCTCCCTTTCTCTTTCCCTGTCTTTGTTGTTCGTGATCGGAGGATGATTTATTGCCAGCGCGTATAAGTTCTTTGTAATTTATGCACAATGACTACCACATTTACATCTTTCTATCTATCTATTTATCTACTTCTTTTATACATCCTTTCCGTCTCTCTTCACATTTGACCCTGTCTTTCTTTATCTTTCTCTATTTCAGTCGATCAATCTTTCCGTTCCTCATATTCTCTTTGTATTTCATCATATATCTAGTTCTCTCTAACTTCCTTTTCTCTCTTTTAAATCCTTTTCACTCATATGCTCTCATTATTTAACTCTACATAATGTCAGAGGGTTTTATTCGGTTGTCCACTATTTTAAGTACGCATTGTGTAATTTTCGCATAAATATTCAACGACCGTGATTTATCTTTCTTTATACTTTTTCCTTTTACGCGCATTATTTTGGTGCGTTTACGATGTGAATATTCCATTTATATTTTTACTGTAGGTTTTTAATATTTACATGAAAAATCCACATGTCAGATGAGTGTTACGATTATCTCTGCATATTTTTTAAATTCCGTTTAGATATATATACCTCGGACGTTTTCGAACATAGTAAAAATAAAACGTAAAATAATCTGTTCTTTTGTGAATGATTAACACGCAAACGGAATACTCAATAATTATTTCACGGTATCGTTGGTCATCTCGTCGTCGGTTAATTTTTCCGAGACGTTATTTTAAAAAAGGACAAAAGAAAGGAGGTAATAACATGGAACGATCGAACATAATGAAAACGCTTTTGATGTCCGATTAAGCAAGCGACAAATCCGACGCCATTGCGCGTAATTATTAGCGAGTATTACGCGTAATCACGTGCGCTTTCGAGCAAGAATGGCGTGATCGATTCTCGTGTTTATTTCCTGTTTCGGTTCGTAGCTTTTCCCGTGTTATTTAGATATAATAACGTTAATGCCCGGCTGGCTTCAATCGTTGCGCTAAAATCACGCGGTATTTCAGAACCTACGTGAATTATTCAAATACCGCATATATTTATCAGATTATTTGTCATTTATTTATCGATAAATCGATCGATCATTAAAGAACGATTAAGAAACAAACCATTGTCATCAGATAAAATTCGGCTTATTATACGATCATATTTTTTAAAGATATTCATTATCGTTATTATCTATCCAATTTCATTACAATAAATTCGAGATATTAAATTATATTTGTCATAATTATCATCATTAACTTTAGTTTCTTTCAAATAGTTCTTCTTTGCAAATATCGATTCTAAAATTCCATATTTATTATTTTTTTCTTTCTAACGATGCAGACAAAGCAAACAGAGAAAGAAAGACAGAGAGAGAGAGAGAGAGAGAGAGAGAATTTGGCGCAACGGCACAAGTGTCCTTTGTTAGGGATTACAAAACGCTCCGTCCGGAACGGAATCCTCTTTCGGAAATTAACTTTTTCGGTGTCGCGGCGCGTCTCACGCTCTTCCTCAAGCTACTCTCGTTGAGACATCCTTTTCCTCCCTCTCTCTTTACTCCTTTTAGAAGACCATTATCGTCGTGGTTAGATACTCTCCTTCCAGTCACACGGATTGCTCCTTCTTTTCTTTACGATGGCGGTTTTGGCAACAAGCTCGTCGTAAATTTGGCTGATAATTCTTCCACTGGCCGCGTTAACCTACATTAGATACAATTTATTATATTTTATAACTGGTACGTTCCATGTAACCCTTCCTCCTTTGCGGTCGTCTCACATTTTGCTAGTTTTGTCTTTGGCGACTCAATGGCTTGGCAAGAAAAAATTTTTAATAATTTAGAAAATGTTTCTGTCGCTATGTTACAACAGTCTTTGTTAATTTTTAATTAGATTTATTTAGTACTTTTGTGAGTACGGAATATATCAAATTTTAAAGGTTTTTGGAAGTTTACGAATTATTCAGGATCGATATAAACCAGAAAGGTCCTAGACAATAAACGATGTATGATTTGTACGATGTAAAAAATATTTTAAAAATAATTGTATTTAAATGTAAAACTCTCACATTGAAATTGAATTTATAGATTATGACTATAGAGAGATGTCGAAAATTATAATTCATATTGCTTATATCTATGCTATAGACTCAGAATCTGAAAGACTAACAACCAGAGCAGAACTTATAATCTAAACAGAACATATAATCGAACAAAACTTTGTTCACAGGATTTAGAATATGGCGGCTCGGATAGAATCTGCTACATACGAACTTATTGTGAGAGACCGAACTGTCTCGAGTCAAACATTATGAAGACCAAAATCAACACTTCAGAAACGTTTAGGTTTGCAATGATCAACGTTTGTAATCAGTTTGGAAAAAGGATTCATAATCGAATCGCGGTTTGCATAGGCAAAATCGACTTTAATTGTTAACACCGCCAAAGAGAGGTACCGACGTCTTACCTGTTTTCGTTTTACTTCTACAGGATGTATAAAAAATATATGTAAAGACTATCATAGGGGCATTCTACACTTTCATATCGGTGGACATTTACAAAAAATAGCGGGTGCAAATTTGTCCGAGACTTCGAAATTGAAGGTCAACTATTTTTTTGCTTGCATCGTATTCTTCACGTCGCGAGGACAGAAAGTGCCAAAGGAAGCATGGGTCAAAAGACAATCGTTCACTAGACAAATGACTTTAAAGTTCTAATATGTTCAGAACTAACTTTATTTATAATATGTTTACATTTCATTGTGTACATTTCATAGGACACAAAGACTCTCGTGCAAAATTGTCCTTAACGTCGAAATTGAAGGCACGACAAATAGATATTCAGTAAATTTAGTGAGATGTCAATCCATAGAAATATTCTAATACAAATACTCACGTTCCAAGGCAACGTGATTTTCAGTGGCTAGATCAACAATATGATATTATGGCATTTTAATCCACACTGGGCCCGGGCTGTTCCCATGTGCACTGGCGTAAAGAGGAACGAGTTATCGCACTTGCTCGTGCATATCCAATAATCGGTCTACCTAGGGTAGGAATAAGTCTCATGACAGTGCGAAGAATAATTCGAGAAGATTATAAAATTTGACATGTGCAGGCACTTTATCCAAATGACTATGCCTATCGAAGAAACTTCTGCCGTTGGATGCTACATAAATTGCAAAACGAACCACGATTTTTGCAACGTGTGTTGTTTACCGACGAAAGTAGTTTTTCGAATCCTAGTATCCCCAATTGTTAAAATGCTAGAATATGGGGTTTTAAAAATCCTAATGCAATCATTGAAAAATTCAATCAATGACGTTTCACAATCAACGTATGAGCAGGCATCATTGGAGATCACATTATTGACCCTATTTATTTGCCTGCACCAAATTTTTGATCTAGCCGCTGAAAATCACATTGCCTTGGAACATCTTCTGCACGTAATAATCTTCCATTATATCTTACTGTCCCTCGATATATTTCACGCGATAAACGGTAGTTCTCTCCTGCTTCGTCAATAGCACGTAACATTTGCCGTATATTTCTGTGGTTTGTCATCTTACTACACTCACTGAATATCAAAAATAGACTAACTGATCACAAACATAGCAACAAGAAATCGTCAATAATACGAATAGGAGGCGACTGTAAATGGTAAACTAAAATGTAGAAATATTATAAATAAAGTTAATCCGAGACCAGTGTTTTTCATTTATATATCGTCCTAATTGTTGCACTATTTGTTGTGACCTTCAATTTCGACGTTAAGAACAATTTTGCACGAAAGTCTTTATGTCCTATGAAATGTAAACAATGAAATGTAAACATATTGTAAATAAAGTTAGTTTCAGACGTATTGGAATTTACAAGTCATTCTTCTAGTGAACGGTTGACTTTTGACCCACGCTTCCATTGACACTTTCTGTCCTCGCAAAGAGTAAAATATGATGCAAGCAAAAAAAATTTGACCTTCAATTTCGCAGTCATGGACAAATTTGCACGCGCTATTTTTTGAAAATGTCCACCGATCCGAAAGTGTAGAATGCCCCTGTGATAGTCTTTACACATATTTTTTATACACCCTGTACATATTACAATAAAGAAGAACTGTTTCTGTAATTTAAAAATATTATTTGCCTCGTATATGAAAAAAACGATATGAAATATTCCATTTTTTCGATAAATATAAAATTGTAGAACTTATAAGCATATTTATGGTGATTTCAAGCCATATCAGATAAGTTAATTTTAATTTACTGTGTGAAAATATTCGCTTCAAATTATGATAATATTCAAGTAACAATATATAAGGGATAGTAATATTATTTCTTTCGTTTTGACATCTACGCGTAATTTATTTTTTTTTCTTCTTCTTTCTTTATTTAAATGAAAAAAACGACATTTTCAAGTGTCTTTCAAATTCTCTAAAACGTTGCAACAAGGTTTATTGCGGAAATGCAAATTCGTAATGTTGCGTTGAAAATGTCGTAGGAGAAGAAGCCTTTAAATGTGCATCACTTTAGTAAGAGTTTATTATCTCAGTAACTCCTTTTTCATACACAGTCATATCCATATGTGTATCTATGTATATCGCATACGTAGTCACGTAGTATCTTAATTAGTAACAGAGGAAAAATATGGGGCGAAAGTTGCTTGGCAAATAATTCTCAACTAAGAGGTTATATTTTATGCTAGAGTACGCTCAGTAATACACGTGAGTTCGTATAAAGAGAGAAATGGGAGTAAATGGAGAGAGGTGGGTTGAAGGAACAAGTAACACCAAATCCATGATGGCGTAAATACGTATGCTCGGGATGCAGTGTATATCGATATCGAACGCGTTGGTCCTACAGAATATATGGTGAGTTTGGTTTGTTTGCCAAGATATCTAGGTTAATGAGAAGTTATCTAAGCTATAAAGTAGACGTAGTCCTATTGCGTATTCTCTGCGTAAGCGTACAGAACGAGTACCTTCTTCTGTCGTTTCTTGATTTCTTTCTAAAACTTAATGTCTTAATTTTCAAGTGATGTCAAATGATAATTGAAAAATATTTCGCGTCATTCACGTTTAAAAATATACAGACCTCATATAATCTCGCGGTTCCCCTTTTTTATTGCATTCCTCCTTTTTATATATTCGAATATACACACACACACACACGCACGCACGCACGTACGCACGCACGCGCACACACACACACAAAGAAATTCGTCCTCATTTTATTTTCAGAGTAGAAAGAAGAGAACTTAAGGGTAGATCTGGCAGGGATAATTCGATGTCGGGAACGTTCTCGTTCTTGTAATTCAGTTTTAGAGATAGGGAGAGAGAGAGAGAGAGAGAGAGAGAGAGAGAGAGAGAGAGAGAGAGAGAGAGAGAGAGAGATGCAAATAAGAATTTCGTGCCACGTCTCTCATTAGACCGTCTTGATTATACTCTCTCTTTGAGTGCTTTCTTTCATTCGTGGAGGATCGAGCTTTATTTTTCCAAGATTTGAAAACGAAGTAGAAATCGTCTAATCGAATGGTTCGCTTTTTTGTTTACAACGAATGATTTAATGGAGAATCGATTTTGAATATCTTTATTTTTAATTTTATTGTTTACTTATCACACATATAATTAATTCGTTTCGAATGGATTCGTTTTAAAAAAATGTCAGGGATAGTCCAAAAATGTAACCATTCTCTTTTTACGCACAACATTTAGTCTCACGGCAAAAAGCGTATAACCATTGAAAAACGAATGTCCACGTAGGAGGATTTTCAGCTTTGTTATACGAAAGCGGCTTAAATACAATTTCTTGCCGAAAGAAAATATAAATTGTCGTGAAAAATAAAATCACAAAGTTACAGAAAATATTATTCCTACGAGTATTTCGGAAATATATATTTATTTGGAATTTTCGTAGAATGAATATCAATGTGATATTAAAAATCTTCTTATCGTTATATTACCAAAAATTATTTCGAATTTTACTTGTACGTGTACGAAATTCTTTGCAGAAATAGAACGCAGACATCTCATTTCCGTAATTGGATTTAGAAATGCGCAGGAAGATTCGTCGACACGTAACTCATTAGTTCACCTTGGCACGAATCCCTTCTTTTTACTTCTTTCTTTCTTTCTCTGTTATCTATCTATCTATCTATCTATTACTCCTTCCTTCCCGAGGATTCTTTTCTTTAGGATCACAGAAGCCGTTCAAGCCATGTGCCAGGAGGCATTCACTGGCGTCTCATTTTCGCGCTCGGTATCCTCGAGAATATGACAAATGGATCTTTATCTGTGGCCCCTCGAGAATTTCGATAGAGATTGGGCAAGGAACAAGCGGCGGGGAAGAAGATGGAGCTTAGAAAAAGAAGAGAAGGGAGATCTGGAGGACGAAACGAAACTCTGAGAAGCTTGAATTCGAAATCCTATTTGAATGCGATCCCTTTAATCCAGACTTGCAACGGATTACAGGGATAATTTTGGTGAATCGCGCCTAATCAGCTTTCGAATTTGAAGTGTGCGGACTAAGTGCTTCCATGGTCCGTTTATTTCATGTCGATTGAAGAGGCTAAGTACTCTCTAACGGATTTTAATATGGAACCGTTCCGTCCGTATCTCAAGCTTCTAAGATATGATCGAGCTTTTCGTCGTCGTCTTGGTTGGTCGGCAAGAATATGAACGGGATTATCGGTAACCTCGATAACAAGGCTAAGGAATCAGAGGGAAGAAATGGATTTTCAATTTGAAGATTCCACGAACTTTCTATTTGACTCTTTAGGTACTTCTCTGGAAGTTCTTATTTCATAGACGAATTGAAAGAGATGGTATAAGTTATTTAAAAGTAGTATAGTCGGTGACATTAATTCTTCTGTGAAATCGGTTTAATAAGAAAATTGTATCAGTATGTTAGATAGAATAGAAAAAAATTGTTCTAGAAGTTAATGAAGAAAAGATCGTGCAAGGAAACCAATTTAACTTTTGTGTTTTAACAAAATTATATGCCAATAATAACATCTTCGATATATTTTCAAAAGCGACCAACTCAATTTTGTGTTTCGGCTAAGCGTCGAATCCGTTCGTTCACGGTGGACGAGCTGATCGAGATTAATCGCATTCCATCGGTTGAGAGCGGCCTTCTCTGATTGACGACGACTATTAATACAGGTCGTCAGGTTGCACGTACGGGATAAATCGGGGATGCCCACCTCCTCGAGCCTCACGCGGAATCGAGCGTGACTACGCACGAACGCGCGAGTTCCCACCATTATCTATGCGTTATCACTCGTTCTCTCTCTCTATCTCTCTCTCTCTCTGTGTATCTATCTATCTGTCTACCTATCTATCTATCTATCTATCTATCTACCTACCCCTATATCTATTTATTTCTTTGAATGCTATACGTAGGAGAAATTCTTTTGTTAGATAATATTTAATGAGAGTTACGATAAAAAAATAACATATAAAAGAAAATTGAAATCAAAATAATAGCCAATTAATATTAAGTTAAATGATACTAATGTAACTATACAACGAATACAATTGATATTTTACTAACTTGTATGATAGATATGATATTATGATTCGGAAATAACATAAGTTTTATAGGTCTTGTTGGTTGATATATTTAATATAAATTTTTTCCAATACTAATAGTTTCAGATATATTTAAAGTTTCAAACATTATTGGATCATTCGATATGTCCACATGAAAGATCAGACGAAGAAGGATCAATGATGATTAAGGTCGTCTTTAACGAGACATGATTTAATAAAAGTTTTGCTTTCAGCACTTCCCGTCACGATTTTACGTAACTTTAAATTTCGACTTGAATCCGTAATCGAGTGTAGAATGCGGAAAGTGCCGATCCTTTTTAACGAGATCGAGATTTGGCGTATGCCGTGAAAGAAAAAGTTTGGAAGTGTTAGCCACTGACACGAAGTCGTGTCATTCAATGTCGATACATGCGTACACATCGTTTCCTCGTTACTTCTCGCTTGCTCATGCGTGCGCGAATTCGAGCGAAGTGGAGAGGAGAGTCGGAAAAGAATGGAGGTGAATAATTCATTGAGTTTCATCCGCACTTGCGGTTGCTCGCGGCTAGTACAAAAAACGTTGTTCGAACAAATCCACCCTTCCTTTTCATTTCCCACCCTCTCTCTTTCCCTCTCTTTCTCTTTTTTTATCTATCCATCCGACTCTCTTTCCTTTCTCTGTCTATCTTTTCTGACCACCGTCACGGTTTACCCTCCCCGCGGCATTTATTCCTTTTTTGCTTTACGAATTCATAGTTCGTTAGCACCTGGACAAACAGAACGTAAACGCGACCAGCATGAATTTTATTCGACGCTGTTAGATCTACTCCATTCTATTTCCATCGTCATCGTGAAAATTACACAAAAAGATAAAAAAAGAAAGAAAGGTAATAATATTTATTTGACTAAAGGAGGGGTATCTAAATTCGTTTTATAGATTCACTCTAGAAAAGTACGATTTTTTTGAAGAAAATGTTACAATAAATACGTATATCGATTGTCGAATCGAATGGTCGAGTTTTTTAGCAAAATCAATACAAAAGCGCTATGATCGTTTTATTTGTTGTATAAAATCGTAAATTAAAGGATGTTGTCTATAAAAATTTGCCAAATAGAGTAAACATATGAGAGAAAATTTTGAAAATGAATAGTAACACGAACTTTTTTCAAAGTTCCACGTCCATTCGTATTCCATATAGATTTTGTTGTTCTTTTTCGCTAAAATTTAGTTTCTCGTGTCGAATATGACCTTAACTGTTACGTGTTTCATCGAAATTTATCGTTCATTCTTACATTAAAAAATATCGTAAAACGATACAATATTTATCGTTAAGTTTTTATTTTATAAGATTTCTTTTCAACTCAATTATAATTAAAAATCGATAATACTGAAATTTATCAACGTTGCAACACTATGGTTACCTTCTCTTTAATTCTCTAGAGGGAATAAAAAGGAGAAAACAAATTTTTATAATCCGAGAAATCAACATGCACAAATCTTAAATGTTTATCCGTATTTATATGTTTGAACTGAAAAGACTGATGATTAATTTAGAGTTAATCCACAATATTTGTGGGCGACGAGAATGTATTCGTTGTTTTTCTGAAACAATTTATCAAAGATGTTTTTATATCATATGAAAAAGAATGAAATCGTCGTAGACATGACTATTTGCGATCTCATTTGAATAGAACAAAGAAATAGCATTCTGTAAAGTCGTAAAAAACCGGCAGTTTATTTCTTCAACGCGAAATGGTCATTCAGCTTCTCAAATTTGTCGGCGCAGTGTCTCGTTGCGTTACGGCCATCAATCTCGATGCCCGCGTTATTAATCGTTACGCTGTGTCATCAACGTTTTCACTGGACGGTCGACGAAAATGGTACGAAGAAAAAAATGCGTTTTTCGCGACACATACGCAATACAATAACGATCTATGCGTGTAACAAATTTTTATTGCACTAATGTCTCTCTTGCGATTTGAAAATATATTATATTGTGGCAAACGAAAAATATATAGGATCTTTTTTGGAAAAAGTCTTTTTAGTTAGCATTGAAACAAATCGATAGTATTCGATTCCTTTTCGATAGTATTCGATTCTTTTTCGATAGTATTCGATTCCTTTTCAAATCTATACAGAGAGAAACTTTATATCGGCGAATGTAAAACTTCATTAAATTGAGTTTTAAATTTTTATAATAATGTTTAAGGATTCCTCCCAAATTCATTGCGTGAATAAATCAATGACGAAAGGTAATAGAGCGAGTCGAAAAAGTTAAGAGGTTAAAGTAAACCATTCATAAATCAAAGTTCGAATCAATGTTTAGGGAGAAAGAACTTTATACGAGCAAGATGAAGTAGACTCGATCGAAATACCAATAAATTTATTTCGTATTTTACGATTCTAGGTGATTCTCTATTTCGACGAACAAAGTTAATTCTTTGAAAAAGTAACCTATACTATTCATTGTTACGAATTCGTTTTAATCACACTGATCTTCATTTAATAATAAGTTGTATTTTTAATGGAATTATATTGGATATGAAAAATACAAGTATTACTGTTTACTGTGGAATGTTGCACCTTCAATACAATATTGGAAATATGAATATCTGTCGAACACTTTTTCAAAGATTTCATTTTCTTAAATGAGCACATCTATTGTGAAAACGATGAAAACAAATGAAAAAAAACAATAGAAAGGATTTTTACGCGGAAAAATAATAATGAAATATGGCTATTATTTAATCTACGTTTATTTTTTAACATCTCTCTCCTCTCTTACATATCTATTACATATATTTATAAGTTTATACGTGTCTCGGTTTTTTCTTTAAATTTTAATCTTTTCATCTTTCTATCTCTTTCCCTCTTTTGATTTTACTACGGATACTTTGTTTTTCTGAATATGTCTCGTAAAACAGTTAGGTTCGTAAGCGTAACTAATGCTTTTAACGACGGTGTCCGTGCTGACTCGATAGCAGATTCTGTTTCGAGTCTTGTTAAGAGCCGCAATAATCACGAAACGTGTTTCATCAATTTTCAAAACTCGTTACGTTTCGAGTATACGCGAAACGGTGTTGGTATGGGATACAACTGCAAAAGAGTATTGCATCTAAACTGATATACAATTCGTAGATAGAAACGTGCAAGTGAACTCGAGCTTGAATATGTGAAAAACGAAAACCGATCGATATAAATGAGATCAGGCGAACTGCAAATTTTCAGATTGTATTCAGCGCCTATAGATATTTATCTTCCTACAGATTTTTCGAAATCAATAAAGGGCCATCACGTCGTGTTTTCGTAAGAGATATTGATTTCTCGATCGTTTTAATAGAATATTTCCATTGGAGATTTTCAATTTAAGTGGTTCAAGCCATTGTTGTTGTACGGCGATCAAAACTGAATGGAAAACGAATATTTATTTCGATCCCATTATTCATTTTAACATTTCAAATATTCTTTATACAATATTAAATTTATATTATCAAATATCAAAAAAAGATATGAAAGGAGTAACGATTTAGAAAATCTATTGTAATTATTCATTGAATGTCTGGATCAAAAATATCTTTACGAAGTTACTCATAACATATCGATGGTATTGGCTTAAGTGTAGAAATATTTGAACACTTTTTAAAATTGAATAACTTTCTAAATCAATCAAAAGAGAGAGAAATGGAGAGCTCTAAAATAGTAACGAATAGATATGGAGAAAGTATGCTATACAAAATATTTCTGGAATTTCAAACTGTTCATCACTGTTGTTTTTATAATGATTTTCGCCAACAATGAGTACATGTGTATTGCATTGATCAACAAGATCTTATGTTCAAGATGAAGGTTCAAGTGAGAATATGGATTTTTCGTATTTTTGAAAATGCTTCATTTTCTTTGAAAATAATCGTGTCAAAGAATGGTGTTTTTCGACAATTAATTTTTAGCATGAGATCTTTTTTTATCAAAATCTTTCAAGAAGCTTTCGCCATTATTGTAAAAACCAAATGTGGCGGTCCTCCTGCTACATCGCGGCAGAAGAGAAGAAGAAGCACCTACCCTCACTAGTAATTTTCATATAAACGCTAGATTGGTATGTGGTTCGCTTCCGTGAAGTAGTCGATTACTTCTTTGTTTGGCATGAGTAAATTGATGCTCAGATTCTCTAATCCATTTCAAACACAAGGAAACGCGTTTCGCCGAACTCATACGAAGAGGCCACGATAACTTTATTCAGGCATTTTAATGGACTTACGATTGATGAATATATGGTAAAAATAAGCAAATAAAGGTTCAATCATTCATGCCAATTAGAATAATTTTGCTAATCTTAGGAATAATTTTCATAATTATTTAAACAATTTTTAATGTACAAGGAGTACAATAAACTAATAGTTAAACAATAGTACATTCGGATAACGTTACAGAGCTTGTAACACGCGTTATGTATAAAATAATTTTAGTTAATATCTTAATAGACGGAAATTTGTGAACGCCGAGATGCTACCTCCACTTAATGTCAACAAAAACGAACTTTCAAATGACTTTGTTGATTATTGCGTTAGTTTTCTTTTACATATCGACGAGTAAACATCAAAAATCGTTCTTTCCGTACGACTACTCTTCAATACTTTATAATTTTTACAAAATTCAAAGTATTTAAACAATCTTCTATGTATATGGAGTAGAATAAACTAATATTTAAACAACCGGACATTCTTAGCAATATTATAAAGATTTAAGGCACGATCAATATGAAATAAATTCAATTTATTCTTTCAATAAGCATAAGTCACAAACTCCGAAGGGAATAATTATTAAATAAGATTATTTCGTTAACATTTAAGCAATGTACGAAGTACGTGAACTGTAATTAGCTAATAGTTAAACAGTAGAATATTCTTAGTCACATTAAAATGAATGTAAGAAATCAATAATTTAGAGTACTTAAAAATTAACGTTTTAAGTAAATCTTCGATTTAGCTTAAATAATTCCTACTTTCGATTAATTTATAATAACTGGAACAATATGTAATCTTCCTAGAGCATAATAAACTAATATTTAAACAATAATACATTAATTATATATACCGTAGCTCGAAACATGCATTTAATATAAAATAAATTCAAATTAATATTTCGAAGCATTTCCATTACGAAGCCGCGGTACTTGCCTATTTATAACAAGAACATTATGAAATTTTTACGAATAAAGATTGAAACTTTCTCTTTTCAAACGGGTAAGCCATAATAAAATATACTTGTAATTATTTTATAATTATTTAAACAATTTGAAAAGTGTTTTGAGTATAACTAATATTCAAAGAATAGCACATTTATTTAAACATTTCTTGGTTTGGACACACTTTAAATATAAAATAGAATAAATTATTCTTTAAATAAAGTTACAATTTCAAAGCGTGTTCATTGCCTGTTGACATCAATAAAAACAAATTTTTCATTGACTTTGACTACTATCGAAAGTTTTCTATTTAATTTCGACTAGTATAGATCGAAGCACTTTCTTCCCAAATGTATAAGCTTAAATAGATTATACTTTTAATTATTTTATAATTACTTAAACAACTTGAAACGTGTGCAGAGTCGCTGTCTATTGACATCAACAAACATATTATTGACTTTGATTGTTATTGAAACAGCTTTCTTTTGCATTCCGTTGAGTAAATATTGAAGCAGTTTCTGTCTAAATGGGTAAGCTTAAATATAACATACTTTCGATTATTTCAGAATTATTTAAATAATTTGATATGTGCGCGGTATATACTATTTCATATTATAATAATGATACTAATAATTTTCTGTTTCAGAACGAACATTTCAACCACGCGCGAAACAATGATGTAATGGAGTGTTTGCATCGCTAAAGTAAAAATCAAAATATCGCAAAGTAGAAACAGTGTTTGTACATTCTCGGCTGCGTGCAATGGAATTGTTAGAGTCAGTCTATCAATGAAGAGGATCTTAATCAATCGATGTCGACCTATCTCATTTTCAACCACCCATGGATCATCCATTCCCAATTTTGACCTAAATCGCGGATAATTTTTTTGGAGCCATCGTAGAACTTCTTAAGTAGTAAGTTAATTTTTAAATTCCTCCGATCACTCAATCATTTCGAGAACGAAAGATTCGAATCGGCATGAGTGATTGATTGTAATTAATTAGTAAAAGTGCATTGCGTGAGCAAGAGTAAATTTCTTCGGAGATCGGGATAGGGTTATTCTGTTTCATATACGTTTATAATTATTTACAGTTTGATATTTTAATGCATTTCTAAATATATTTCTCTTGCGGAAATATTAAAGAATCGGTATTAACGAGTTCTAATAAAAAATGAGCAAAAAGACATTCATGATGAATAGTTTCTGGATTACAAGCGACATTTTATGTTTCTTTTTTTTTCTAATAATTAAAGTAATAGTTCGTAAGAACGAGTATCCAAGGATTTTTCATTATATTTTAAAATAAAAATTAATTAAATATTTAATCAATTATGTGGATGAAAGAAAGGTCTCGATAAAGTCATTGCTTATGAATGAAAAAAGTCGAGTAGAGTCATTATTTTTTAAAGAAAAAAGTCAAGTAGTCATGGATAAAGAGACTTGCAGAATTACAACCCGTGGACCTTAGAATAATTTAATCAATTTTCAGCTCTGGATTTTCAGCAATTAATGTACTAATTACCATTTGCGAATAAAATTATTTCATATTTTATAGATTTTTAATATCAAAGTCGAGTCATTAATTGTCCACTTCCTTCTTTTCTTTAAATTAAATTTATACTTTATTTTCATGAATAGTATATTTCTTATTTTTATGAAATTATGTTCTACTAAAATTATAGTCACGAAACGTATAAGATATAATAATTGTGGGGATCGCTGAAACTGCACCGAATAAAGATTCACATGAAGTTGAAACATGCACAACGGGATATGTGTCAAGTTCTTTTTCTGCCACACGTTACGGAAATGGATATTTGTTTAGATTAGGATCGAAAATGTTTTATTTACTTTAACTTTTTCCGCGTTAAATAAAATTGAATTCAAAATTTTTTGTTTTCATATTTTTTTCTTATTCTTGTTATTTTCTATACTATCAAGTAATATAAGGGAAATTAAATTATGGCTTTCTAAAATCACGAAATGAATAGAAAATGACAAATCTGGGACAGTTTCATCTGCAGGTGTCGGTCGTCGAGAATTCGATTTTTCTGTACGAATACAATGTATCGTCGAAAAGTTTAGTTCATCATTTTTATTATTTTACACGGGAGTATGGGCAAGATAACGAGAGCACTCGCGCGTGCCTCGACGGGCACGGGCGTTGGTATCCGTGGGGACGATTAAAAGTCCTATCAGGGACTTAGTTTTATTGTTCGAAATTTCGAATAGAAAATCTACCTGTTGGAGAGTGGGGTATGTAGCTACCGATGTTACGACGGTCCTGTCGTCCGTAAGTGGGGACTAAACTCCTCCAGATAACGTTGGGAGCCAGAATTATCAGTTAGCTCATGTCACCCTGGTAACGTGGATTTTAAAGTAGTCACTGTTATTCTAACACTAGTGTGGATTCTTGCGGGCGCGATTAAATGTCCTATTGTGGACTTCGATTTATTGTTCATAATATCGATTAGCAAATCGAGTTCGCGAACTTTAAAGTAGAGTCATCGTCAATTCGTGGGTCTCCAGATGCAACAACCTCCACGTGATGAGACCTGGATCGATATTCCTTGCTATCTATCGAAATTCGATCAGATGCAAGTACTATTGGGCGAATGGCTCCATATTTCAATGTATTTTCAAATTCTCTTTAATCTAATTCTGATTAAACATTAAAATAATAACATTTTAAATTAATAATAATTCTTTCACAAATAAACAGATTGGATATAGTAGAATTCTATGGACAAACATTAAGTATATAAATTAGGGACTAAACTTAAGATTTTGTCGATTATGTGATAAAAAATAATAATTAGTGAATATATACTTATATATTATATATTATTTTTATAAAAATCAAAACATTAGTTCGTTTTCAGACTATCTATGAAGTAAAACTCCAAGCACTATTTTTTCTTGGTTAAATTTGAGTAGTTCTCTTTATATTGTATTATTAGTATTACTATAGTAATTATATATAATAAAATAATGCAATAATGAGAATAATGATAAGAAGAAGAAGAAGAAGTAAAAAAAGAAATACATTTATACTTATATTATATAAAATAATATTTGATTTATAAGTATTCATTACTTTTCTTATGAATTATATTTATTAATCTTTATGGATTTATATTGTAAAATAAATGAGTACCTGTGCTGCTTCATATTTATCATGGATTACTGGGACAGGCACGCTATCATTAAAGAAAGATATAAATGTGAGAAAGTGAAAAGCATAAGTTCATAGCCTACTAGCACTATCTATTCCAATCCAAACTAAACCGATTATTATATTATGTGTGAAAGGGCTACCTATTCAAGCTTATAGACTGATATGGAAGTGCACGAGGATGTTCCCAACTTGTGCTTGTAGTTCATATTTTGTTCATACCTGTCGCTGAAGTCACACACGCTTCAAGCGAAAGGTGATGAATTACCTTAACAGGTTCGTCGAATTTGATCATCCTTACAAAATGCAAAACAACAAAATCTCTAAAGTATATTCGTATTTCTTATTACAATTCTTAATATATAAAAATTTACAAAAACATTTTGTCTTTTTTATTATTGCTACAACAATAGTAAAATTTTTACAAATTCTTTTAATATTTCATACATTTATTCAAACATTCAAAACATTCTGTTTAGTCTACAAAATATTATTTAATTCAAAAAGTGTTTGAATATTTTTGTAATTCATTATTACTAAAAAAGAGAGCATTTTTCTCTTTAAACTGATGTTTCATGTTCCTACGACTTTCTGTTCTGAAGATATGACTTTTCAAAATATTGTCATTCAAAATTTCATAAATATGTTGTGTATGTAAATAGCAACGTGAATATAAATCGTAGTAAATAGAGACAACTATTTAAGTTGGTCAGCTGGCAAGAGTCGTGTAAATTCCAGGAATCTATATAGGTCATTGTGTCAATGGTTCCATTAATAAGTTATATAGGTCAGCAGTTCAATTCAAGCATTTAGTATTATTATGGAAATACCTTCGAAATTAAAAGTCGTCGAGACTTCAAATAAAAATCATTTCAAAGGAAAGATTGTTTTCTATTTCATTGCTGAACAATTAACAATATTTAATAATATTTAATAACAATTTGTTATAAACAATTCAAAATAAATAATTTTTATATAATCAAAATTATATAAAATAACATCGTTCTATCGATGTAAATTTATATACTTATGTATATCAGTTAAACAATTTCTTGTAAATAATGTTATAAACAATTTGTTATAAATATTTTTGTATACAAATTTTTAATAACACATGACATTAACATTACGTTTGTTGAAAATGTATCAGAAGTGCAAAATAAATATTTGTAAAAAACATATGAACGAATAGATCATTAATAAATAATAGAAAGAAATCAATTTACATTTACATACATATATCAATTTAATAATTTCTTATAAAAAATGTTTATAAATAATTTTGTACAAATTTACATTATACATAATCGTTTGTTAATAATGTATCGAAGGTGCAACATGTTCTCAAAAACATATGAACGAGGAGGTTATTAATAAATAAAGTTATTAATAAATTAACAAATATTTGAACTTTTTTCAAAAACACAGTATTTCAGAATAATGCAAAAAAATATTTTCGAAAACGATACGCTAGATTAAATGCAAATTACAAGCTTTCAGAATGTATACATATAAAACGAGTATTTTCTTTCTATCGATCGAGTACAATTTCTGTTGTCGAAAGTTTTATATCCTTTATTTACTTATGAACGCAATATATTTCTAGCATGAAAATTTTATTAGACGACGAATTACCACTTCGCCGAGAAAAATTACAGAAGGGTTGGCCGTTGTGAATTTTAGTTTTCTACCCTTCTGATATAGCTATAGTTCCTGACCATAAGGTTGGAGCGTAGATCGCCGGCCAATTCCCGTAATCTCTATTTTCTCTCTTCACTTACAGTACGCGTGCTCGAATAAATCCGGTACGAAATTCGAGAAGGTAGGGAAAACAGGATCGACTTTGCAGTGGAAACTTTCGGAAGTGGTGTTCGTCCTTATTGGGAATTTGAGAAAATAATGAAATATTCGGCGAATATTCGAATCATCCACCATGAATTTTAAAATTTATTATCGAATTTCATATTTCATTTCCAAAATAAAAAATGTTTGCTATATCTAAGATATGCGACATTATTACTCATTGTTGCAGCTGTATTTTTCAAATTTATCATATTATTTAAACGAAAGCTATCCGTATCAACATCATTTTTAACCTTGTTTAGCAGTACATACGTATATCGATCTTATATTTATTTATCTTGTTTCGTTTTATGGCGATTGTTCAAAATTAACTAAAGACTCAATTATCTTTGGCTGGACATTACCAAAACTATCATCATCAGGAGAGTAGCGTGAAGTAGCAATTGAAAGAATTTCTTGAAGATAATGCGTACCATTATGCAAAGGAAAGGATTGACGGATGACAATTATTACTCGGGGAAAGTGTCAGACATTCGAAGCATCCGAAGCTCATTGGTTCGCAGCTGACGTGTACAAGGAAATGGCATTTAACGGATTAAAAGCGTGCTTGCAAAGTGCTAACGTGCGAGCGTTCGATAACGGCAGGCTAACGCTACGATTTTTCGCACGGTCGACTACTTTTTCGAACCGTCTGCGCGTTAACAGCCAACCGGACTTATCGATTTCGAACAAAAGCACCTCTCGCTCTCTCTTCGAACTACCACCATCGCCACCTACTCCTCTTCCCCTTCCACCACCTCCTCTTTCCCTTCCTCCACCACCTCTTCTTCCCCTTCCTCCACCTCCTCCTCTCCGCCGCTCTTTCTCCTCCTCCTCCTCCTCCTCCTCCTCCTCCTCCTCCTCTTCCTCCATCTTCTCCTCCTGCCGCCGCTTTACGCTCTTTTCCCGACTTTTTTTTGCTGCTACTGCTGCTGCTCGCAAATTGCTTTTCTCCTCGATAAGATCTATCCGCGAAGGCTTCCATTTCGGTTATCGCTGCCATTCGAGTACCTTTACTCCTCGGCGTTCCGGCGAAGGTCGTCGAGAGATATCGAGATATTTCTTCTCGAATATCGCGATACGTTTCTTTTTAAAATATTACTCCACAATATTTCGTAGTATGGAAATCGGAATGCTTCGTCGAGAATACATTGACAAAAATTATAAGATTCCGTTTTAATTCTTTGAAAATATACTAACCTCACCGGATCGGAGAAACATATTTATTTATTAAAATCAAAGTTGATTAAGGACACTCATAATTATATATAATTTGAAGAAATTTATCGTATTCATGGTACAAGGTAATGATAGTAGTAGCTTTGATTGCTCGATATTAATATATATATGCTGTTATTGACAGTATTCTACGTGGATAATATTGATCAGAGGCCTAATGTATACACCTAACTTGCTGTGGGTAATTAACCACCGTGAAATGGTATTGCAAAGCTAATTTATTGACAAATAGATTATTCCGTATATTAATGGTGAATATTCTTACAGATGTTTATCCATAAATATTAAGAATTTAAGAATTAAAAATTATTCATAATTTCTGATGGTGAAAATTTATTTGAAGAAAATTTACGAACTGAAGTATTAAAACGAAACTAAATATTAATGTATTGCGACCAGGATCGCAAAACTTTATTAATTCTACTACTTTCTTTCAACTAAACGTACTACTTCCAACGGTTAGTAAAGCATAAATTTTTAATACACGCTTGCCATTAACTTATGTAGGTATGTATAATAAACAAGTTGTATAGGAGCATCTGCCCGGTATCGTGGCACATAAAACCTCGTAATTAAATGGTGAACGCGTACGTCCGGAGAAGCTCTTGCACTAGGGAATTTTGCATATTTTAAGTTAAACGCTATATTCGCGATCGAACGAAAGAGGATAACTCGAAAAGTTTCGTGAAATTCGTATGCCGTAGAAGATTTCGAGATATCAAGCGCGATACGTGTACGCCTAGAAGCGCGCGTGCACGCTATCGTACTGTGAAAGTTTTTATAAGAAAATCGTTTAGCTCGCATCTACGTGTGCGGCTGCGAAAATCGGTAGAGAGAGTTAGGTAGAACAAAAATACAAGGAAGAAGAGCACCTATTCATACGCGAGTCTTGGCAAGAACGCTAAAAATCATTTATTGCAGTAGATATTTGTTTCGAGCCCACGAAATTGAAAAAGAAATTGGTATACTCCCTTTCAGGAAGATAAACTTATAACCGTGATAAACTATACACTCGATTTCAAAGTTATTTCTAGGAGAGACGTGAATAACATTTATGATTTTTAATGAGATTTTGATCTTTCATGTGTTACTTTTCTATTTGTTACACATGCGGTAAAAAGCAAACAAGTACCATATACTTGGAAATTCTCTATTACATTTACATCAGCCTTCTTCCAAAAAGTTTCGTACAAAATATCAGACGAAAGAAGATGATAGTGGGGGAGACGGCTGTTTCGTAGTATGCCGGTAACGCGAAATAATATTTTTCGGTTTATCCACAAAGGAAGAACTCGTGTCGGAATCCAGGTCGCCGTTGGAAAATCTCCGTTGGTCGTTCGTTATGTTCTCGTCTAGTTGTTCATCGCTCTTTCGCTTCGCGAGATATCGCAACGTCACGAGCTATGCGAACGCTGGTAAAAGGATAAAAAAGGATGAAAGAATACACGAATACAAGAATGGGATAGAAAAAATGAGAAACACGAAGTTGGAAATGAAAAAAAGAATACTAACGCGGAAAAAAGAGATAGAGAATAAGAGGGATACGGGTATGGAACATTCGTACAAGAGAGAGAGAGAGAGAGAGAGAGAGAGAGAGAGAGAGAGAGTTTGAGATATATATAGAGAGAAGAGGAGAGGTTTCTACGTCCTGAAGCTCATAAATTTTACCGGTCTGTGAACCTCCACCGGTTCGTAACTCGTTCGACCGCGATCCGACCTGCCGGGAGCTTCGTTGTAATTAACATAGGACGATGCGCGGTGTAAATTACGATTATGCATGATTTACCGGTTGTGATAGACCATGGTTGAGCCATCTTGCGACCGTTCCTCGTCCTTCGTTCCACATTTCCCGGCAGATTTACTTTAACATCGACCTATTTTATATTCGATACATTTTAAATTTAATGAAGTATGATATTTTCTTAAAATCAATCATTTAAACGATGAAATATGAACATTCGAGAAGGAATGATTAGTTGTACAACTAACGAGATAGGAAGAATGCTGATTTTTTAAACGTTTTTAAAGTTAGTAAAATTCTTTTGTAAGTTTATCGTGTAATTAGGCTATTTCAAATAATTATTAATTACGAACTCTGTGAAATGTCAAAATACAGTGGCGGTGATTAAGGGTCTTTGTTCTTTATCATTCATGTCATTGTCTAGCGCATGATTCATGCGTGGTATAACTTAGTAAATATGTTTCCAGACATGCAAACAGTCGATCCAATATACAAAACGATGATCCATCGCGGATTTGGATTCATTTAGTTACTTCAATATCATTGCATTTTCATTCTTATTATGGAGATTCGTACAGGTTAGGAACAGAATACATCGTTTCTAATTTCCTAAATGCCCAAGAAGTATATCGCGTGTTCTATTTGATAACCATTAAATCCTTTAATAATATAACTATAATAACTAATATCAAGATCTCTGAGATTGTAGAATAGGGATTTTTCAATTCTTGGTAACTTGAGAGCAGATAAATATTACAACGAAGTAATTAATATTTCTTTTTACAACGATTCTTTATCATAGTCTCTTTGTGAATTATTCGTCATTAAGTTTATCATTTGATTACTACGCAGATTCTTGCAGTTTAAACGGAAAAGGAGACAGGACGGAAAGTGATAGGAAAATGAGTGGTGACTAGATTTAGAAAGTTATCCGACGTGAAACTAAGAATTGTGCTTAGCCTTATGCTTCATTCCGCATACGGACTTTAAATGGTTACATTAATCTACGTGTCTCTTTCCCTCTTGATTTATTTCTGTGTGTCACGGAATACGGATAATCGAGTTCCGTCATTACCATGGAGATGCTTGGAATTCTACTCTCCTAATACGTCATGCATTTTCTCTTTCTCTCTCTTTCTCTATCTTTTTCTGTCTTTCTCTATCTTCCTTCTCATTCACCTTCCAACTCTTTATACTTGTTCGTAGATAGCGGAAGAAACGTAACGTGAGAAGCAGACCCGTTTCGATGGAAACATGGAGTATGACGACGTATTCTCCGTCAAATTAACTTTGAATTCTCTTTCGTATTCTCGTTCGACGGTAGAAACGAAAACTCTATCGTTCGTTTTTCTTCATTCCATTTCAGTTCTTCGTTGTCGTCGTCGCGAATAGTCACGCAGGTAGCAGTGCCATCGCGAAAGAAATTTCGTGTTTTTTATTATGGCAAACTATTCGCGAATTTATTTTCAAAGGGAGTAGTTGAATAGCAAAGACAGGTGGAGGGGAATGAGGACGTTAACTCTATGAAAGTGGAGCGGGTCATTACGCGTTTAAAGCAATTTACGGATAATCAACAAATGAATGGCAGTCATAAATACTTTCTGTTAGTTCCCAGTGTAGACGAAAAGGATTATACGCAAAACTGGAGGATGAAGGGGCTCGTTGTTAGGACTCAGACTGATTCTTTTCTCGTTTCTTCAATGTTCTTTCTTGGGTATATCAGCAGTGATGCGAAGAAAAATTAATGTCACTATTTTATTATTATTACTTTCATATATGCATGTTCTTAAATTTTAAGGTGAGAGGGAGGGAGTAATAGAGGGAACGACTACCTCTTTCAACTATGAATCGTCTCGACTGTTATCACCGAACTTAGGACCTATCAACGAGATTACGACGTTTTCGATAATGTCGAAATTGTTTGGCGAGGGTAATCCTTATCTCCTGATAAAGTCTATAATTAAAAGGAGTATTAGGCTGGGCGAACTCAATTTTAATGCGAATGTTTCATACTTAATAAAAAAGAGCGGTTATAGCGAAACTATAATACGCTATGTTATTAGGCATATTTCATTTATTTATTTGATTTATATTAATTTCAGTGACATATGTCAGGTCGAAATCGTTTAATACATATATCATGTTAATAATAGAAAGCTTTATGAGTTACTTACCATTATCTTTTATTATAATTAATCATCGTAATGAACATAATTATATACGAACAATTTTACGATACAAAAAATATCATAAAGATTCTTTGAATCATGAATTACTTGTACGCTTAAAATTAAGATACTTCTTGGAAAGTTATCGCTATATTTTCGTTTATCCCTTGGGAAACAAAAGGGAAATCCGTGCCAGAGAATTTACCGCGACGTAGAAACTGTCTGTAAGGTACCGTAAAGAAGGAAGAGAACGAAAACGCAAAAGGAAGAGAATGCAAGATTTCAAAGATGTGTCGCTTGAGCGGGTAAATCGCTTCGGAAGTGCCATCGGGTGAGCACGATCGATTCGATGTTTCCTCGTCGCTAAGATTTGCGCACGCACGATACCGTTTCCTTCCTTCCTTTTTTCCCTCGGTTACTTCTTTTTCTTCTCACTTCGATGCACACGCTCATATACGTGACCTTCCGTACGTGCGTCTTTCACATTTTTCACGTATAAGCGCGTCTCCATGATTTTTTCAGTGATATGAAAACGGAAAGATCGATGGTACTTTGGCAAAATATCAAAGACTTTGAGCTATATTATGCAAAAATTTCTCTCTCTCTTTCTCTCCTTTTCTCTCTCTCTCTCTCTCTCTCTCTTTCTCTCTCTCTCGGAATAACTGTTTGCCAACTCTATCGACGCAGAAACGCAGGCGTATGCGTGAGTGCGAATTTGTCACAAATATTTGCTCTCGTAAGATTCACTTTTGGTGCACGTGCATCGGCAAATTTTACAATTCTTCGTCTCACCATCGTTCCTTCTCCCCACTCATCCTATTGCTTTGGGTGAATCAAATGCAACTCGTCCATCTCTTTACTGTTGACGAGATAATGAAGAAATGTGAAACTCGGGTGAGAATGTGCATTTTATCATTTATATTAAAATCTTCATATAACTCGAAACTATAAAACTTCATTTTAGGTATTCGATTAAACATAATTTATTCCAAAATTTACATCAATTGGATAATCTTTTAACAACGAAGGTCTCATAATAATTTTAATGCGTTAATAACAATGATGAATAAATGTAATAGCGAAAATAATGTGAACGTACTTTTTTGTGAACTGAAGAAGAACATTTGCAAAATATTGATGAAATTTAATTGATTTATTTTATGTACATAGAAAAAAAAAGATGACAATATATTTCGTTGACATTCGAATGAAACAGATAACACGCTGTGTTTCACATGTTCATATTGACGGACATCAAAGAGAACGTGTCAAGATTGAATGGAAAAACAAAAGAACTGATGTAAAAATAGATAGGTGCGATGGCGTTTCTTCTGTCTCCATTTCGTCAGAGTTTCTTCGTTTCGCCCGCTTCGTTGAACACGCTCTCAAGAGAACCGCACACTATTACCGTTTAAACGAATTTCTCTTTTTATCCCAAAATGCGATTTCATTTTGAACTGCCAGTCATATTCCTATGTAAATTGACCATGAAAGTATTTTTATTTTATAAATTTGAATAAGCGAATTGACATGTATCTTTCATTTGTATAACAGATAAGAATATTTGAAGATTAAGATAAAAAGGAAAAATATTTAAAATGAATAAAAAAAGATATTACATATGTATTTTAGAAGATATTATACCCAGAGACAATAAATGTTAGATAGTCAAGACTGATTGCTGTTATATAAAAGATCTCGTAATTATGTAATACTGGCTGGTTTATTTTCATGTGTAAGAAACGGAAGATATGTATCCGTAGTTATTTTTTATTTGTCAAGAAAATGCGAACTGACATTTGGAAATAGATAACCGGTAAAAGAATTAGCATAAATGAAGAGCCTTATGAGTAAACGTAGAGAAGAATCTAAAAGAATTACAATTACATCATTTTAACGGCTCTAAAGTCTTCGAACTCGATCTAGCGTAAAGTACAAAGAAAGAAACGAACGGTTACGCGATCTTCTGTAAGTAAACGCAATCGGTTGGAAACTCTGTAAAAAGGAATGATTCGCAATGACTCTAGATAAATCGTGTATCTTGCCCTTTGCTACAGTTTTATTCGTTTTTCTTAAAAAATAATAGTTTGATTTCGTTCAAAATTCGGTTCTACATGAGTGCTACCAAAAAGTCGCATATTAATCCTGATAAGTATAACGATATCTTTAATAAAGTAGTACAAACAAATACTTATAAATAATCTGCCGAGTAATTTAAGATCGTGACGAATGTTTTAGATGACAAGCAAATTGTAGGGATTACGTAACAAGATATGCTTGCATGTTATAATTGCTTAGTCACGGAAGTATAAATCTATTCGAAGATTTCGCGGGATTTAATAGATTGATCTGATAAATATCATATTTATATGTATATATTTTTAAATCGATAAATTTTTGTTAGCTTATTAAAGGTACAAGCATTAATCCTGCGATATGCTGTTGAAATTGTTTTATAAATAATTAATAAGAACTTCGAGATCACATCATTTATTTAAAATCGTACTACTCAATCGTAGTGCTTACAAAGATAGCAAGATAACAACACGAAGACCAAACGATTATAGAGGAAGATAAATGACAAAAAATCTACTAATTATAAGTTAGAAGACACTTGAGTATATCTATTGGTCATGACTAGATTCTAAAGTAGAAACTTATTGCATGTGAACGTGCGAGCATGTAAGACACATAATATATATATAGGCAACGTGTTATTTAAATGAGTTTCTTATCACATATAAGTGCGATCGAGAGGAGGTATACTTACCTGCGGATAGAAAATTCAATCGGCGGAATCGTTTCTTCGAGACCGTGTGGATATACCGTGAATCATTTTATACGGACGTATATTTTCCTTTCTTTATTGTTCTCCGAGTGAAGCATCGTACCGTGTTTGTTTAGAAGTTATAAATAGAAAAGAGATCATCATGAAATCAATAATCGTTACTTTAGTAACATGTCTTTTGATTCTCAACGTAGGGCTTACTAACAGTGCAAGAATTTTGGTTATAATTTCAGTCCCTTCTTATAGTCATCAAATTGCCTACCAATCTATTTGGAAAACTTTGAGCTTACGAGGTCACCATGTTACCTTGGTAACTACCGATCCACTCCCCGACAAGAATCTGACAAATTTTAGACAGATTGACGTTAGTAACAATTACAAGCACATACGAAATATTAATTTCTTAGACGCAAAAGGCAAATACTCGTGGCAGAATATCATGAAAATATATTTTCGTGAAATGTCAAGTATTTTAGCCGAAGGTATTTTCGATCATCCTGATTTCAAGAAGATCTACGCACTTAATAGCGGGGAAAAGTTCGATCTTGTGATAACCGAAGCCATTATAACTCCAGCCATTTACGTTTTTGCGCACAGATTCAAAGCTCCATTGATAGGTAAGCTTGGGAAAATCTTTTGATTACAAGTAAAAGAAGTAAACACGAATAAATATGAATTTAATTATCTACGAAAAAAGGAATAAATTAATTTGTGAATAAGTTAAATTAATGACAAGAGAAAGCCGAACAAGTTAAATGTCTTATTTTTTTGTTCAAGATACTCAATTTTTTGACTAATTACTAATTCATCGTATGACTGCGATTATATTTGCAAACTACTCTAACATGTAACTCGATTAACAAGACGACATTGTTTTTTTTTCAAACAAACCTTTGTCCCTAACCATTTAATATTTTAATGCATTCTTCAATAATTATTTATAGGAAAATTATTAATTACTATACAAGCATGTATTACTGCGTGACTTTATCGTTAACTATATGATAAGATATGATAAGAATCGATGAGTTTTATTGTGATTTATATAAGATTCGTAGGAGAATTGTATTCTGGAAGGAATTATTTTATGCTTACTAATTAAAAATTATGTAAATAATGTTCATATTATAGGTTCTATTAAGATTAATTTCTTCTTACTGAACTAAGTTAATATCATTTTAAATAATATTATCGAATAGAGTTAAAATTACAATAATCTAATTTTATCACCTGCTAAATATTTTTCATAAAGTCAATGAAGTATAATCTTGTAGAAAAATTTTACGTGTATTACCAGTTTAATTTCATATAATTCGATACGATTAGCAGATAAGATAATAAGGTAGTAATATTATAATAAATAATTTATTGTAATTTTCTTTTATAAACAAAGGTACCATAAAATTAATTTTTTTATTGCTAAAATAATTGTCAATAATATCTTAAAAACATTTTGAATAAGATTTAAAAAATAATTCTTATTACTGTGTTTCTATCACATTTCTATTCAGTTTTAAATTCGTTTTAATTTTATATCTCATATCTCCAAATAAGAATCTTGTTAATAGGACTCAAAAATTGTTTTCTGTCAAATCTTTATTTTATTTTCTATTTACTAAATTTTGACAATTCTATAATATGTTTATAGGTACGTACTCATTAGGTCTTTTACAAATGTCTCATTTTGCTTTTGGTAATCCATTGTTACCATCGCATCCTTCAACCTGGGAGATTGATGGCACTGATTCGAATCTATCCTTTTGGACAAGAGTAAAAAATTACGTTGTAACGTTGTGGCATGTACAAATTGATTGTTATAATATATTCTATAATCCGCAACAAGAAATTGCAGAAAAATATTTGGATAATGTACCTTCTATCAGAGATTTAGAAAAGAACATGAGTATCGTACTTGTTAATCAGCAAGAAGAAATTTCGTATAACAGGCCCAACGTTCCCAATATTATACATTTTGGTGGTTTACATATAAGAAATAATTTGAATCCTTTGCCAAAGGTAATTTTTTGTGTAATTCATCCCATACTTTCTTTCTTCTTCTATAGTCTAGCGAAATATTCTTTTTTATCATAGTTATTTTAAGATCAAGTATAATAGATATTATATTTTTCTAGGCATTACAAGAATTTGTAGATGATGCACCGAATGGTTTCATTTATGTTAGCCTTGGAACAAACGTACATCCATCAATGTTCCCAGAAAAGTTGAAAAATGTATTTTTCAATACTCTATCGAATTTACCGACAAAGGTAGTGTGGAAATTCACGGAAGATTTTTCAAAAATACCTAACAATATGTATATCGGAAAATGGTTTGCACAACAGGAGATTTTAGGTAATATAATTTAAGAATTTAGAAGTGAATTTTCAATATCTTCCATTGTTACGAGTGTATATATTCTATAGATAATAATTAATATAATTGTTGTTTATCTGTTACAAAATGAAAATATAGCACATCCAAACTTGAAGCTGTTCGTTTATCAAGGTGGACTTCAAAGTACGGAAGAAGCTGTATATTCTGGTGTACCTCTTGTTGGAATACCAGTATTAGGTGATCAAGATATGCAAGTTAATAAGATGGTGAGTTTAGGAGTGTGCAAGAAAGTTGATATTTTAGGAATTACGAGAGAAGTTTTAAACGAAGCTATTCTAGAGGTCTTAAATAATAAAAGGTAAATAATTATAATAAGTTCCCTAAAAATTAAAAAAATTTACCTGAAATTTTTCTAATGATAAGCGAGGGACAAAGGATAATAAGAATATTTTTTTCAGTTATAAAGAAAATATGTTGAACCTTAAGAAACTCATCAAAGATAAACCAATTGATACGATGAAAAAGGTAATTTGGTGGATAGAATATGTTATTCGCAATAAAGGTGCGCCTCATCTGCGCTCTAACATTGTGGACGAACCTTGGTATCAAAGATACAACACTGACGTCATCGCCTTTTTATCCGTTACATTGTTTATCATCGTTCTCCTTAGTTTATATATCGTTTATAAAACACTAGTAGTTATTATAAAATATCACGCAACGTCGGTAATGGATAAAAAGCAGAAAATTAGTTAAATGAACATAAATGAAAAAGTAAAGTAAGATTTCGAACTTTTTAGATAAGGTTGCAAAAAAAGAGGGCCAAGCCGACAAGAAAATAAATAAACCGAAATTAACATGTGTAAAAGGCTTTAGTGTTATCTGCATATCATTTCTTTGATTACATTTTATTTTTATTCTAATGAATTTTATAAAAATTCTGTTATCATACGCAAGCGCCAAGCGTCGTTTTATCGATCGCATAGAAATTTCATGAGACACAACGTATCGAGAAAAACGAGGCCATTGCGACTATGCGAAAAGGGCGGTTATATTTGGTGAAGCATTGGAAATTTACACAAGAATGTTATCGCTGACAAACTGTATACGTGAAAAATGATAAAGTTATAAATAGAGTCTTCGGGAAAATTGATTTTTTATCACGAAGGGTGAAAATTTCCATAATTATATAAGAATATGTTAACTATTAATTAATTTGCGAAAAGAACTACAAAATTTCCATTTCTCGTCATTTAACATATTATTACTTATCGTAATGTATGCTCGTACAAATTCCACTAACTTCAAAATGTTGAATTCGCGTTATCTTTGTAAACTTATCTGATGATTACATTACAGTTGAATTTTCTTGCATACAGATAATACAATATACACAAGGAGAAACGAATTTTTCTTCTTATCTATCAGATTAAGTGAAGGCAAAGATCAAGAAAAAAACAAATGAACGATTTTCTGAAGTTTTATTAAAAACTTTCATTAGATATTAAATGGTTCATATCAATAACAAGAAAAATTACTGTAAGATTGCAATACTGCACTTACAATGCTTCTTTGCGAAAGAATATTTGTATATAAGAAAAAAGGATGATGGAAACAAAGAGAGAAAGAGAGAGAGAGAGAGAGAGAGAGAAGAAAAAGCAGTGAAATCTTTTCGTATAAGTAAAATTTATTTTTCCAATTTATCATCGTGAATTACGCTTCGAAAACAATTTAACCTCTCCGATAAAATTTTCTGAAGAACGAAAGATAGATAGAAAGATAGATAGAGATAGAGAAAAAGATAGAAAGAGAGAGAAAGAGAGAGAGAGAGAGAGAGAGAGAGAGAGAGAGAAAGTTTAAGTAAAAGTAATAACGATGTAGGAAGACGCGAGGGAGATCGTCGTAACTCCGGCATCGAAGACTTACAATGTGACAGCAACGGAGAAACGAAGAGGCGTATCAAAAGATTTCCAATGTCCGTGTCGTTTACTTTATCCTTTCGCTAAGAACTTTCCGTGCCATTATCAGTAGATATCCTTTTTTATTCTTGATGTAGCATTCCCGAGAGGTTATCAGAAGGAAAGAAAGAAAGAAAGAGAGAAAGAGAAGAACATCGAGACCAAAAAGAGAAAAGAAGATATGTATAAGGGGTTTCATTCGAAATTCATCTTCTAGAAGGATTTAATCGTTTCTTCGCTCAACATTATTTCCTTTCGCTTTCTTCCTTTTCATATCTTTAAATTCATCTTATGAAAGATGAAAATCTTTAAAGGACTCGCAATGTAATAAACAGATAATGGCGCGAAAGTTATTTGTCACGAAAATCAACTGAAAAATCACAAATAAAATCCTGGCTGACTTGACGGAAGTATTTACGCGTGGAAAGAAGAAAATAGAGAGAAAATTAAGAAAGAGAGAAAGAATGAGAGATAAAGAAGGAAAGAACTAAAGCTTTACCATGATTTCGTTTGGTACAATTTAAACGCCTGTTGTTCGTGTTCGCGTGTTGTTATGGAAAAAGTTTCACAATTACTATGAGCGAAGATGATTGTGTCTTCTTCTTTCTCTTTCTTCCTTTTTTTTTCATCTCATTTTTGTTTATTTTTGCGGTTCACAAATAACAAGTTTAATTTGATTCGGTCTAATTGTAAAATGAGAAGTATGCCTCGAGAAAGAGTTCATGTTATTATTTAGACATTAGATTAAAAAGGATAAACAACGATCGATTTTTTTAGTCTTTGTTAATATTTCTTCTAAATGTTCGCAAGTGACGAATATTTTCATAAGATCAATCTTTTCTTTTACACTAATGGACGTTTCTACGTGAAATCAGTCAAGTAGGATACGATCGAGTAAATAAATAGGCATGACAAATAATTACTGTACATTCGACGTTGATTTCATTTATGTGGTGCGCACGATGTGGTTAGTTGATTTACAGAGGTATAGAATTGTGGATATCCAATTCGTTTTCGATAACCATGGTTAAATTTAATAGCCTATAATGTAATTATGTAGATATTACATCATAGAAATATAATTCAATTTTGCGGCGACGATAAAAGCATCAATTTAGAATGGATGGGGAAAAAAAGCGAGCGATGAACTTTTGCCATCGAAATACACTAATCAGTATTCATATAATAATTTCCATAAAGACCTTACATTTTTAAAATAAGTTTCGTCATTTTTAAACGAATGAAACGATCCATCTGTTTAAGTTCAAGATTTAAAAGAAACATATTTGAGTATTTATGGATTTGCTAGAACCATAAATACGACTATTGTCGTATAAAATAGGTGTAATCAAAAGTACTATACTATCTTCTGTGGTGAACTTTTTGGTGGTGCGATTTTGTAGCTGTCGCCCGAGGCATCGACGAACGTGATATGGATACGCATATAGCGTTACCCAAGATAATTACGCGAGATTTTGCTTGCCGAAGCACGATCTGTTATTTCCTAAACCCCTTTGCTCTTTCTCTTTTTTCTTACCCGCCAGCTGCAACCACAACAGAAAGTTATATAGCCTCTCTTTTTCTCTCGTATTTTCCGTAGAGCGCTTTTGTTTAACTTCTTATTCCGTGATACGAGATTCAATCTATCTTTCTTTCTCATGAATTCAACTATTTCTCTCGTCGATTCATCATGCCATTTAACTTCTTCCTTGTTTAATTATTTTCATGGTCTTTTTTTAATTAAAAGATTAATTTTAATGTGCAGTTACCGCTACTTACATATCTACATAAATTTCTATAATCTTAATCTAAAAGATCTAGAATATTGTATTTTTATTTTGTTATAATTATTTTTAAGAAAATTGGATTATTAGGTTCAAGGAAAAAAGAGAAAGCTAACTGTAAGATTATATGTATAATCGTATCATAAATGAAACCTCTTTCTTCATCTTTTCTCGTATAATAATTTTGTTGAACCTATTTCCGAACATGATTTCCTTAACATGATTGTTCTTAGACATTAGATTCGAAGATCATTCGGCCATTCGCATTCTCTTGTCGCTTTTTGTTATTTGTTCACATATACACATATTCTAAACACATAGCCATTGTTTTCTTAAAAGTAACTGATCACTTGAGAGTTTTTTGATAATAGTTGCTTTATTCGTTCGAGAGAAAATAAATATTTTATCCATTTGAAAACCTCTTCAAGAATGTTTACATTCAGATAGCCACTGGCACACTCATCTAGGGGTTCTTATTGTCAGACAGAATTCTCCGAACTATATTTATTTAACATTCGTCTATGCTTATCTACACCTACCTATTATGCAATTAGTTTTGAATAAGCGTGAGATATTGTCCAAATTTATCCGTTAAATATTGAATTTACTTCATATGTTGTCATTAATCTTTTAACACGTTCGTCGCCCAGCGTGATTCAGTTGAGTTTCTCACTGAGCTCAAATGTGACTGTTGGGCGCCAGAACGTAAACGGAGCGATAAGCGGGAATATCAACAATGCAATTTGAGTAGGCACGTGCGTGGTCGGTGAGTTATTGTTAGCGAATCTTCGAGCGATTACAAAGTATAAAGTATTTATTTCCAAAATAGGGAGAGCGACAAGTTCTTCGGAAAAACGACTGCGAAGGGATTTCACTGCAGTTATCTCAGATCCTTCATTAGTCGAGAAGTATACTTTTCTGACAAGCACATCAGTGATCTTTTATCTTCAAAATGTTCGTTTCACGGCGTAAAAGTATAATTGGTAATGAGAAGAGTAGTGATGAAGAAGTAGTGAGTTTCATAAGAAAGTTAATAAATAACATTTCATCGAGTTTAAGCTCGGATGATGAAGAGTTCACCAACAAGCAACAATCATTTCCATTCACTGGAAAAAGTGGACTTTTGTCAGATTTGCCATCTGACAAAAAAAAAATACAATCTATTGCCCCAATTGTCTAAAATCACCACAAATGTTTTTAGACTGTTTTAACGAATACAAAAATACACCATAATATAATATAATATTTTATCCTAAATATAATTTAATAAAGAGACAATATAATGTGTATATTGTTAATGTTTTTTTTTTATATTTCATATTTATATTCTAGTGCTTATTCCATTAAATTCCTTTAAAAGTTCCTATTAAAATTGAACAAGAGGAACGTCACCCATATCTGGTTGACTGGGCTCCAACGGAAGCATACTCGTCACCAAAATAAGGGTGATGTGGCGACGAATGTATTAAGTGCTGAATATTCCCGGCACGATCAATCCGCGTAGACGGCACGCGCCTAGTGGTTTTGATTGCTGGGGATAAAAAAATTGACAAACACATATTTGCACCCAATAGTCCACGGCGATCGCTTTCGATAAACGCATATATGCGTTAATAATACTCACAGGATGAATTCGAAGGTCTTATATTTTCTCCATTGTTTTCTTATAGACATTTTTGTGTTACTACTCTCTGATAGCTAATCTCAGAATACAAAACTGATTCATATTTCCAAAAGAGCTCTTTGATAGTAATGTTCTTTTGTTTCCGTTTTGTAGTTAAGATAATTCTACATTCAAATGGATCACTGCCTTAATTTTCACTCTCAAAATTGATTGTATTTTGAATGTAACATTCTTCTTTCATATCTCGCATATTGCTTTGTCTATAAACTCTTTATTTACACGATACATATCATTTTCATTCACATTAATTCCTTCACGCATGCTAGAATACTGTCAGTTAAGAGGCTTACTCAATAGATATTAATGCATTCCACTCGATTAGGGTAAGTTGCTAAGGAGCATGAGAGGAGAAGGAAGAGAAAGCGCTAATCGATGTAGAATTTCGCGCTTACATCCATGGTGACTTGTCGACGGCCATTAATTATTGTCGCCATTAGTAAGCTAATTTCCAAGTAATTATACTAATTTCTAAGGTAATCAGACTGAGAAACGATGGATAATTTTTAAGCGCTCTAATTGACCATGAAAATTATTAAGGCATTTATGATAAGTGAATTGTCAATGTGTCTTGATAGCTAGCATAGTCCTACATATATTTGTGATACCTGTCTACTGATAATGAAGTTACACATTCATAGATACTACGTTCAATTGTAATAATAAACAAGTGTTCGAGATTAGCATGTTCAATTTATAATCAACGACTAAGCACAAGTCACATTAATTTCTACCACAACTAGATTAATTATTATCTATGATTCCAATATGAATGATTATTATTATTGTTACTGAATTACTCCAAGACTCATTGTTGTCGTAAACCATTATAAAACTAGGGGTGATGAATATCCATAAGTCCTTTTATATAAAATTACTATTCAATTAAATATATAATCATATACTTCATAATTTTATATAAAGCAGTCTTTTTCCGAACTTTCGTGCTTAAAATTAGAAACAGAAGACGAATTTAAAATGTTTCATTATCGTTATTCAATAGAAAGATTATATAATAATACGTCAAAGGACAAATAAAACAATTCAATATCTTATTTTGTGTTCTTAACATTTCTTATAAGAAAAAATAATAATTACAGGAATTTGTGACTACAGCATGGAAAAAGTCGAAATGTTACAAAGAAACGACATTCGATTCGGCAAACATTTTTCTCGTTAATCGGAAGATCGGTCTCAACTCAATTTAAAACGTTTCTTCTTAGTACGATGACGGAGATTAAATCTTTTTTGTTTCATCTACTTCCTTCATTTTTCTATTTTCATCGGAAATCGAAGATGGGAATTTCATTTCCTACTCGACTAACGAAGTTTATCGTCTACCTTCTCTTTTATCACTTCTTAACGATTATATAATATACTTGAATAAGGACAATAATGTCGATAAATGAATATTCTTGTAAACTAGCTGATATGCACAAAATTTATCGATAAGAGCGAATACGAAAACAGTAGGTAACATATTAATGATATATTAAGATTCTCTTTAAATTGCAATTGATATTCGCTGAAATTTGTAATCAATGGAATTTTCTCTAAAGACAGATTTTATCTTTAACGATCAATCACGCATGAAGGTGTATACTGATGCTTACATAGAGGAAATAATTCATGTCAAATATATACATATGTAAAATATTTTAGATTATTATCTGCAAATTAAATTTGATTTCTACAAATCATAATAACTTGGAATTTCAACGACAGATACTTAAGAGATAGTCTGATTCAATGAAAAACATATGATATACCATTAAGTGTATAATATTTTGTACATATATTTAAAACATACTTTTATTGAAGTACAATATTTTCCATTTAATATATATGAATAAAATCAAACGAATATTATAGTAATAATTTATAATATTTTCGTTATAGGAAAATACATATTTTCCTTCAACGAACAGATACGATATCGTATTTGTTTGTATTTGGTATAAAATTAATTACTTTTCGTTGTTTGATTACATTTTTGAACCATTCCATTGACATTTTGGGAGTTCTCGTTCTGTTGGGAGATGCGAAATCAACATAGACAAAACCGAACTTTTCACTGGAACAAAAAAGTATCGTCATAAACATATTTGGAAAGATACTAACAAGCAGATAATTTTTATTTTTAGTTGTAAATTAGCAATAAATATTACAGGTAACCATTTTCCCATTCAAAATTGTCTAGCATACTCCAAACTGTATAACCTTTGACGTTACAACCATCTTCATATATAGCTTGCAGCATAGCCTTGAGGTACTCAGAGATATAGTCAATTCTTATTTTGTCCGTCAATGTACCATAGTCGGAAACACCATTTTCCGTAATAATAACCGGTGGATTGTTGTATTCATTTTTTATTACATTAAGAATCTTTCTAAATCCTTCAGGGACTATCTAAAAACAAAATTTCAGATTTTCGATGTTGTACATTCACGATACTACATAATATTCAAATAAGTTTACATAGTTCAGTATGTTTCGTAAGTTTATTTATTTATAATCTAACTTTTAAAAGATGAGTAGTTTTAGATTCGACATACGATAAAAATCGATAAAGTTTTATTGTAATATTCATTGAAATCTTAAGTTAATAGAAAATATTATAAATGTTAGATATGTTAATAAAACGGTGGGTATTCTTGAAATATAACATCCGATAACTTTTATTTCTATTTTATCAGAGAAAAAATTCGTTAAATGTTCAGTAAATTTATCGAGAAAACGCTATCAGTATCGTTGCATGGAAAGGCAACATTGAATATAATAAAAATTATTAGGTTTGCGGTCGAGAACAAATGTATCTATTAAAAAATATTCCACTGATTTTCCAGTATTTCCCTTCGATATTGATTTTCTTTTCATCGAATACACTCGCATTGTTTAACAAAGAATCGATTGTGAGCATAGGTTCATACCATGGAAACCGCGTTTATAACAAGCATGCAATCATGATCAAGCTTACAGCGTTCTTCCATGGGTTAAACATTATCTATGAATTATGTACTGTGTAAATTATTCATAAGAAGAGTCTACCGATAATCGTTACATTTAATTGCAGGGGATGTATATTTGGAATAAAGCAAAAGAAAAAGGGATGAAAAAGAAATCGTTAAATGTGTTCACTTGAACACATAAGATAGTTCGATTGGAAGAAAATCTCTTTGTGACAATAGATTAGAATTACGAAATAGTGTTTATAAAAATATCGTTTAAATTAGACCTTTAACCATGATGTGGCAGAGGATGGCCATTTTGGATCGTAGCTGAATTTAACTCCGTTCTCTTTGTACCAAGGTTCGTTCGGTCTCTTCGGTACAATCTCGACAAGATTAGAAGTATAATGATTTAAGGCGAAGAAGTCTGAAGTTCCTCTGCGTTAAAAAATATATCGAAACTTGTGTTATCGTAAGTATAATAGTATTAAATTATTGTAATATGATTTATCAATTAAAATAATTCACACGTATGTAAATACATATTTACCGTATATATTCAATCCATTCCGGCGTGAATTCGGGCAATTTTGATTTCGAGTATCCTTGAATCCTACTATTTTCTGCTATAAGATTCTTCATAACTTCTGGATAATCACCGGTTCTCGAATAAATTGGATGACTTACCCAGCCACAAATAAATTGGTAAGCTAAGTCCTCCGCTTTCAAATTATTTTCATCTTTGGCGAAGTACGCAGAACACGATACGACGATAGAGATCAATCCTTTTTGTTCAGATCTGAATTCTTTGTCGTACATATGATATACCTTGGCGTGCGCTTTCAGTACATTGTGCATGCACAAATAAGATCCAATTTCGGTTAAATTTTTCCCTAAAATCATCAATTAAGTAACATTTAAGTCTAATTTTATTGTGCATTTGATACATAAATATATGAAGTGTACGAATTTTAATTTGATTAGGTTTTAGACTTACCAGGAGCTTTCGTATATGATCCATAACCATCTCCACAGAATACAGCTGGTTCATTTACAGTATAGAAAAGTTTTACTTTAGGGCCGAGCTCTTTAAAAACGAGCCTTGCATAGTCAACAAAATAATCGATGATTAATTCGTTAGTCCAACCACCTAACTTGTCCAAATTTTCCGGAAGGTCCCAATGAAATATTGTAACGTGTGGTTGAATACCCTTTGCGAGTAGTTCGTCGATAAGATTTTTATAATAATTAAGTCCTTCTTCATTCACTACGTTAGCGAAACCGTTCGGCAAGATTCGAGACCAGCTAAGTGATAATCGATAAAAGTCAGCCTAAAATGAATGAGAATTCTTCTATAGGTCACTCTTTATTTTATCGAAAGTTTAACACTGATTAAATACATACACCTATGTCACTAATTAACTGGATATCTTCTTTATATTTATGGTACGAATCGCAGGCTACGTCACCATTGCTGTTATCTCTTATTCTCCATTTACTTTCGTGAGTATATACATCCCATACATTAACACCTTTACCTGTAAAATGTGATTATCTCATGTAACATTCAATATTTTTTGTATTTTTACCATATTGTATTTATATCATTAAAGGAATGATTATACTTGATTTATAATTATATGATATAGGCGGTGATTAAGATTTAAGGAAAATACTAAGATTCGCGAAAATGGGTCCTTCTTTATTTATTTTCCTCAGCAACGGTGTTAATCACTTTTGACTGTGTAGGATTCACGAAAAAATTGTGTTTTTGGATGGTTTGAAACGGAATTCGAAATAGTAGAGTCTTCCGCTTTCCAAGCGACTGTTTTAAATCACTAAGCTGTCCAAGCCTTTGGGTCAACCTTTCCATGAATGCCTACTTATTAGATATAAAGATTCTCATTCCTGTAATACCATGAGTGTTCCAGGCTCCCTCAATTTGATAAGACGCAGTAGCGACTCCCAGTTGAAATCCTTCAGGGAATTCCATATTCGTGAGAGCTTCAATCTGTTTCAGCATTAAACTGAAATTATAAACAAGCATAATTAATTTATATTACATAGAATTATACTACATAGAAAATATTACGTATATAGAAAATTGCTACCTACTTCGCTATTAGCAACAAACATACTGTCGCCTTTAAAGGAAAAATACATTTAGTAATCATTATGAAATTCATTGATCAGTCAACGACTCAATAATAACTCTTTAATGCAATAGATTGATTATATACAAGGCTTTATATATTTCACTGTTATCAACAAGTCTTATCTTGTAGCCAACCGAAGATAATACATCTTTCCATTAAAAAGAAAAATATTATAATCGACTCTGTTAGTATTAAAAATTAATTAATATCTGAAATAATCGCAGATGTTTTGATAAAAATTTATCGTAATCTATCTAAAAAATTTTATTAAAGAAACAGTGATAGGAGATACATAAGTTTTCAAGATAAACGCTTATTGCAAATAATTTCAAATTGAAAAACGAAAGCTTAATGAACGACATTTAAATTGCTCGCTGTTCTTTATTAATACTGACAGAAATAAAGTTTTTTCCTGTATGGAGCTTTTATTATCATATAAGTATTAGGTTGTACGGAAAGTCATTTCGTTCTTTACGAATATAATTTGGTAATATTTTTTATTGTATTTTATTACAGCCAACTTCACACTTAAGCCGCATAATTATTATAATTATATATATATATATATATATATATATATATATATATATATATATATATATATTGCTAATATAGCAAGGCTTTCTTGTGAAAAAGTTCGATTGATTCTACACAGTAGTTTTCGGTTGATACCCTTTCAAATATGGAAAATGAAAAGCAGCATTTTCGGCGTATTTTACTTTTTTACTATCAAAAAGATAAAAATGCTGTTCAAGCAAGAAACAAATTATCTGCTGTGTATGGAGAAGATGCAGTGACAGAACGCCAGTTTCAAAACTGGTTTGCAAAATTTCGATCCTTCTATTTTGATGTTGAAGATGCACCACGTTGTGGAAGGCCAGTTGAAGCTGATGAAGGCACAATAAAGGCGTTAATTAATGCAAATCGGCGAATAACAACTCGTGAGATCGCTGAGAAATTAAATTTATCGAATTCGACCAATTATGATCATTTGAAACGTCTAGGTTTAATCTCAAAGCTCGACAGCTTTCGTTTCCTTCGAAATTACTTTTCAAACAACGCAATAGTTAAGTCATTGCAATCAATGTCATATAACACAGGTTTATTATTTGATAAAATTTTATAAGTCTATATTAGTTGACATGAGTTATTAAATTATTAGAAGTTTTCTAAAGCAGATGATAATAAATTCCTACAAAGCTCTCTGTAGTTAAAAATAAATATTGAAGAAAATTGCCTGCTTATAATAAACATATATCTATTCATTCTATTGTCTTATTTTACTGTAAAAATATAAATATGTTTTGACATATCTATTGTGAAATATGTTTTGACATATTTACCATGACGTATTTCTATTTTCATATAAGCTTTTCTTTATCTCACCTCCTGACCTTCCGTTCTTATAACTACGTTCTTACGCATTATTTGTTACTTGTCGATCCTCGTCTATTTCTACTGGATTAAAAATCTCTCCCACTTATAGCGTCTTATGCGTTATTGTATCTCTTATCATCCGTTTTTCGTCCTGGGTAGTCTCTATCGAGCGTCTAGAAAAACGGTACATTTATATCGACATATTACCACAAACTTTTTGGACTTTCGCGCTTTCATTTAATGGTTTATAAGATCCTTTATCTCAACTAAAGTTTCAAAATGTAAAACCGAAAGCATAACGATAAGTTAAAAATTCATCGAATTTTGTACCGTCACGTAAATAAGTGTCCATTTATTTAGGTTACAGTCCAAAAATTTTCATAAAATGATGCAAATTTATATTCCTATCTGATAAACCTGATAGTCGAACTTTAAAATTATAAGTTGAATTTTTTAAAGTAGTATTAAATGTACGAATCATCGGGTAGACAGTTGTCGCATTTCATGTTTCATTATAAAACAAATTTAATTAAAATATTTATAGAGTTGAATGATCATGAATAGCAACAGCTACTTTCGTAGATATCGTTTTAATTGATTTGAACAACGTTCAAAGTGATGAGAATCTGAAATGTTAACTTTGATTCTCTTCTGTTATTCTCTTTCATATTCGCTATTAGTAATTTAAAAATGTAGACTCCTTTATGAAGATTTACATTCCAGACATGGAATTTTCATTTTCAAGAGAGGGTACTTTCAAGCTTCCATTTTTTAGAATTTCTCGCCACCAATGAGCAGACTTTTTCAACGTTCTCTTCCTTTCCGGATCGTTGAAATTGACATGAACAACTCCAAATATTTGGCTGAAAAATAGAATGATTATGATTCATCTTTTTTTTCGGACTTTCCCGTAGAACTAATACCAACTTGTCTTTGACATTATGACATAGTCACAATGATATATTTTATTGATAGAATCATATATTATTATTATTAAAATATATTATCGTATGTGTACATTAATTAACAATTGGTAGCGTCAATTCTGTTATTTCTAGTGACTTTCTACATAAATCACGTTCTATTAATTTAAACTGTCAAATTTCAGTTGAATGATTTCAATTTGCCTATACCCACTTGCCCATTCGAAACTGTCTATGAAAGACCATAAGAAATAACCCTTAATATTAACTATATGACGATGTATGGAGATAAGCATCTCTTTTAAGTATTTCTGAAAATATCTCACTCTGTTATCATCGTCAACGGTACTTTCGCCGGAAACATCATTTTCCATAATGTACATAAGCGAATTATTATACTCAATTGCTAATTTTCTAAGAATGATATCAAATCCTTCTGGTACAACCTAAATGTAAAAAACATATTGTTCATTTGTAAGAGTATTTTAGATTCCCAATTCGAATATAATTTCTAAACAACGAATTATTTTGTTCGTTGTATCATTATTAAAACCATAAAACTATCCATATTTCGCATATTGTGCGATTATAAATATGTGATTAGATTAGATTAGATAAATTCACCTTCAGCCACGAAGGAAAGATATTTTCTCAAGTAGGTGATCTTGATCTTCTATCAGTCCTTGGTCGTTATAGAATGAAGGTTTTAATTCGGGGTCTCCCTGTTCGATTCTTAGAGAAGTGTAATGGTTTACTGACAGAAAATCGGAAGTACCGCTGAACGAATGAAGAGATTCATGAAATCAATTACAGTCTGAATGTTTGATTAACATTCGATATTTTGATTAATTACCGAATATAATCAACCCAATTAGCTCCGAGCTCGGGTAATCGAGATCGTAAATATCCCTGTCTTTGACTCTTTATAGCAATCAATTTTTTCATTGTATCAGGGTAATCATTGTTCAGAATATATAGGATGAAGCATCCAACCTATTGAGAACTGAAACGCTATTTCTACAGATTCTGAATTATTATCATGCTTTGGATATAAATCCCTCCTATGAGCATTGATACCAACTGAACCATTGTAAATGTCTTTGAATTCTTTCTGATACATTCGATAAACACGAGCATGAGCCTTTAACATGTTCTCTCCACAAGTATATTTCCCAATGCCGTGTAAAGACGATTTAGCGGATGTTTGAATTCCCGTAGTATAAACGTTAATAGAGTTATCCGATGGCTCATTCAACGTTATGGATTTCTTTACTTTTGGAGCGAATTCTTTGAAAGCGACTCTGGCATAGTCTTCAAACCAATCGATCACATGTGGATTCAACCATCCTCCAGCATTTTCGATTACTTGAGGAAGATTCCAGTCATAGAGTGTTAAGATAGGTTCGATGTCATTAGCCAACAATTCGTTGATAAAGTTATGGTAATAAGTAACACTATCTGTACTAATTCTGTTAGAAGAACCAGTTGGCAATATTCGTGGCCAGCTTATGGAGAAACGATAGGCCTTTATTTGTTAAGTACAATATGAAGATTGAAAGATCAAAGATAAAACAATAATCGTGTTTCAGAGGCCTTGGACTAAGATAATCAATAATAATTGTAATTAAATTCTAAAACAATATTTCATGCTTATTCCGACATGTTTCAACAGAGATACATCTTCTCTAAATTTATGATAGGAATCGCTGGCGATATCACCGGTATCGTTATTGACGATAAGTCCATTTCTTTCGTGAGAGAATCGATCCCAAATACTTTCTCCTTTGTCTATGTTTTCGTATTACAAAAGAGATAGAAAACACGAGAGAGAAAGAGAGAAAAAGACAAGTTGAAAAAGTTTCGAAGATGTAGTCACAGACTGACAGATTTGAATGTAAAAGACCTACCGCTAACGTTCCAAGCTCCTTCGATTTGGTATGCTGCTGCCGCAGTACCGAGGAGGAAGTTCGGTGGGAACCTCAGGTATTCCTCATTCTCCTCCGACAAGTTGTTCCCCTGCGTGGATCTAAAAGAGAAAAAGACAGAGAGAGAGAGAGAGAGAGAGAGAGAGAGAGAGAGAGAGAGAGAGAGAGAGATAAAGAAGAAGCGTGGAAAAATACTTTAGAATTTCGTTGGTCGAACTAGTAAGTATTTTATCGCTTATCAATCGTACTGAAATTTCAATAAAATCTGATTTCTGAAGAAGTTTAATTTACGGTGCTGTCTCTCTTTTTTTTTTGTAAATTCTTTCCAAATCTAGTTCATATTCAAAAGGTTGGATAACAAAAGTTTGAACTAACCTTAAAACGTTATTACTTTAATGTTAAACGAAAATTGATATTACAATAATTCTCTTTGTTTGTTCCTTTCCAATCGGAAATAACATGGAATTAATAAATATTGACTATTTGTATAATATTGGATTTTTTAAGTAAGATAATAAACTTACGTGACGAATACACAAAGAATAATAATTTGGCTTGAAGTGATGAGCTTCATGTCTTTCGATGAACTGTTTAAATTATTTGAGTAACATCTGGAATGAATGAAACTTAGATGAACTATATTCGTAGAGGTTATCAAAATGATGTGGTACAGCCAAGCAAGTATATCTTATCGGTTTATAAGGAAATTCTAAGATGTGCTGTTCTTGTTACTTATGCTTATTTAAAAATAAATGATTTTACAATTTAAGTAAGTGATTTTAAACACATTACAATAACAGAATAAATTTATGAATTTAATTACTTTATTTTTTGTATAGATTGCAATAATATTATTCTTTGAAAAAGCATTGAGAAACATTTAGAAGAATTTAGAAGAATTTCATTTGTTATTAAACATGACTGCTTGTAATTGATAGAACATCGTGTAAAACATCAATTCATAATTATAAATTTCTAGAATATTATCTTTGTCACAAGGACAGAACAATACAAAGATGATAAAAATATAAAACTCTTTCGCAGGCACTTTTCTCTCTCTCTCTCTCTCTCTCTTTCCCTCTCTCTCATTCTCTCTCTCTCTCTTTCTCTCTCTCTTTCTTTCTTGTTTATCATGCTCGGCAGCTGGCTCCCTAGAGAAAAGAGAAAAGGTTGGAAACAAATTAAGATTCTTTATCAGAGGTAGAGTAAGAGATGGAACAAAGTCTTTTGGTTGTTCGGGATATCGTCACCATGCACCATCATTCCCATTGAGTCTTTTATCGCGCCTTGTATTTTGTTTTATCATCACCGATTTACCTTCATCCTTCTTCCTCCTTTTCTGCTTCCTCATCTTCTCCTTTACGAGAAATTAAAAGCGAAAAAGGACGCTGACTGCAAAGAATAATGCGCTCAGTTTCTAAAAGGACTTGCCTGCTACATTGAAAGATTTTCTGGCTCCTCCCTTCCTTCCTATCTCTCTCTCTCTCTCTCTCTCTCTCTCTCTCTCTCTCTCTCTCTCTCCCGCGGGAAAAATCTTCTCGCCTGTGGGAAATACGTATCCTGACAGGTAATCTGCGCGAAACATTCGGTTCAGAGGTTATATAACCCACGGATAGAGAAATACGTAGACAAGCTGGAATTTCGTTTCTACGTTTGTACGAGCGGAACGTATCTCTATCACTTTCTTTTCTCTTTTCTTTCATGTTCTTTCATTCTCACCATATAGTTTCTTTGTTTTCCCATACAAATGTACCATACGAAATACGTCCTACCTGCATCTTGTTCAGCGTGACGCCAGGCTTAAGGACGATTTCTAAGAAAATGGTTCGAAGTATAATATATTCTGTCTGTGCTATTAAATGTTATGTAACGATACACGTTTCTCCATGTTTATTTATCACTGCTATATCTGTTTCCACGAGCATTTTATTCTAATTCAGCGAGAAAGAATGATTTATTGAAAGTATTCGTCGATCGGAATAGATAAGTAAATAGACTATTTTTTTTGTAATAAACAGTAAGCGACTATATTTTCATATTAAGTAGATATAAAACTTTTATTATAAGAGATTTCGCTGAAAATGAATTTATCTAGATAGATCATTTTTAAATAGACGATCATGATTATTAAGTTGGCGTATATGGTTCATGCTGGATTTTTATTTAATTTCATTTGGACGAACGAAAAATCTCAAATACCATCATTGAAATCGAATTTATATCATATTACCGTCTTAGATTTAAAGATCTAAAGTGGTTTTTTTTATATACTATATACTAACGATTTCTATATACTAACTTTCTAATTGTAATTGCTATTGATAATAGTAGGTAAAAATTGAGCAAAAAATGGATGCGATTTGATTGTAAACACTATAAATTTTTCATGACGTTATCATCCGGATAATAAAATCAGTATATTTTTCTATTTACTTCACCTTGATGATTGATGTAGTTGACACGTATGAATAGGACCTCATTGATTGAGTATCGATCGCTCAATGACGAATCTAGGACATCAAATATAGTTGATCTAAACATTTATTTATTAGACTTACTTTACACTTTCTTTCTTTTTTTCTTTCTTTCCTTTTTTCTTCTTTTCTTTCTTTCCTTTTCTACTTTTTCAAGTATTTCTTTATTACTTTAGATTTTAACAATTTGTTCATTCGGTTTTAACCTGGAATGCAACATTTATTGAATCGTTTTAGTAGATAAAGTCGATAAGAAAAGCAAGATTACGGTGTGAGGCAGTATTTTGTTGGAAAGGACGTAATATCACAGATTCTTTGAATTAAGAACAAACGCTAAAGTCTTATGTATAATTACGGCTGTCAAAGGAGAGATAAAGGAAAGTCGTAAGAGACGGTAAATACGTCGTCTGCATTTTGAGTATCGTCGGAGACACACCAGTAAGGATTTAAGAAAGTTTAATCCGCCTGTCTGTCTTTCTATCTTCATTTCTCTTCATCTACGTATCTCTTGGAAAGAGTAAGAGGTAGAATCTCGCACGACGTAAGATTTAGATTCATTAAGGTGCTTCTTCTCACTTCTCTCATACTTTCTCCGTTTCTCTCTTTCACACTCTCTTCTTTGGCTTCTCACTCGTTTACCCCCTTATCTTAACCTAACAGGCTATTGTTCGCATAATGCTAACCCCATGAAATATTGCATCAATGAAATTGCCATGAATAAGTTTACAGTGGTATAAAATTGCTACCTTAGTTTGTGTGCTTCTGAAAGGGGTACTTCCACGTTCAAATAGATTAAGTATAGTCAATTATATTTGGAAAGAGAAGAGTCTACTGAGAACCATTGCACTCGGATCGGCTAATTTATAGAATATGTATTAGTTTTAAAAGTTTCAAAGGTAGAATAGAAGGCAACACTGACTATCAAGTTATTCGTGAATAATACACCTGCAACGATAGGACTGAAGTATTCTTATTATCGTTAAACCATGATGATTATCTAATTGCTCGTAAATACAGCAAATTAGATTTGCCGTAAATAAATTTGTTCGTATTTGTACAAATTTGCAAATACCATATTCTGTAAACGTACGTACATATGTCAATGATTAGTGATTTCATATGAATTTCGACAAATTTAATTATGTGTTGTTCCTGACATTATTCGTGCACCGTAGAATTAAGATTTAATTCTGTCAATTGGCTATTTATATATAATATAATAATACAATCGAATTATTAACACAATCTACGAATGAACTGTACGTGTGGTCGAATGAACGTTAAATTAATGATCAATTGGTTATGTTACAAAATAGTGTAAATTGTTCGGGTGGAAAGGAAAAGACACATTTTCTGTTTTAAACGTACAATGTATATCATATAGACCAAAAGAGAAAAAAGGAAGGATTTAACTGTGGCAGATGACGAAGCTGTAGATAAACAAAGATATAGAATTTACGGATCAAAAAGAGAGAGAGGGAGATAGAGCAAAAGAGAGATAGATAGATAGATAAATAGAGAGAGAGAGAGAGAGAGAGAGAGAGAGAACGATAGAAAGGGTTCGTACCGTACAATAAACCATTCTTCGGGAAGCAAAACACGACGGCCGGCGCCGGCACGGTCGAAGCCTAACGTGCTGCTTCATTATGCGGTGCGACGTGGCAAAGTGCCAGGGCCTTTGATATAAAGGGTGGCCACGTCGTACCACTAACACCACTACCATCACCAGCAGCATCACCACCACTATTACAACTACTGCGTTCTAGTCCTCGTTCATCCATCGACTCACCCTTCCGTCTTTCTGCCATAGTTTGATCAAAGAGTATGTGTATGTGTATATGCGTTCGAGAAAGAAGGAGAGAGAGAGAGAGACAGAGACTCGAGAATTAGTTCGTGTCCACACTCTGATGATCCAGACTTTCTTCGAACGATACGAGTGAAGAAAGAGGGTGGAGACACTCACGAGACTAATTATACGGTCCCTACGTCCGGGACGATCAGCTTCTTGGATTAGAAGGACAAAACTGTTCAAAGGGAGAACGTCTTTTGAGTAAACTTGACGGAAATTTTGTTTCTACTCTTGTCTCTTTTCTTTCCTTTTTTTTCGAAAGATCAGTGCTTTCCTAACTATAGTTTTGGTTTCTTATTTGGGCCACGAAATCGCGAACGCAAAGAATAAACTCGACATAACTTGTTGCTGAACTACGGCGGAACAGTAAAAGTCACCAGTATTAATCTTGCGCCGACTTTCTTAAGTTTTCTTTCGGCCGATAATTTCATGCGAGATTTAATTAATTTTAGTAGACTTTCTGAAGAATTTTATCAAATTCAAAGACCGTAAGACAGCTTTTGCTAATCACACCACAATGACTTTGCTCAGTCGGATAGAATAGTAAAAAACTTTCCATTAGATTTTATTCTTAGATTAGTCCATCCAATTAGTATCATAAAATGAGATTTACTTTCTTACATTAATAAACTAGTTTCAAGAAAAGAATATATATGTATATATATATATATATATATATATATATATATATATATATATATATATAAAAGAGGAGAAAGAAATACATCTCGACAATCGTTCCTATGTTCTTGAAAATAGGTCGGTGGAAACTAATAAACCTCGGCGCTTGCATGTTGCAAGATGTAAGGCGTTACGGAAACAAAGTATGAAAAGAATTCACTTAAAAGTGGCAATGAAGAGATTTTATTTTCTTGCGAGCATTAATAGTTCGTATAACTACTAGCGTATAAATGTGCTACAATACATCGATCCTACAAATCTAGAGGTGCAAAGCATTATTTGCCCTACTATCTTATAAAAACAATTTCGAATACGTGGATAGTCAGCGGGACTTCTTTTCTTGAGCACTTGACAATGGACACACTCGGTTAGAAATATTTCGATGATTAACGTGATGTGTTTTGGTTTAAAGCATTCTTTGATCGTTTTCAATGATCTTTCTATTTATAAAAATGTATGTATTTGTTTGAGCCGTCAGAACTTATAAGTTCATCCACAGAGATTTTGTTATTCATTCATTCTCTCGAATGAATTTGAAAAATTAAACTTACAAAGAGAACAATTGTAATAGATAGAAAAATTGAACATTTTAAAATTGTTCGTTCATCATCAATGACATAGAACGAATGTGTCCAGAAATATATTTTGATTTAACTCGCTTTTTAGTTAGCATTCATTATTTTTTCGTTGCTTGGACGAATATCTGTGTGGATTATAAATTAAATAAACGTCGATTATAACTTCAAATTTGATGTAGATAAATCTTATTAATGCAACGTTTAAGTTTTATCGATGAAACATAGATACCAATTTGCTAGTACTTTGTTATTAATCCCATTCGGATATCGCAATAGGTATGTAGGAGAAGCTCCGTTTAACCAAAACTCTCCGTTAGGATTAGAAATCGTTAGAATAATCCTCACAGCCCTCGGGGATTCATTAAGTGTCGGAAAAACGTTATCAAATGGAACACCGGAAGGTGTTTATCATCTATCTGTAGTATACGATAATTACTATGCAATATGTGGCGTATGTACATAGAAACGATAATTACCTATTTTGCGAATATTACTCGCAACACCTATTGCATTCATAGGGTTGTAAATGTTAATATTTATGAGGTATATCGATACCGGATATCGCAAAACACACTTTTAAATTATATGCTTTTCATGCTGAATGTACCTAGACACATTAAAATTTATTGTTTCGAATAAAATTCTCGTTGGATCTCTTTTCCCTTTTTCAATTCGATATAAAGCGATTCCAACGAGCATTAAGACACGATGGAAAGAACGAGCCAGCGATACATTGTCTTTTTATGTCGAGTAACGCGTAGGAAGTTTCACGAAATGGATGATAAAGAGAAAAGGTGACATTGGATAACGAAGTTAGCCAACGTTGTCTGTGTGCTACAGAATAGAAAGAAAATTGGCGAGTGTCCTCTCGTCGACGTCTCGCGTCTTTAGAAAAAACGTTTGGAGACGCGCAGAAAGCGAACGCTTGGAAGGAGAAAAAAGAGAAAAGAAGGTGTAAAAACGTGGATAGAGAGAAGTTGGCCTGGAGAAAGGGGAAAAGCCTTCGTTGCTTCGAACGCTATGGCAGTTGGCAACGTCTCCTAGAAAAGTCGACCGTTTATTTGGAGATTTTTATTTTCGTGAAAAAAAAAAGAGGAAAAAGAAAAAGAGAGAGAAGATAGAAGGGGCAAGTTAACAGTGGTAGATCGAGTTACCCGAGGCGCTTAAGGATGCGACGCTCATAACAAATGGTGGTTCGTCTTACGGCGAGCTACCGAGCACTTATTTTGCATCCTGACGGATAACTTTAGACGAGACGATGATGGCAACGTCGTCTCCTTTTCCGTACGATGTTAAAGTAGTACTCGTACAATTAATGTCAGCCATCCTCGTTCTTCTTCAAAAATGAAAGTCTAAATCGGTTTACGGACCGATAAAAATAGACACGATTTTTATTACTTAAATATAAATTTAAATATTACATTGAATAACAATAGGTCGAAGAAAGAAAGAAATTAATAGCAATATAAGTTTTCGCATCAAAATGAGTCTTTCATCTTCTTCTTCAAGCTTTATGTTCATTACTTTTATAATACTCTGATAATATTAGAAATTTTTCGTGACATTCACAGATTTTGCAAATTACATTAGACACGTAAGAAAAAGAAATTTATATCTTATTCACTTGAAGAATTGAATGGTTTTATTCATTTATTTATATATATTGTGCATTCTTTGCATGGATTTATAAACATTCGAATAACTATACTATGCTTCGAATTCTTAATATTTCAATGTTTGTGTTATTAAAATAAAACGAGTCACGATGTTACAGTAAAATGTGCCATGAACCGATCTATAAATATAAAATTCAATTTATGGCAATATGATTCCCGATGAATATTCTTTTTTCATTAACAATATTATTTTTTTCTCTTCATATATTTAATGATATTGATAATTTAATGTCATAATTTAATATTTAATAATAATATTTAATGATATTGATATTTCTAGTTTCATCAACACAATCTCTGTAGCTACTTCTATTCTAATATCACATTTAAATAAGATATATACATTAATTTAATATATTTGCCTTGTGTGTGTGTGGTTTTGTAAAATTATTATATGAAATAGTTCCAATATTGATATTATTTGTAATTAACCATTTATAAACTTAATAGGAATCTATTTGGGAATCTAGAGGCGGAATTAAGATGAATTATTTATTAGAGTTCGTATCGAAAGTAAAATTAGATTCAATCCAAGAATTGTCTAGTTAATGCGAACTAATGGCTGAAGCGAGACGTTATCAGAAATACACTAAGAATAATTTCAAATCGACAGCTTCTCACAGACGATCGCCAGTAGCTATAATATATCGAATGTATTGTAATTATAGCAATGTGTTAGAGTTTTCGGTTACTCAGATAAATATGAATCGCTTATTTGATGTATAAGTTGGTCAAAATTCGTACACTTAAATAAATAATAAAGAGGAAATGTTTAACAGAGATACATGAAGAAAATCAAGCATGTCATTTTGATTCTTTCTTCTTTAATTTCATTTGTCGAAACGACGTGAGTAGTAGCAATGGTGGTAATGAAAGCACGAACGAAAGGCACAGCATTGTCCGACGTTTATGATTTACGATCGACATGCGGCCGACGATACTTTTCCTTTTCTTCTCTTTCGCGTATGTGGAAAACACGTACATCCACTTTTCACTCTAACCGACTCAACCTCCATCATCGTGCAACGACCTTTCAAAACGCGTCAAAGAGATTCGAGATGGAAGAAAAGAGCAACTGTCTCTCTCTCTCTCTCTCTCTCTCTCTCTCTCTCTCTCTCTCTCTCTCTCTCTCTTTCCCTCTCTCTTTCTCTCTCCCTTTCTCCCTCTTTCTTTTCGTGCTTGCTGTTAGAAAATCGAGGGTGACTTGATTGATTTTGATTTTTTATGATGAAGTGAAAGACCTTTCTCGATTTCGTTTTTTCGTGAAAAGCATTAATAGATTCTCGCAACAAAGAAATAACCCAAGGAAGCAGGATATATGAGCTTGAAAAATACTAAACTCTGACGAGTTCATATTCCTATCGAAATGCTCTTTTGTTTAAACGCGCTTCTACGAAAAATTATAAATTCCAATCTTAGATTGATGTTAATATTAATATTTTTAAATCGTATCTGTCATATTTTTCTTTATCAAATGTTTTTATCTATTTACATATCGAATAAATAGTTCAATATTCCAGTATAAAATGAAACATTTATGACGATCATTCTTTCGTATTCCTATATAATGTTCATATCATATTGACCTAGTTTCTAAAATACGTTATGCAAAAATGTAGAATATATCAAATCACTGATGGTCAAAGTGCGTGATGCATCAAATTCTAATCGATAACAGCAAAGCATACCAGTGAAATACATTTACGGAACTTATTTTCATCTTGACGCATAGAAAATATTGCATGATGCAATATTATTATAAAATTACATTTGAAAGTTGCTTGATGTAATATCTCTAATAGAACAAATAAAATCTTGCAGAATTTTACTAAACAAATGCAATTTATTGATAAAATTTAATCCTGTTAATAGTAAGGAATAAATTGTTTGATTATTTAGAAAAAATGTAGTATTTATTACTAAATTTATATAATTCTTGCAGGGTTTGGTCGGCAGAATTCGATTCTAAGATAATTTATTTATGAATTAAAAAAGTGAATGAATTTTTTACGTATTATTGAATGATCTAACTCTACGCACATTAAACAATCTAAACAGATGCGTTTTTATAACATCATAAGATGATTTTCAGACAATATTCCATGATGTCGTTAAAATCGTCGGTATAACGGGAATTTTTATCACAAGCGCTGCGTCGCGTCGTGAAAATCAAGAAAACTTTTCAAGTAGTCGGCCATAAAAATAGCGGCAGTAAGAGAGAAAAAAGAGATAAAGATAGACTAAGAGGTAAGAAAGAGAGAAGATGGTCAGAGTCGAGTTCAATACGATTCCTTTGACCTTTTTGCCTTTTACCATCGTCACTTTGGCCTCTGCATTCATCCTACGGTATATTAAAGCGATCCTTGGCTCAGCTTTTTGATACAGGTCCAAGAATACTAAAATTTAATGTTTCGTTCATACTGCTAGGATCCTAAAGCCGCTGTCTGTCTATAAAATTTCTAATGCAGAACTGTGATGTTTGGCATTGTGAATTTCAAAATGTTATCATTATTGTCCTATTGTTTTCTGTAGAACTCTGTTCAGTACCCGAGAAAATATACTGTAAGTAGATTCCAAGAAACACGTTTGAGATTCATGACATCAAGAAAATGTATCAAGTAATATAAGTACTTACATTTCCTCCTCATGTAATATCATAAATGATCTTCTCTTTAGATTCTTTTCTTAGATTTTCTTTCAAGGAAAGCAATCTTTGAGAAGATTTCTTTGAAAATATGATGCATATTCAGTAATATCTCTCTTAATAATATCCTTTGCGAAGTTCGAAGCAATCGAAAAGAAATTCAGTGTCGTTCGAAGTTCCTTTTTTATTAAAATGAACAAATTTCTATACTTGATTCAGAGTCATGCTTCAATATGTTCTTTATTAAAAGGCAAGTATTATATATTCTTAGAATCTTCGAAGTTTGATCTATGAGATTTATCACTAGTTACGCTTTCAAAAAAAATTCAGATCAAAGGTTTCAAGTTGATAAATTAGAGAGTTGGTCTCATTTAAGATAGATATCTAATGGATGATGTAATTCTCATTAAGATCGAAGAAAAGCATTTATCAGAATACTCAACGTTAGATATGTTCAACTCTTGAAAACGGCGTTATTGTGTTTGAAAGAGTTACACCAGTCTGGCAATTATTTCGACTCCCTCTAAAAATAGATCAAGTACGAACACGATAGCTTGCGTTCTGATACGATATCAACTACTTTTGCATTGTATCTCGGACACGATCGAAGTCGTCTTTTCAATGGTACGAACTATAATGTAGCGTTTCTCTATCTTTGATAGAAAATCTTTCACTTCTAGAATAGTCCAAGTCATTCGATCGATAGGTAGCTATACCTAGTATAGATAGGTAGTACCCAGCTTTTCTAAAACTATTATTTGTAGACTATTTGTGGATTATTTCGACATATAGATTGTGACAAAATGAATGGAAAGTTAGGTACAATAAATTGTCTACAACCTAAAGTAGATTACATCTTAAACTTTAAACTAAACTTTCGGACGTAAGTATGCATCTTTTTCACAACTTCCTAACTTGTCTCGACGCTCATGGTGTTTCGTGCTTTCCAAGTTTAGATCTTATCTGAATCTGCAGTTTCGTTTTGTAATTTATTCGTTTCCACTTTCATCGAAGCACTCTCCTTTGACAATAAATTAGCTAGTGGATCGTAAAACGTAAGTTTCTAACGTGCTTTCGAGCTTTGTCGAAGTGTACAATGTCGCGGCGTAGAAATGCGCATGGTTACAATGCCGCGACAAAACTTGCCAGAAAATGTATGTAAATAAGGTTTACATATTCAGATAATGCGCGAAGTACACAGTGCCGCGGTGAACAGCCGGTGGAGCCTGAACCGAATCGTAATTATGCAAAGAACTCGCGAGAGAACTAGTGTGAGTCTTTGCGTAGCCGAGAACACGAAGATAGATTTATATTCGAGGGATCGCGAGTGAGCTGCTAAAATGTTTAAGTTATTCGTCGAGGTGACGCCAAGCTTGACGATTTTCGTGTTAACTGATTGATCCGAAGTTCGGTCGTTAATCTTCTTTAAAAACCTTTGCTCTCAAAGTTATTGCCTTCTTCATTAATGCCAGGGAGTCAGTAGTTGTCGACTGACAAATGGATGGTGAACGATCGTTCATAGAGAAGAAAAGGACTTGTTAAGATATAACGAAAATTTGTGATTTTTGGAATTCAACGAAGACAGAAGGGTATAAGATGAATTTGAATGATATATTCGGTTTCTTTAAACGAGAAAGCACAAGAAGAGGAAAGTCCCTAAGTTTTTTATTCGAATTTCGAGGGAAAGATAAATAAATTTTAATAGAAACATTTTAAATTGGAACTTCCTCTCTCTCTCTCTCTCTTCGTGTTATATCAGAAGATTCTAGCAGAAAGGATATGTCGATATTTTCTTTTTCCACGTTAACGCCAAATTACCGAAAGTTCGTACTTTTCCCACGCAAGCGACTTCGCGTGTTCCACTTAGGAAAAAGGAAAGAAGACTTGGTAAACCAAGAACTCTTCGGGGATCCTTTATAGAAGAAACAAAGAACGATCGATCGAGCAAGGAATCTTCGAGGATCCTTTATAGAAGAAACAATGAATGATCAATCGATATTTTTTAGAATGGCAGAGGTCATGGTTTCAAACTCGCTTGGTGTGTAATACCGAGAGATATCGATGTAAGAGATGCTTCGTGTGAAGGGTTTGTGATTTGGAGACAATAAGACGTTTCTTCTTTCCGGAGATTAAAACGATATTTCCTCGCTTTTATTCTTCTTTATTTCTTTTCTTCCTTTGTTCCATCTTTCCACCTTCGTACAATATTTTTAGGAAATACTTGTCGGAAGAGCTTTAAAATTTCGTTTCCTTTCAGAAACTTATAAGACAAGATCTTCCTTCATTATGTTTTACTATTTATGGAGAAACTTCGACACATATTATCGGATTGAAATTTTTGTTGTTCTAAAAATAAGAACTATATTATGATCTATTCTCACAACCTGACAATTACAGATAACGTGATTTCCTGTTCCTTTCAAGTTGGAAAACGTGTAATCGCTGTTTCGTTCGATTCTGACGACATTCCTTCTCCGAAAAGCAAATCATGCGCTCTCCTCCCTTCTCACTAATACTTTCTATTGCGCAGCCGGAGTCGCAAGCGGGTTGATTCGATCTACTCCCTCGTACCGTCCAAATTAATCCCGTTTTAATCAAGAACGAACAACATCCGACGATTCCGCGTAATCGTGCAAGAGAGAAGATCGGGACGAAGAGTAGCGGATAGGAATGGAAAAGAGAGGGTAAAGAGGTAGAGGAGTTTGGAGGGGGTGGTAAAGCGTATCGATGAGATTTCGCGTACAAACGGCGCCGGAACGGATTCGTCCGATCGCACGGAATTTCCTTGTGTCGGGACGCAACGACAGTGCAATTTTTTCGTCTATTAAACGAGAATTCGATTGCCGCTCGGCCGGGCCAGCTTTGTCGATTCCGCGATGGCGCAGAAAGCTCGCGGCCATCGCGCATTCTAACCCACCCGATACCCTTTTCACCTCTTTTTATCTATCTTTTCTCTTTCTCTCTCTTTCAATCATTCTTTTCTCTCTCTCTTTCTCTCTCTCGCGCGCGGGAGCGCGCGAAGCTACATTATCAGGCTTCCCTCTTCACCATCGTCGCCCTGGCCTGCACGCAATCTCGTTTTTGCAGGCAGACAGATGGAATTTGCATTTTGGATTCCAAGAGAGATAGATAGATAGAGAGAGAAACGCAGAAAGAGAGAGAGAGAGAGAGAGAGAGAGAGAGAGAGAGAACGACGAAAGCGATACGGCGGTGGCTCTCGTCGGTAATAAGATAAAGCCGCGAATGGCTCGTTCGAGCCAGCTCATTCAAAGTGTTGCCCGTCCTTCGTAGTCTCTCTCGCCCTTTCGTCGCTGCTTTTTGTGAATATAAACCGATCACGAAATTTCAAGAGGCTAGCCACCATTGACCGTGCGAACCAACTTCCTACTATTATATCGCGCTTTGTCCATTTCCTCGCTGATGGATTTTCCAAATTTTGCACGTCCATTCTTTGTGTGACCGCTCTTTCTCTCTCCTCCTCACTCTCTCGTTCTCTTTTGAACCGTTCAATATACATAGTGCCTATGTATGCGTGGAAATATATATAAAACTTTCCTGGTTTTTGGAAAATTGATTTTGATATTATTTGAGAGAATAATCTACAAATATAAAAACGCAAACTACTATTAAATTTAATTAATGTATTATTTATTTCTTGAAATATCTATTTTATATGTACAGCTGAGAACAATGAATTTGTAAATACGGTAAAAATGGGCATAATGAGTGTAATGTGTTGTTATTTGGAAGAAAGTGCAACACATGAATGAAAATTCTTACGAATGGGTTATATCATAGATACCGATTAAAAACTTTGTCGATAGTACGTAAACGTTCGAATAAATTTTTCTAGGGCAAGGCAGACAAGAACATAATCGTCGATCGTTAAGTGCATTTTCATGTAACCTATCTACTTCGCTTTCTCATAAGTATCATTTTCGGTAAAGTAAACTTTACGATTCAGGATAGTACATAACGATCCCTGGCAAAGAAAAATAACATAAATAAATTCTTATTTTATGAATGATTATTTTTCAACATTTTTCGACTGTTAATATGTAAATAAGTTAATCGTAGAAATTGAACGGTACGACTAATATTTGATAAGAATAGTGAAACGTTTAGAAAAGAAGGATATTTGGGTACGAACTTTTACAAAATTTTGACATCGTATTTATTAAAAAGTCATCGATTTTCTTGGACTACGACCATTCAGTATACTCTAGAGAATTCTGCACGTCGTGACAAAACTTACTTCACGATTGATCACCAAAGTCGCATTCACATCGTTAACAGCAATGTCGTCGATAACGTAGACGATCGCAGTGGCTGCGGGTTTTAATCAAACTACCTTACAGCACGTACAAATATTTGTCCAAGGAAAACTAGTCGGACGAGATTATCGGCCGAGATGGAGGCGGAAGTGGAAAGTGCAAAGTGCGCATTTGGAAGAACGCATAGATCAAACCAGTTTGTTGACTAGTCCTCTGCGAAATCTTCCACTATCCACTCCACTCCTTCTGGTTCTCCATCATAAATATTCTATCATTTATTTGCAAATAATAAGAACAAAAGGAAAAATAAGACGTAAAAATATAACCTTCATGATTCCATTTTTCAAATAACGAAAGATCAATGATTTTGTTCCAATTATTTAGAAAAATAAAAAATAACTGTTTGAAAGTGATTCTATTTATACTTTCAGCGAAGATTGCTGTCTGTGTTTGTGTAATAATAAGTTTTGTACGTATTTTCAATAATATCGGTAGTATTATCTTCGAAATCAATCTAAAGCTATTTACTTTTCACTAAACTCTATAGATTTTCTCCAAGTAGATAATCAAGGAACGAAAGAAATAAAGATAATTTTTAAAATATCAACATATCATTACTGGATTTGCGATTATTTAATCAACATCGTAATTGTTTTATTTTGTTTACTTTTCCATCATAAGAATGTCACATTTTATGGCTTACGTAAAAGCACGTTTTAAATATAAATAAAGGGAAAAAAGGATACTGGAGGAAATACGGCTTTGAAATTCGTCGGTAAAAGTAGACACGTGAATTCGCGACGATATACGTGCGAGAAATCCTGACTGACGTCGGAGTTCGCAATTCGAATACCAAATCGCAAAATAGTCGCATTCAGCATCAAAGAAAGATATGCGTGGGTAGGCTGCTCTGAGAGTAAAATGAAACAGAGAAGAAAGAATAAAGAAAAAGAATATATGAAAGAAGATAGTTTTTCGCGTGGAAGCAGAGTTATTCGTGAATTTTACACAATTTTATTATTTATTTAACAACAAAAATCTTTCCGTGCTTTTTTTCACTATCTTCCTTTTGTCTTCTTATATCATTAATTCTCTCGCTCCGTCTCAATTCAATCATGGACATGAAGTCTGTACCAATTAAACCAGAGTAATTACAGTAAAAGATCGAGAGATTGTTAATATTTATTTTTAATGCTTGTCGTATATATCAGTATCGGTAACATCTAATTATGCGTTTTCTTTTATTGAAATGTAGATAGATATGTCAAGAAGGAAAGATTATCAAACTCATCAACAAGATTAGCAAACTGATAAGAATTCAATAATTATTGATGAATCATATGTCATTGAATTTATCTTTATTTCCAATTATTGTAATATATTGTACTGTATCTTTTTTCATAATACAAATAAATTTTATTTCATATACATTCATATAATGTTTGACCAAGTCCGATTGAAAGAAAATGTTAAATCGTTTAACTCTGTTTTTTTTAGGTCAGGAAAAAAGAACCTCTTGTTTTCAGGAAAGGGTAAAAGTACAATTTTTCAAGGGTGAACCAGCAGACTCTACAGGTGTACCGTGTGACTCTCGTACGCATATATCATTGCCGCACACCTTTCCTCTTTCTCTCTCTTTCTCACTCTCGCTGCATAAACAAAAGAAAGTACCGCCGTAAAGAATCGGCATCTACCCTCTCTTAGCCTGCCTCCACTTTCCTCGACCCTCTCTAGTACTCTCCAATCCGCCCTAGCCCGCCTCAGTCCGCCCCAGTCCGTAACGTAACGCAGGAAACAAGACACTTCGCGCTTAAATAATGCATGAGGAAGAATATTTACTGCCTCGGAGGCCGAGTGTATAGCCATGCGTTGCACACAATGCTCTTTCAGTGGCGCTTGTATCTCGTTCGTGGGTGCGAGTCCCATTCAACTGCTCGATATTGCATCGAGATAGCGTTCATGTCGCTTTTTTAGATCGGCGAACATTTTCGAAGTTTTCGAAAATGAATAAATCTTTCGAAAATTTCATTTTCTCTCGAATTATCGTTTTTGTTATGAAATCTTTCAATTATAAATTATTTCTTAAGGCTGATAATATTATATTTATAGAATAAAAAATAAACAAACAAAGATTCGTAGCGTCAAAAAAATTTCAAATTCACCTTAAAGTCAAATCAAAAAGCTTCTGACGGTCGAAGACTCCTTAAATAAATGACAAGCGTGGCAGAAATAATTTATGTGTAACAGTCTTTTCCTCTAAAAAAAAAAAAAGAAATAGGTCGACTCAAAAAATAAATTATTTAATAGAAGGAAATGGGTTTGAAATATAAAAATTAGTAATCTGTTCGGTTTTCCATGGTAAATTAAGAAATATTAGGTTCGACGTCAACACGTTGAGCTTATTTTTATTTTCAATGAATTATCTTTCGTTTTCCTTTTTGCAAATAAATGAGATTTTTTTAGAAGTAAGAAAAATGGGTATTATACAGGAACGATAGGTCGAAGTGAACATAAAAAAGAATAGAAACATTGATCATATGTCATCGTACGAAAAAAGATCGTTGAGGTGTCGCCGAAGATATTTATGTCGATTCTGTCTCATGACGTCACAAGTTCCAAGAGAGTAATCAAATTTTAGCTCGGAATGTCGGTAAACGCGTTGGATATTTAACGAACACTCAACTGAGCTCCTTATCTTCAATGATTTTTGACGATTGGAATGAACCGCTTAATACGACCGGAATAAAACCTTAGGTTAGATTACGTTACGTTATACCATTTTCCATTTCCGAAGAATTTCTACATTTATCTCTTTTACTTGTGATCTCGACGAGAATTCGAGAAAATTGATTCACGCGCTCAACCCTAACTAAGTAAACCGTTCTTTTTAATTGTTCCTTAAAGATTATTTAAATTTCATCGCTATTTTTTTTTTAAATAAATTTGTGTTTCTCTAATATTTTATAATACAAAAAAAAAATAAATTAATGACTGCATTAATATGATCTTGCAACAATTTCTATCGGTACATTACGTAGTATTACTCCTTGAATATCGAGAAAAATCTTGAGCCTTTTAAATGAATTATCGACTTTGAAGTTGAGTATGAATCTGAAAATAAACCACATCGCAGGGGATATAAGTTAAACGTGAGGAACACTTATAGCTTTGATCATGACGATAAATGTAAATATGAACAGTAACTGTACTTGACATTAGCTATAACTCGAGACTTTACTGACAGAGAAAGATTCTCTCGGTAAATCAAAATCGAAGAATGTATATGACTGTATTTTTAGGTAAATTTATATAGATTGAAAAATAGAAATCGAATTCCGTTTAGAAATAGAGTGGGTTGCGACTATCGAAGAGTTTAAATTCGTTTTGCCATTTTCGGGAACAGATACGTATTTCGAAGCTTGCAAATGTGAAAGGAGTCGTCCATGAAAGAGTAAAAAGGAGAGAGATAGGAGTATCTAACTTTTAACACTTTTGGCAATTTTGTATCTATGCTGCGCCGTCTCTAATGGTCTCATCTTCATAATTTTCATTTGCATTTATATTCCGTTATTATTCCGGAACGCGAAGTTTCACTGACATAATGGCATTCATGTGATTATTTTAGCCAGTGTGAGTGGAGAAGAAGGGGACTGCAACGTTACGCCAATGCATGCTCCGCCACAGCCCTGCTACCGTACAGTGACGTAAATTACGCCGAAGTTTCACGGTAAGATTAATACTCATTACGCCATTCTACGAACACTAAACGCTATGACACTTTAATCGTCTGTAGAATATACGTGAACGTCACCGTAAAAAGAGAAAGAAAAAGAGAGAGACGATAAAAACGAACGAGAACGAAATTCCTGAACGAGCCATTAAATCGTCCCATTGAGGAATCGCAAAAATGCTCGAAAAAAAACCCTTATCTAAAAACCTATTTTGATCCTACTTTTTCTTAAGATATGTGTGTATTACAAAAATGTTAGTACTAATGTCAAATGATACGTTTGAAATGCATCACTGGAACTTTACAGAAAATATCATAATATGCAATCGAAGGAAGAATAAAAAAAAGTATTCGTAGAAATTTTTGTTTTTCTTTAGATACATTATTTGCAATTTAGATACTTATTATCTTTCATTTTATCTTGATATCTTTTATATTTTTTAACATCCTAATTTTTAACACTAATCTTGTAGTTGGATGAAATATCATAAGATACACACTGTATATTTAATATCTCGAACAAGTTGAGAGAAAAAGTTCAGAGATTTTCTTGGCGTAACTAAAGATTCGTACTTTTTTCGCACCTTTAAACCTTCCTTGAGAGCACGGAAAGGCGTGATAAAATTTACAAAATGGAAAAAAAGAAGGAAAGAGAGAAAAGGGAGAGAGAGAGAGAGAGAGAGGGAAAATACGAAGGTCGCTTTTGCTATCTCTTTCTTTGGCTTTAGTTCTATCTCTATCGCAAACCCGAGACCGTTTATATTTTCCTAGCAGCGCATTCAGACGAGGTTGCGTCCTCATTTACTTTGGAAATGAAGGTGTTACGAAGAGAAGGACGCAGGGACAAGGGCTCCCTTTTTATTGGAACATTCTACAAAGCCATTTTGCATTTTTCCTTCTCTAGAGCAGTACGGTACCCGTCATCGAGCTTTGCTCTTTCCACGTGTAGAATCCTTCTTCGTGCTTTCCCTTCTACATTCTTTCTTTCTTTCTCTTCTTTTTCTCTTCTTATTCTCTTTCTTCGTCCTTCTTTCTCCTATATGTTCACTTCTGTTCGTCTGCGCATCGAGCAAATTACTTTCCGAGTGGCTCCTCCAGTTCGTTGCTCGTTGCTCGTTCGATTTCATTTTTCTTTCCCATTCGGTCCTTAGTGTGTCTCAGCCTCTTCCAGGATATCCTCTCAATGAATATCGACCATTATTAATCTTTGAAAAATCGAGTGGCAATCTCACATCGAAAAGTTTTAACAAGCCATCTACACACAACTTTTTGTTTGTGTAGATTTGAAGTACTGAGTTATTGCTTTTTACGTCATTTCAATTTTGAGTACTTATACGAGATTTATTTGCAATAACATTTGTATATGCTTTAAAAGTATACCATAATCGGATTTTATCGATTGAGAATTGTGTGTATTAGAAGCATTAAATTCATAATTGAAAGTAAGTGGCATTTTCATTGAACTAAGTCGTTTAATTACAGAATCGTTTATTAGACAAATTGTTATATTACTTATTAGATATTATGTATCTATTTCGTGTATTAGTTTAGTTTATTTTCAACTTCTTAAATTAGTATGAAAATGACCATGATATTAATCCTAAGACAATTCTATCACATATTCTCTATTACACAAAAATAGTAATTTTTATCTATTTATATTTATTTTTAAATTAAACTTGAGCCCTAATCGTAGCAGGGGACAAAGTGATATTTTCCATATTTTATAGTTAAAGAATTACGATTAGAATTTTTTTTCTTTTCTTCGAAAAGTGTATTTCATGTTTTCTAAGCAGATATAAATAGTAGGAAAATTATCAAAATAGTTAATCATAGATAGCTGATTTTTGATAAAAGCGATTGAAACATTAATGTACTTCCAATTTGTCTAATTACAGGTATCGATGTATATAAACCTAAACTATGACCTTTCGAAATATTCATATAAATGTATGATTGGTACCAAAAAAGTCGCAAATCATTCTCTTTATAAATATAATCAGAAAACAAATAAACGGTCAAAGCAGATGTTACGATAATAAGCAAAGGAAATATCAGATTAGTGATAAATAAATAAGAATTTATTTAGTGATTATTAAACTCCAAATAATAAGATTTTCGTTAACAATTTTATCATAACCATTAAATAAAAGAGAATTTTTATTGAATATTAGATTTAATTATTATTATTATTCAATAAAAGAGAAATGCTTGAATTTTGCAAATTCTGGAAATGTTGAATAAACGTTTTCAACGTAACAGAACATGTGGCTGTGTATATTCTTGGAGACGTTGTCGATTCCTTATTCCGGAGTAAACGATTAATTATTTATTTTCCCATTTACCGAGCGGTATACCAGGTAATATTCAACAACCCTTCTTGTCCCCTAGTTTCATGGCGGCGGATGTAGCTGTGCGCTTACGTCCCATCGTGCTCGTCATATACGTTGTACTTTGGCATAGTCGGCATGGCAGACAGTCTAATGTATTCGGCGCCTTAGATATCGACATATACAGTATCATTATATAGATACAAGAACATATGCACATAGGCGACACATAAGTTCTTGATATGAAAAATTTATGAATAGCGACAACGTAAAGACTAGGCCTGCTTCTACTAATGTTTTTAATCCTTTGTCTGTCCAAGAGGTTAATGCACATCGAATATGATATAAGTGGCCAACCGACAAAAAAGTTTTCAAACAAATAGATTATTTAAAGTTTTCCGAGTTAACGATAATTTAATTCTATTATAATCATACGTGACACCAATATGCAAACGTTTTTAAAGATCTTTTTTCTTCTGCAATTTTTGCTCTTATCATCAACTGATCTTTATATTTGTATCTTCACGAAAGATAGTAAGAGGCAAACAATGTTCGTTGTTGTTTCAAGGAAAGCTTAGTAACGTGGAAGTTTGGCTTACCGTGTCTTTCGGCTCTGTCGAGGTTCGTTTTCCGCAGCAACTGTACCCTCAAATGAAAACAAACACATCGTCTCGTTGCTGGATACAACCATCGTATTATAGTATCGTCGTTTGGGCACAGAAAACAGCTAGCAGGTAGGAATTAGCGTTCTTGCTAATTCAATGCTAATTCCAAGAGCACATACATATTTGTACATACACACGCCAACATACATAAACAAGCCTTAAATGTTACCGTTCTGCGTACCTCAATCTTACAGGTTTTCTAAATCATTATAAATTTGAAATACTTTACTGACTTTAATTTTTATATAGAATTTGACATCAGACCTCATGACTACGTCTTACGATTCTCTCGAAAATGTTTTCAAGACGAGACATAAGCGGACGTTAACCCCGTCTGCACCATACGAGTGAATCCTTCTTGGGAAGAGATTTAATAAAGAATTATATATTGAAGGTAAGTCTGACTTTGCAAATGGATGGATTTAACTCTATATTTATTAAGAAACAACTATATTTATTAAAGCTCCCTCTTTAATGGATTTAATGATTAGAAAATTAGGAGCAACTTTAGCGATAATTTTTCTTTAGATTTTTTCGTAATGTTCAATTCGATAAATATCGCTGTGTTAGTAAGAACGAAATTTGTTCCACCGTAAAGTTCGGAAGCGGAATGCGATAATGTCGTATAGTATCAAGAAGGAAGGAAAATTGTTCTTTAATGAAGAATTTCGAAGTACCTAATCAATTTTATTGTACGAAATCGGAGGTGCGAAACTACAGCGTAGATTCGCTCGTACAGCTTACACAACTCGCACGCAACATAGATCCTTTCTAGCGATAGCAAGTGAAACGATCTCTCGTGCCACTTATAATTTCCTTTGCGAGAAAGTCGGTTTTATCTTTACTCGTTGTAGATGCACACGTCGGAAAAACGATCTTTAAAAGGTTAACACGATTTTCGAGGGTTATCTCTGTCTACCTCTAATCTTTCGAGCAAGTATCATACGATACGTTGTTCTCCTTAAACCTTACGTAAACTTTATACTATGATGTTAAGGATTTTCGGGGATTACTGTATAACGTCTCGAAAGATAAATCAAGAAAGAGAAATTCGTATTTCATAAGGAGAAATATCTGACAGAGGATTTTAGACGATGTTTTAATGTGCAAGGATAACTTTAGATTACGAATGAAATAGATTCCAATAATTTCTTGTTTTGTTTATTCTTGTATCTGCATACATGTATCCACATATATCTATTAGATATTAAGTAAATTTGTAAAATACACTGTATACAGTGAAAAAAGCTGAGTTATAACGTAAAACTTATATAACGTCAAACTTTACCAAATGTTACAAAACTATATTAACGAAATCCTTTCAGATTGGTGCTATACCACTGAGGAAACCATTGAGTTCTATGTATTTTGTAGACTATATACATTGAATAAATCGTTCAGAAGAGAAAACATATACAAACGATATGAAAATATGTAGAAAGCGTTTTGTTCGTACTCAGGAAAATATATGTGTAGCTATGTGAAATCATACATCGTATTATTATGATATAATTGCACGAAAGTTTTTAATAGCTAACTTTATTCAAAATCGTTTGACTGTGCAGAATGCAGGAATGAGATCTAAAAAATTGTGATATGGAAAGTTCAATATATCGGATCGTACTTATCAAAACATACAGTCCTATCAGATTTCGAAACATACATTTGTACCAGATGACGTATACACATATTAAATAGAGTTTGTTGATAGAAAAACCAAAAGATATACATAGATAACAAATTGATAAAAAATGTTGTCTACGGGAAAGAAACAAATACATATATGATGATAAAACGTATAAATCATAATCAATGAAAATATATTTAGCAAATGAACTTATATATAAATAACGCAAAGAAAATCAACGTTCCAATTTATAATTAAGGAACATTATAGATTTCCAGGTTACTAGTGGTACAGGAGACACTTAATTCATGTTGTAATTTCCGGGAAAGAGAGAGAGAGAGAGAGAGAGAGAGAGAGAGAGAGAGAGAGAGGAAGAGGGAGGGAAATAAAAGAGAGAAAAAAGAGCATCGTCAGGAGCAGACCGGATGCTGCGATTCAATGTAAGGTACAACCTTTATGACTGGGAAGAGTTTATGCTTTAAGGACGATCTACGTGGTACTCTCCTTTCGTGATTTACGACATCGTTAAGTGGTGCACGAGTAATTTTAATTGTTTCGCTACACGAAAGCCAGCTCGCACGCATGAACACAAGAATGGAGAAGGGGTTAGCGTTACCGAGAGACAATGCTAGCCGATTAGGTCGTCGTTGTTCTTCCAGTGGAAGATCCGACACTCACAGTTTGAACGTTATCGCTGTCGTAAACGAGCTTCGAGACCGATTTGAAAGCGAGTTTCCTGCGTTACGATTCTCTCGGCGAAGTATAAAGGAACGTTTAACGGGACGTTGGTTGAATGACTCGGTGCGTGGCTGGGCGAACCGAAATGAAGCGATTACTGAGATTCGGTTTCAAAGTGAGATAACGGCACTTCCGGTCAAACTGTCCTACTATTGTGGAAATTAACGAGAGTCCATTATTTAAGTGACTTAGTTCGTTTACGTTTGCGTTAATATCCACTGCTCTAGAAACTTCATATTGAGGATCGACCGTATTACCATTTCTTTCCAAATAATTATAAGTCATGAAATCACATTCTCGCAAGAAAACTTTAATGATAACAAAGATAAGATTATTACCGCAACTTTCTTAATGTTGCCATTATGCAAATTGTATCGTATTTATAAGTTTAATAGAAATCGGAACTTTTTAATACTTAATTAAAGATGTATTTAAAGATTAAGATCAATCGCATGACTATTTTTTTCAAATGAGTATTGATCCATCTGCCGTGTTTGATCGTGTTCTTATTGAACATGATAGCTATTTCTATCTCTACGTATTTTTTCGTTGCTATTCGTTAATCCGGTGTTACGTGATTATACAAAATTCGTGGTAATTTTCTATTTATTGAAGCATCAACATTACAATCTCGTTATAGCGAGGAATAGGAAATGATCGAGTTAATTGAATTAATTTAATTCTTTTCCGCAAAGTTTACAAAGTTAACAAAATAATCGAATATAAAATGCAATACCTAATAAAACGCATACTTTCACATTTATTCAGTAGGTATGTATTTTATGTTGAAAGGAATTCAATTAACCTATAAGTGTATTAAATTCTAAAAACCTTCGATCTACGAATTCGAACAAATACAATCGTTCGGTTTCGTTTATTAGTTTTTCAGTTGATACTACGGTTTGTTCTTATTTTACTAGACCGACCTTCATATTCGTAAAACATATCCTTCTTCTTATCGCCGTTTCATCATTCCATCTCACAAAAAAGGTAGATGGAAGACATCATAGCTATCTCTAAAAGCACCTAACATAATAAGATTTTTTTCTGCGGTAACGTAGATCCATGGTCCTCTCAAATTCTTCCATCCATCGAACATCGTAGACCCTAAGATAGAGGAGAAAATGAGGGGGTGAAACGGTATTCACGAGGGTGAGGGGGTGGATAAGGTCGACGAGCTTTCCTCTTCTCACGCCACTTCCACCGCTTCATGCATAATTCCAATATGTGATAGAAATTGTAGGGTAAGATAGAAGGAGAAAGAGCTAGAGAGAGAGAGAAAAGAGGGAACAAGGGAAAGAGATGGAGTCTCCTGAATAACTTATCGGTCGCTTGTTATCGTGCGCATCCGAGGTCGAGCCGAAGGATAAAGGTAAATTATTTATTACCTTTCGAAGACAGACCTCGGACATGAAGAGGAAAAAGAAAGAGAAAAAGACCGGTCTGAGAGAAAGACTTCTTTGATACACCATACGATTATTTCAGAGAATAATGCATAATCCAAAAGAGGACAACGTTCAAATTATGAGGGCTCACGAGTACGGCGATTTCTATTTGATGCTGACTATTACAAAGAATACTCAAAGAAAGTACCATTTTCCCTTTACTTTTGTCCACTTACAGAACCTGCGTAGGGAATATCTAGTAACTCTATCAAATACGATGGTCTTCCTTTTTTTGATTATAAATAATAAAGTTAAAAAATTAACATCAAATTTAGAAACAGTTAATGATACGCCGGTGAATTTAACAAATAATATGGAATTTCATTTATTTCAAAGATATTTCGAGTTGTATATAATTCAGTCGTGTTTATTTTCAAATTATATAAAGGAAGCTGCTCAACCTGTTTATGCTTTCCGATTAGCGAAATTGAAATTATACTAAATTAAAAGATATTACTTTGGAATAATCACCAATATACGACGATGACGTCCGTTGGGTCGCTTTTTTCATCATTAATATTCGATGGAATTTTCTATCTATCGAGACGTCAGGGGGTACAACCCACACCCTTCCCTTCTCCTCTCGTTCCCAATTCGATTCCCTCGAAGAACTCTCATTCTTTGGCGAAATTCAATTTCTACTTGAATCCCAGATCCTGCCCTTTCTATCGAACGGAAGGCAGCTAATTAAAACGCCTCCGAGATTTGCATTCTTCGATGAACCAAACTTGGCCTCCTCCGTCTCATTCCCTTTTAACGATTCTTTTGCTTTTTTTTTTAACGTTAAAACAATTCAGGCTTCCGCGCTAATTCTACTCATCGAGATAGTCCGCCTGGATGGAACGTTTCGATGAAAGCTGAAAATTTTTAAGAAATTCCTAATTAATCGATTCTATCTTAGTTTCTTAAGGACATATCCGTTGAGCATATCCGTTTAACGAATCAAACAAATCGTTGAATTTTGTTACTTGAAGAACCTAATACGCTCTCTTAAATCTTCAGTTTATAGATCTCATCAATGAAGATTTAGCAAGGACCTATTCATCAAGTAGATTTCTTTTAGATGTCGATTTTATCGAAGTAACTTTTTGGTTTGTCGATTACTTGATATCATGAACAGTGATACGTTTCTGTTAAAAGTTAAACAACGTTATCGAATGAGGATTTAAAGATTCTCTGGTAAGGTTTGGCATCGAAGCGAAAGCTAAAGGAAACGGCAAGTAGTGAAGGGTCGATAGGTCGAACGTGGGTAGGATTCTGCCGGGATTCGAGAAACTGCAATCCATCTTCGTCCTATGGTCGAGGAACGGTTCAAGTAACGGACCAAGTGTTGGTCTTCAGACCGGTTCGAAGCATACTCCTCCATCATGTTCACCGATACTCTCATCTTCTTTTCCCTCTTCTCCCAGGTGCACACGTACTTACACGTATATATGGACCTTCTTGTATCTCTTTTTTCCGGTTTTCTTCCTGTGCTTTTCTCAACGATCCGCTTCTTGTTCACCGTCTGTTCCTTATCTCTAACCATTTTCCGAGTCTAAAATCTCGACTCAACTAATGATGCCCCGAAGGAAAAATAACTGCTTTAGCTTACCTACAATTTTCGTTCTCTCTCTCTCTCTCTCTCTCTCTCTCTCTCTCTCTCTATCTATCTATCTATCTATCTATCTATCTATCTATTTATCCCTCTCTTTTTTCCTCTCTCTATTTTTCTTTTGTTTTATATATTTTTTTTATTGGTATAGACACTTGAAAAAATGAAATCGAAAAAGAATATTGAGTATGTAGCAAACCATATTAATATCGAAGTGCATTTATTAGCTTAAAAAATTTTTTATTACGTTAGTCACGTTTATTAGAATTTTATTAGGTTTGTTTTAGGATGTCCCTAAGATGAAAACCAGTTAGCATTATTCTCTCGTTCATGTAATTTTGTAAAACAGATAATGAGCGAGATTAAACGGCCTCAGAATGCTTGGACTCTAAAACAATTTACTCGCACCACGTTTTAATTGTCGTGTTTGTATTTGCAGGTTCAAACGCAATAAACACATTTGTAATCCAAACGAGGACGTTCTTAAGCAAACGTGTCGTTCAAAAACAATTAAAGCGAAATTAGAATGGGACCCAAAGTACCATGTATCTAACAACAAAATTATTCTTTTAACTATCTATTTGCCGTTGCTGATTTGGAAAATTGTTTATAATATTCAAGAAGAATTTTAGATCCATCTGGGATTAGTCCTTCCCTTCTTTCTATTTTCACGGAAACTCCGCCTATATTTCTTCCCTTTTTCTCTTTCCAATTTTCAAAAATTGTCGGATGGTTTTGCAATATTGTAAGCTGAGAGAATATACACAGTCCAATCATTGCTAAGAAGTATCACCGAAAATTGACGTATATCATTCATTGTGAACTGGGATTCACCAAGGATCAGTCGTATAAGCAGCCATCAACGGTTTTAACAACTAAATTCATCACAATTTAAAACTCATCAAAAGTCTAAATAGCAAGTAATGTAACCTTGATTGTAAATCTTTTTGTCATCTATGATAAATTATAATATTCGGTACTAGAGCCCAGTGTTAATAATTTACTATCAACAATCTTTAAGATTCGACATTAAGTTATCAAAAGATAAAACGTTGCTACTAGTGCATATCTTACAAAAGAAAATACGGTAACACGCGTATGGTAATAGAAGTTTATTCTTGGCGTATGGACAATCATAACAAAGTATTTCGTAATCGTTCGATCCAAGTTTTATCCAGGTCAGAAGACTTAACAAGATAATCACGTTTGGCGGGCATATTTCACGAGCATTCTACTGTATAGCCGATAAGATACGCTAAAGGATATTCGAGCATTTGGATTCATCTTGTGTTCTCACGGTTCTCCATTCTCACGAAATGTTCGAGTTCATCTTACTAATTCGATAATTATTAACGTTTCACTTAACAATGTCTACTATCATGGAATGTAATATCATTTACATCGTTTCTTCTAACAAGATAGAAAAGTCGTATTAATCGTATGAACGTGCTCTTTCGTTCTTTCTACGTTTATTTTCTTCGCCCCAATGAATTTGCCCTCATCGATTAGAAAACATCAACCGATAGAGTACAAACGACAATTGTGGATTAAATTATACGAAGAAAAAGCTTCGGGTGAATCGGATAAATTTATTTCACTTCTTTATTCTTTTCTCCTTATTGGACATTTGTTGTTTCCTTGAACCATAGGAAAGAAAAGAAATAGAAAGAAAAAGTCTACCGTTTTTCATTTTCCAGAACGAATAGCTAGAGCCAAAGTCGAAGCTGCCATCGGTATCTCTAAGCCCGTGCATTTCTTTCAAATAAACAAGATCCTTTTCCATAAGCAAGCCATTAATTGCGCGTCTACGAACGAAGTAATACAATCCGATGAGGTAGGTCGAGCAATAGTAGATGCTACCACTCGTATATATATACTAGTTGTTCGCTCCTTCTTTCGAAGGGTTTTTTTTTTATTCAATCTCATTTGCTGGTGCATTCGAGCGCATCTAACGAACCTAAATACTTTTCCTCGGGTAGATTCGGGTGGCCGCGAACCAACTCGCAAAAGGTTATCGCTGTGTTTCGCCTCTCCTTCCTACTCGAAACACTACTAACTCATTCTTTTTATTTTCGATCCTCCCTCTCCTCCTCATCTTCTTTTTTTCTTATTCTTTTTCTTTCTCGCTATTTCATTCTTCATCCACCTTCTTCTCCTTCTCCTACCGATTTCTAGCCTCTACGATCCTTCATCTCCGCCCCAATAACCTCCTTCGTTCGACTCCTTTCCTGCCTTGACCAAGTATTTCCTCCGCGAACCAAACCATGCGATCCTTCAAACCCACACCACCTATCCGAACCTCCTTTTCACCTGCACGTTTCAAAATTCTTTTTCTTTTCTACTTTCCTTGGTCTCTACAAATCCGGATATGCTCGACGAACCGTAAGAATGACTATTTCCACGTTCCTGTACCGACATTCTTAGATGACTTGCTTTATATGGACGATTTAAAAGTGTTTGCATTTTCTTCTCTCCCTTCTCCGTTTCTCCTTTCTTTAACTATCAGTCTACATTTTTATCTTTTCTAGTATACGATAGAAATCGGTTGTCATCGTAAGGATATATTGTACTTTGAAATCTTCTTTTTTTTTCTCTAGCAGACAAAAAATCGTCTATAAATATTTCGACTAATATTACGAGTCTTATAGATCATTTTTTAGAGTTTAACTTGGACTCAAGTTATCAATATTCAAAAATAGTACGATAGAATTATAATATAGGTTTCATTGTATCTTAAACATTCGCGCGGTGAGAACGTTATGTTTCCTTTGATGCGATGTAAATCGCATCTTGCACTTTCTACGTAATATTTTTCAGAAGACATTTTCCCTCACATAACATTTACTCTTTCTTATCACAGATTTTAAAACACTTTAGTATAAAGGAAATACTGGTCTTTTACTACGTACCGCCTGTACTTTTGGAGAAATACTTTAGCAATATGATTTTATAAATTTTAAGTACACGTTGTAACGATTCTATTTCATCAATATTTAATCCATCACGATCAAGGATCAAGATCAAACTCAGATACGAGGAAAACTAATAGTTATATTCTAATCAATGAATTACTTAATAATATGTGACAACATATCGTGTTGTATAGTATAGTATAGAACAGTGTAGTATTTATATCAAGGAATTTGTAATGTTATAAAAACTAAGTTTTATTATATTATATATATATATTGTTTAGCTATATTATCTACTAATCACTAATTTTCTATAATTAAAAAATTAGCAAAATTAAACGTATCAAGTTCGCTCGAATTACAACTTAGTTTGATTTATAATGTAAAGAAAATCGATTGGAAAGTAAAAACCTTTACGTACTTTTAAAGAGTTCATAGAAAAAGAAAACCTTTGCCAATACATTCAAATGATATATATTTCCTCGCAGAACTCACAGAATATAACGATCCATAGAAATTTCTCGTTCAACGTAACGAGGATTTCAACTTCGAATCATTTGAAAGATTCTCCCGTTCCTTTCGGAGAATCACTAGAACGTCTTCGAAAATCGTGAAAGTAGTTAAACATGGAAAAGAAAAAGAGAAGGTTGAGTTTGAAGTTCGAAGGAGGAAGGAGGAGTTTCTCGGAAAAAGAGAATCGTCGAGGATCCGTATTTGATCGATAGCATCGAAGATAAGATCTCATTTAAATTAAGTTTCTTTCGGGCCTTTTTCTCACCTTTTACCTTCGAACCTCCGGGAAAACTCCTTCTTTCTCGTTCGGATAGCCTCGCCGGCACGTCTTCTGAAATCGGAGACCCTCTTCTGTAACAGGCTTCTCCCTCGACAGAAACATTGGCTAGGAGCGAGAATGGTCTTATCAGATCCGGTCTGCTTAATACTCTATTACCGAGTACAAAAGCGCGGGGAACGCTCAGTTGAGCTTTAACGAAGTCGACGGCTTTTAACTCGACTTCTTCTAAATGTTAAATTCAAAATTGTGAACACGAATTTCGCATTCGTTCTGTCAACTATTAGTGAACAATTTTTGAAAGAAATAAATCGGTGTTCATATCATCAAGGTATGATCTACTGAAATTTAATATCACATCATTTGACAGCTTACGTATTGATAATAAAAATTCAACGAAAATGATATATTTAATTGTAATCTCTTCATAAGAATTATACGATTTGAAATTGTCTGTATCACAAATCAATTTAAAACATTTATGAGATCGTTAAAGATCGTAGAGCGTTCTGATCTCTAATCTTGGTAATGAATCTCTGCTTGAAATCGGATCAATCTGGAAAAGACAAAGAGAAGTGCACATTGGAAAAGGAAAGGCTAGGGTGATCTCTTTGGCGCGACCTCGATTTGCTAAACGTCAGACGTCGCATTCTCCAGAAAGAATCTTATCAGCAGTTTTTCTGTAAGAGACAGAGAGAGAGAGAGAGAGAGAGAGAGAGAGAGAGAGAGAGAGAGAGAGAGCGAAAGAGAGAAAGAAAAAAAGGGAATATATTCTACCTTGCTACTTTCTCTCAGATTCTTTTAAAGTGCAATCTTTTGCGCAAATGAGGTAAAATTGAAGTGCTTGGAAATAAATGGGCTATCGCAACGGGCACTGCGCCTGCCTGCGACAAGGGAAAGCATATTGAACGTAGCTGCAAATTGGAAGCTCTAAAATAATCTCTGTAATCTTTCTTCCTCCGCTTTCTATCTGCCCTCCCTTTTCTTACGTTACGTCGTCCCCTTTTGTCTACTTCCTTCATCTTTCTTTTTCTATCTTTCTCTTTCTATCTGTCTACCTATTTCTACCCTGCAGCACATTCTTCGTCTTTCATGTATCCTTTTCGCTCCTCTTTCAGCTTTTATCGACGGGATTGCGCGCGCCACCAAGGCTTTCATCACTATACTAAATCTATGTGTGTATACATATACCTACCTAGCTACGTGTTGCTCACGAAAGGGCTTGCTGCTAGTTTGATCATATCTACTAGCTTAGAATATCATGGCTTCCTAGCTGGAAATGAAACAAGCGTTAGTTCTTTCTCTTGCGCCAGTTTTACTGTATGGTTCGTATGAAACAGTTGCGACTAATAGTTATCGTCCTGCAGAAGGAATTCAAGGAGATAACTTGCAGAAGGATTATGCACGAAATTATCTTGTAAACTACTTTATTCTTTCTTGATGATGATCTTTTTTCCTTCTCTATTTTCTCTCTCTCTCTCTCTCTCTCTCTCTCTCTTTTTAATTATACAAAGACACGTATAATCGTTTTGAGATAGAATTAAGAACATTCGATAATGCCATTTAATTTGTTTTTTAATAAATAACGTAAATTTCGATTTAATTAAAGAAGTATACAAGTATGTATCAGGTTGAATTTGTTCAAATGTATTATCAATTATTCGTCTGAACTGTTTCCTACATTAGTTGCGTTTTCTTTCTATATATTTATAATATACCACAGTCTAGAGTTATACGGTTTATCTCCTACTAGGAAACAGTTATGACGTTGATTCGTGAATAGGAATGATGGACTACTTTGTTTACTAGGAAATGGGATACTACGAATCGCCATCGACGTCCTCGTTACGATAAGTATGTATTACTGACATAAGTGCTTTTATATTGTACCGTTGCACTTTAACGTTTCAAATCGATTGTGAGATATAACAAAAATTGAAAAAATAAAGATCAGTTTTGTTTATTTGATTAATAAAATGAAATTATATCAATGAATTTAATGAATTCCTCGTTTTGATAACGCAATGCTTACGTAAAATCACTCTTATCGTCATGAAAATAGTAGCAGCACGTTTTCTCTTTAAAGCTTCTCATGCAAACTGGATAATCGTCTAACGTACGCGATTTACTTAGATCGTGAATATCGATATCCTTTATCCTGTGCAGAATATCCTCTCCGTCCAGATCCCACGAGTATTTATGGAAGGTCTTGGCCAAGAACCGATGTATTATCGATAGTATGTTAGGAACACGCTCGGTGGAGATAGGATAATGATCCGATAGGATAAGAGCTGGATTGAACTTTTGAACTTTATTTTCTGATTTCAGTATGTTATCTGTTATCGAATCTTTCCAATATCATTCTCTTCGATTTGTAATAACATAATTACAAGAAAGATACGGAGAAGAACGTATTATTCCGATATTTATATTATAAATCGGAGATTGAATAAACTGATTCTTTTTTAGTTAAAATTATATGAATTTATAAAACTGAAGAAGTATAATTCAACAAGCACTGTAAGAAAAAAGAAAGTTCTGAGCACTACCATCAGAATTTATGCTCGGATTATCCCATAAAATATTTATATTATTGATTGTATTTTTGATAAATAAGAAAGAAAGAGAACACAATACAACTAGAATTTGAAAATGGACTTTATAAAGCAATATGCTATTTTATTGAGTTTAAGTTGTATCTTTGGAGTATCGTAAATATTCGTAAGCTATCACGATGCTCGTTTTGAGAGAAAATCTTTTCTGAAACAGGGTATTCCGTGTACGGCCACATTATAACTCGATTACGTGACCGTTACGAAGAGAGTAGCTCAAAGTCATTTTACTGTTACTACAAACTTTGACTACGAAGCTTACACTGATGTTAGTAACGATAATAACTCTTTATCATGCTTTCTTAAAGGAAAAGAACTGGATGTTAAAACACTCGAATAATTGTTATGTCGATAATTTGTTACTATCGACATGTCATAAACACGTGTTATACTTCTTGTCCCATTGTAATCGTTTATAAAAATGTGCTTATTTATTAAACAATATCGTATATATTTACAATCATATTTAATATTTCAAAGTGTTTTTACCAGTAAAATGATCACCAGTAAGAATTCCAATATGAACATGAAAGCTTTTCTCGTTCAAAAGTAGTAGTGTGAAAGGGGAATTGGAAAGGAAGGTAGAGAAATCGTTACGACGAAATCGCTCCGTCTATAGTACAGTGTGTATACGTATACACTCGTATAAAAGTGTATACACTCGATGGAAACGATGCTTCTTCGAATTCATTTGCTCGGGGTTAAGATCGTGCGGGAAATCTGAGCTAGAACCGCTTTTTAGATTGGAAAACCATTCGAGCCGAAGTGCGCGATAATTCGACCTGACCGAAGCTTCGAATTCACCATCGAACGAATTCAACCGAAGCTTTCGAACTTGCGAAAGAAGAAAAGATGAGGTGGAGAAACCGAGCTTTGAATTTTACACACCCGACATGTCCAATGTTCGGTACAGTGTAAACGATCGCATTAGATTGAATATATCGTACGAGAGAGAGGGAGAGAGAGAGAGAGAGAGAGAGAGAGAGAAAGGGACAAAGAAGGAAAAATAAAAAGGTTGAAGAAAAGAAAAGAACAAACAAGAAAAGAAGAGAATGAAGAAGAAAAGACGAGACGTGTGTTCACTGTTACCTCTATATTCGTAAAACTCTAGTGGCACAATTCAAACCATTATTCTGCATTACCATTTTGTCAATACTTTTCAATAGGTATTTAAATAAGACTGTGACTACTTGGAGCTGAAGCGATTTTTCAATTGCTGTAATAACCAATTCTGAATAGCTGCGTAACTCAAGCGTTAGCATATTCTAGTAGATGTAAGTAAAGGAAAGGATAGCAAAAGAGATATAAAAAGATAGCAAAGAATTAATAGGTTTTGTGAGAAAATAATATCAAAATGGGTTATTCAAAGAAGAAAAGAATTAATCTTGCTTTTTTCTTAATATTACGTAATTACGAAATCGAAAGATGTTGTGGTTTTATCTATAGCTCATCATTTTCAAGATCATAATACTGAATACTGATGGAAAACGTATATACTAGGAAAAGATAAAAGACGATGACAGTAAATGCATCGAGTTGAGAAGACTACTTGGAAAGATTCGACCCGTTTTACGATGGATTTATATCAGCCGGCATGAACCGTTAACCGCTTCTCGGTTAGTTCTTGTCAAGAACGATTTCTTTCTAAGATCGAGAGGTTGACTCTCAACTGACCTTTGCATCGATCGTCAACGAGATTCCGAAAGGTCGAACAGAATCCATTGGGGCTGGAAAGTCTCTTTGGAACTCGATCAAAAGAATGTACGGTAGACTTTCTTCATGTATAATTTGTTAGCCGTTTTATATAGTTTCTCTGCCTATGAAAAATTATATAAACTAACTCCAATAACATTTTGTGTGACTATTACTTTATTACGAATATCACAAATCTATATTTATGCAAACTTCTTACGTGTTAAACATATAACACTTCTATAAATTAGCTAGTTTATCATTCTATTCTAATGAACGCAAAAATGAATGATAAAGGCTGGAAGATGAATTAGATTCTAATGAGATCGATGATTAATTAAAAAGCTAACTCAATTAATTATTCAATTAGGCGACATTGTAATACGTGGAGAAGTTGCGCTGACAGAGATCTAGGGTTTTCGCGGAATTTTCTAGTAACCGGATGGATCTCTATTTCTCTGTCACTCTTTCTCTTTCACTCTCACCCTGTTTCCTGTGAAATGATCGGCGTTTCGCGGCATTGGCGGTGGTGATGGTAACTATCCTGGTACGAGTCCAAGCGTGATGGAATTGGTAGATTATGGAATGGTCGCGGCAATGACACCGTGAATCCGACGTATACTGGGAAACGAGTTGTTGAATTGCTCATTGATTGCCTTGGCCTGCCATTTACACCAGATAGCATTACGTGAGATCTGGCTACGGGTGTTGAAGGAGGAATCGAACGAGGGAATAAGCTGTAGCTGCATCGACACCATAAATGAAAAGCTCTCTTTGTCTGTTCTCGCTTATCTTGCATCCTGGAATTTAATTTCTTGTTTCCTCTGTCTTTCTCTCTCTTTCTTTCTCGTCTTTTGTTATAGTCTCGCTCTTTCTCTGTTCTATCACGCTCTCTCTCTCTCTCTCTCTCTCTCTCTCAAACACACACACACACACACACATCATTCTTTGTTCCTATACTGGACGTTGAAGTAATTTATAATCGACATTTAAAAGTTCGATGAACAACAGTCACTTTGATAGAAAATTCACATTTTTCTTAGGTTTTTCGTAAAAAATTTGATGAAACCATATCCTTGTGTAAAACTTCAACTTTAAAATAAGATTTTGCACGTCTAGAATTACATTTGGACTTATTGCCGAAGTAAATACTGTTTTCGATTTTTTCGTGAAAAATAAGTTTCGTATAATGGTGCCTTTTAAAATCCGCGATAAAAAAGGTGAAGGTTATATCTCCATTAGAAATTTTCATATACATGCTTAAGTGATGTATGTTTTGTTTTCGTGAATTAGCCTACTTATTTCCGTACAAACAGTGCTGGTTTGATCCATTTATAATAGTATATTTCTTTAAACATTACACAGTTCGTAACATATGTTAAATATAAAATAATATTAATTGAATGTCAACGCGTTATTAAATTTATAGGTGTCGCGAAACACATCATCATGGTGATATTGGGCTTTACTCCATTCGAAAGAAACGTAAATATTTGATTTTCTTTATATATGTATATTTTATTCTATTTGATTTTGGATCAATATTGCAGGTAACTTATTCTCTTGTTCTTTTTTCTGTTTTAGATGTGACAACAGTTCTTCTTCCTTTCAAATAAAAAGAAAAGTGAGTTCTTCGATAGAAGTTCTTATAAAGAAAACGAAGGAACTCCCTGATCGCATGACTTCTATAGTTGCTGTGAAGTAGGTGTGTTTTAAAGCCATTGCAGAACTTCTCTAAGTAGTGAGTGAAATTTTAAGTTTCTTTTAAGATTTTTAAGTTGCTTTGATCACTTAATCATGTCAAGGACAGGATGATTAGTTTTAATTAATTTGTACAGAAGAACGAAGAGTGAATACGAGTAATATTTTTTCGGAGACTTATTAGTGATCAATTCTTTATTTTTTTTATTTATCCTATGTGCATTTATTTATTAAATAAAGTCTTCTGATTTCATATACGTTTACAATTATTTGCACTTTTAATATTTCATTGCGTTGTCTTATACTTTTGTCTTAAGAAAGTAGTAAAGAATTCGGTATGTAATCATACGAATTCATCAATGTGATATAAAATACACGCTTTTCATCGTAATTCGTAGCAAAGTAATTATACATGGATGCAGTGAGATGGATGGATTCAAGAGTTAATAAAGAATAAACAAGAAGAAAATCGCATTCGTCTTTGGATTAAAACTGCATAATTCTGAAGATTTCTGATAATCGTGAAGTATCTGTTCGAATTAATGTTTTGTTATTTTTTTAATATAAGTTATAGGCAGGCAAGTAATATATTTTTCTGAGCAAACGTATAAAATTTAATTTTAAGTAGGTAGGGTCCAAGCAAGGCACAGTTTCCTATACCTGCGCAAAGCGTATATAAAAAAATACATTACATCGATACGATAGGTATATTGTTATGACAGTTTTTTTCCTATTGCGCTTTTAATTTATATTTTATCCATATCTATCGTTGAAATTACACAGCTCTTCCAGCAAAAGATAGTAAGCAGCTTTAATATTTCCATTGATTTAATAATAATATCGACAGATTAAACTTTGTTTAGCATAATATTAAATATCAAGATAGAAATTAAGTCCATTATAGAGGGAAAAACAAATCTGTACATATTTGCTTATATCCGTGATCTTCTATCTACAGCAAATATTACTTTTATTTAACAGAAATTTATGAAAAAGACTACGTTGCAAGAAAGATATTAAATTTCTTAGCTACGAAACGGTTGAATCTCGGGTCTGGTTAAGAGAATAAGGTCGCTTAAAATCCAATATTATGTCCTGGCTGAATTTAAAAGACACTTAAATTTCAAGCTACGTTGAGGATGGCAAAAAGAAAGAAAGAAAATAAGAGAGGGAAAGAGAAAGAACAAAAAAAAAACGAAAGTCATAGAGCAATTCCATTTATGTATGTAGCAACATCAAAATGCTTTTCGACATACCGAAAAAGAAGTAAGAGAACTAGAAGGGGTTACGTGTCTTTCAGGACGACAAGGATCTACCTTGCTCATCCACCCGGAAATTGGCCACATCTGTGTGGTACTCGTTACTGCCAGACTGGAGTCTATGTAATCCGGCTTTATCGGCAGCTGCGAACGACGAAAAGGAAGGGCTGAGAGAAAGAGAGTGAAAAGGACAGTCTAATTGAACTCGAGGAAAACTGCATTGGAAAGCGTCCTGTTGTTTCTAAAGCGTTGTTTCTCTCAAAAGATAATGACCCACTTTATCTGAGAGTATAAGCGCGATAATCGCCCTCGGCTTAGGACTGCACGAAAAACAGGAAACAGAAGAAAGTTGAAACAGAGAGAGAGAGAGAGAGAGAGAGAGAGAGAGAGATTTCTTTTTAGCTCTCACCTTCGTATCGCGAAGGTATTAACGTTCATAAACGAAATCAACGGATTATTTTTTATTGTTTGTCGTTTTCGTTATGAAGCAAGCCCTCCTTTCCTTCACCTCTCTCTATCTTCTTTATTCCGAGATTCTTTTCCGAGATGTAGCTCTTTGTTCCATTGTTCGCATAACGATTTGTGTCCCTACTTTTTCTCACATAAAGTAATAGCCACCTTTCTTTTCTGCTATGTAAAGTTTCAGTAGAACGAATCGTCATATTAATTTCGCTTGGTACCGTAATTTCTCCGACAATTCGGTATTTTACGAGCTTTTAGCTTTTTTAACGAGTCTTCCATGTTGACAAAAGATTTTATAAGTAAAAAAAGCGATTTTTTTAAATATTCGAGAGGAAGAAAATAATTTTCGAACTTAGGGAAGGAGGAAAAAACTTCTTATACTTCCAGAGAGAAAGAGAGAGAGAGAGAGAGAGAGAGAGAGAGAGAGAGAGAGAGAGGAAAGGATTAATGTCCTGCTTCCTATCTTTCTAGGAAGAGATGAAAATCTAATTGAACAAACTGTCAACGCGTTTACGCACTGGATAAAGCTCTGTACAACGTTATGTCATCCTATACTGAATCCAAACGTAAACTGCGCTAACTCTAAGCGCATTTCTCTGCGGACATTGTCTTAAATCTTTTGCCAAGGAATTGCATCCGAACGTAAGAGGAGCAGATGGTGGTGAAGCAACAGAGGCAGGATGGTTTTCTCTTACACACGTACATACACGAGTTTTGTTAGTTTAGGAGAGCGACTATAATGATTGCGACGTTAATCGCATTCCCCTTTCTTATACGTTTCCGTGTTTCAGTGATCTATCCTCGGTGTACATACAAAAGGATTCGAAGAAAATGGGAAATCATCGAAATACTATGTAGTCTTTTTTATGACTTATCGAAGAACTAATCGAAACGAGTCGACATGGATAAATATTCGTATATTACCTGCTCGAAATACAGTTTATTTAAAAATGTATTGCGCTAATTGTATATATAGTTAGAGAAACGTTTTAATATACGTATATCCTTTATTTATACGACATCAGTACTATTGTATTAATAAGTTCTGTATTTCTGGTTTATGAAAACCTTTAAACAATTATTATTTTATATGCTCAATAATTTTTCGATATTAATATCACATTTTAAAGAATGTTCTTCATTATTAGTTAAATAAATCCTAATGACCTCTCATATATGTTAATCTTTTTTTATTTCTTTACTAAAGTTAAAATTTTTGTTTTACAAAATATTTTACAATCAACAGGAATCGAAAACGTTTGATGTTTACTAGCCATTCGGGGTTAACATAAACGTCGACGATTCGGAGGGACACGAGGATAGTTCAGAAGTTCGAGATTACAGAGCCACGTTCAAGTGCACCAACCGTATTGACAGTAGATCGGAGGATAGCAAATAATATTCGGCAGTCAATATATTTTATTGTGTTTGTACAGGCTAAGGTAAATTGATATCGACTGAAACTCGTATTGTAACGAAGGGATAACTAGACGACGATATGTTGTTAGCTCAAGAAAGGAACAAAAAAGTTTAGAATACGTGGATTAAACGTCTCCTATAACGTATGTTAATTATGTATTTACATGTTCTCAAATATACACTAGAATTTATCATTTACATGGAAACATTATTTCTCTCTTTCTCTCTCTCTTTTAACCTATTTCGTTAACTCGTCAAATGTAGAAGTTATAAATATGAAATGAAGCACGAAAGAGGAAGAAAGAACACAAATATAGATTTGGTTTATGTGTTTACAACCGTTAGAACAAGTCATGCATGAGAACATTTACTTTTTAGTTCCCATTTATTTAGCTGTGAATCACTTTACGATTCGAACAGGATCTAGAATTGTCAGATCAAATAATGAAACTCGCAATTTTTGTTTTACTTGTTAGTAAATCACTAGGATTTAGTTTACGAACTATTCAGTTAAATAATCACAAGAGAATGTTTATATAATAGTGGATATAGATCGATTTGTTTATAACAAAAAAAAAAAGAAAAATTGCGAGTATCAGAGTGTTTTAACATGTCTTAATTAAACTTTATTAATATCGAAAAGAATGAACTTTTATTCGTTGATGTAGTTTTCTTTCATTTATCTTCTTCTAATTACGAAAGACTCTTATGAAAGAACAACTAAATTATATTCGTTTAACTGAAATCTTTTTATCGATTACGTGAACATATGTGTGCTGGAATATGTAGGTAACCAACATGAAGTACGATCACTACTCAGCTTTATATCGCTCGTGACACTCGAACGTGTCGACTTAACGAAGCTTTTGCACGTAAACTAGTCGGTTAACACGAGCGACGATCTGGCAGACTTTTGCTAGTGCTGTTACCAGTATAGATAGGATCGAATTTGGCGTCTGGTAGCATGACTCCATTTTTTCCCCTCAATATAGGGTTTTTTTTTGCCAGTTCAAACAGTTAAAACGCATTTGCTCGTAGAATCTAAAAAATTCCAACACAGGCCGTAAATGAAACGCAAAAAGCGTTATGCTGGCTCGTTCCCCGAGGAAATCACTTTACTAATTCGTATCTACAATTTCAATTCAGGCCCACGAGTTTGTTTTTCATTTTCGTTTCTTCTGTTTTTCACAATACGATTGGAATTCTATTTAACATAGTTGCAGTAATTGCTTTCAGAATTCAACAACAATTGTTATAATAGAATAAAGAAGATATCAATAGTTTATTATTTTTTAATTGTCTCTTTCTCTCTCTTTCTTTCTCTTCCTTTCTCTCTCATTTTAAAAATTCTTCAAAGACTTTAATTATACGTTAAAATAATTTAAATATAATAGAGAATACGTGCCTAAAAATAAAAACACTTTATTAATGTGCAATAAACAAATGAAGCTTACATTATCGTTCAGTCCTCTCTAAAATTGCATCGTCCATGAAGAAAGAAAATGTTTTGAATATATTTTTCAATTGTTGGCATTTGAGGCAAATATCACTTGACGCGAAGGAAAATTTTCCTATAGAAAAAGAAAGGGAGAGAGAGTGAGAGAGAGAGAGAGAGAGAGAGGAAGAGAGGGAGAAACGAAGGCAGACCGTTTACCATTTCCGTAACAAAAAATCCGACTAGTCGAACGCTGCAGCTTAAGTGAAATTGTGGTTGATGTATATTTCAAGGAATAGAAATAGGTAGATCCAATAAACATTATTGACATTATGTCATAGGAGAAACACTTAAAGAAAAAGAATTGTCTCATATCCGTTATAAGAAATATTCGTAAATACTATTTTTGTATATATATATATAGTTATAAAGAGAACATTCTTATTTATAAATTTGATTTGCCAATTGTTCGATATTAACACTAAAACATTAAGTAATTTATACAATTATTAAAGTTGCTTATTTTCACAACAACGTTCAGATTTGATTCATATAAATTCATTAGACATTTCGATATTTATACGAGATTACATGACAATACTTTAATAAATTAAAATAGATAAATTGAATGGAACAATTAAAGAAGACAGTGAACTGATTAAAAGATTTAAATGATCGTAGAAAAAGAAAAAATGCATATATAACGGGTGTTACGATTACATTTGACATTTTATAAGTGAAATCGTAGGTTGGTATTAATACTACCAACGGAGAGACAAACAACCTGACGGGATTTTAATGCTCGCCATAAGGGTACCTGATTGATTATCGAGAAGTTCGATCATTTCCGTTCGAACTTCGTTCGAATACCTAAATTGGCGATCGTTGTAATCTGACTGACATTGATGGATGGAATATTTTATTCGGTTATAAGCCATGAATTATAGGCATTTCACCCTCTATTTCCCTCTCGCTCTTTCTCTCTTTCCTGTGTGCGCATACGCCTTGTTTCCTCGCATGAATCTGTCATCAGGTATGACGACTTTATTGTGATGAAATATCCGAGCGATGAAACGGAAAACGCGAGCGTATTTTAGCGAACAAAAGTGCAGTCTCGATATCGACGTTGATTGGGCTATCATATTTTACTAAGTAAATATTAATTTCGATATAAATAAACCAGCTAGGTAAAGATAGAGAGATTTCATATAGAAATAAGCCAACTTTCAAAAGAATCTTTTTGTGTAATATTAGCACACATTTGAATCATTAACTCTACACTGAATGAATTTTTATATTTTTTTGAAAAATATGCTATCCAAAGAAAAATAACCTTCTAAAAATAATAAAAATTACCATCAGAAAAATAACAAAAAGAAAGAAAAAAAAGGCAGAAACAAAAGTTATAAGATATTTTCACATGCATATTACCACGTGTTAAATTTATGTATAAAGGAAATATATGAATGAATTATATAATAAAATGTTATTTACTTATAAATATAGTAATTATTGCTGAAATTAAACATTACTTCTCTTTTTTTTTCTCGAAAATATAAAATCTACAACTAATTTTGATCTAATACTCGTAACAGTTTCATGTAAACGAGTTTAAAAAAATGAACTCACAATACGAAAGAAAGTCGACCATTTTAGCGAGACTTTTTTTATCATATAAATAAGATCAATAAAATATATATAAGTGAATATTTAGCGAGAGCTAAAGCGGAACAATTATTATAACAAAAAAAGAATTATGTATCACCACTAATACGTTTTAAAGTGTAGGGTTAAATTTATGACAAATTAGCTTCTAGTGCATTTCTCTTAATTTGTTATTTTCAGAAACAATAAATAAAATTTAATAAGTGTTGTTAGTAACGAAGTTTAAAACTGAATGCGACGTAAATACTTCATTAAAAATCTTTTTCACCGATATATTTTATCAAATCTGTGTTCCAATTAAAGTTTAGCCATTTTACTGTTATTCCAGTGTAGTGGATCACGGCTGAAATATCTAGCCTTCTATCGAAGACAGCTCAAAGTCTTGAGCATTCCTTTGATAAATTCTTTAAGATATCTCGTAGACAAATCACTCTATCGAATTCCTCCGAAACTTCTCTTGCTTTCAAGAGATATCTACCTACATGCTTAGAAGCGAACAAATTCAAAGTTTCTTGATAAGTACTTTCGACCTTTCCACTTTCGATGAAAAAGAAGATAAGCTCATTTAATCCCTAATTTAATTACTATCTCACGAAAATGATTTTTTTCTTAAATGAATAATATGTAAATGTTTTATTTTATTTTACAATCTAATGACATCGAATATAGTAAAGAACGCAATATATAAATAAATCGTGCTCTTAGATATAAAAAAAAATATATATATAAAAAGAGAGTGACCATTATCAGTAGAGAGTAGAGAGTTCTTAAGCGACGTGCGTAGTTTAAAGTACCTGCAATCACCCCGAGAGAGAACTTTTCAGCGGTACTATCCATCATGATCGGTCTTACGTGTGTTACTTGCAAAACTATGCTTGATAGCACGGCTCATTGACGCTCCTGTCTCCAGATTCACAGGTTTCTTTTGATCAATCACAGGGGAGATTAATCATGGCGCTCCCTGTCTCGAGTAAACTCGTAAATTCTGTTTTTCAACCGTACTCGACTCGTGTTCTCTATTATTCATTAATCCTAGTAACGTCGAAAAAAGATCTTTCCCCATCGTCTGTCGTTTCTCGTTCGAAATGAACGACAATTGGTAATTGCCCACATCAATTCGACTGATAAATTAAAAGACGAAGACTTTTCTCTCGGTTCTTCCTTTTAAGGATTAAGTCCATTGGACGTGTCAAATTACTGACATATTCATACAACATTTTTTTTATTGTATCGAATAAAAATTTCCTTTGCGAGAAAGGAAATACGAACCAAAAAAGGAAGAGAGATGCAAGGAAAGAAAGAGAGAAGGAAGAAAGGAAGGTCCTGGAAAATATTTCCGACTGCTTGGTGTCAGACACGTACTGGAACTGTAGGTACAGTGTTACATACCTAAGTAGCTCTCAGAGCCATAGCACTTTGGTAAAACACCTTGTTCCCACTAAGAGAGTATTTAGTATGCGAACTGAGCTTTGCACAGATTAACTTAGCTATCGTGGAACATGTTGGTTCCTTGCAAAGGTTTTGATGTTGACGTTGCTCGCGTGCCACGTGACTGTCTCCAAGCGATCTCGATTCCACCTAACGCGATCGAGACGAGAGGTTCAAAGGCCCCTATGAAATATTCTCATCAAAAACATACATCTTGTGCTCGTTGATGCAATTGCAAAACTTTGGAAATAAGAATAATCCTAATTCTTTTATTTTTTACATCTCCATCATAGTTGCATTACATTTAATTTTATCATCGAGATAATATTTAGAAAATTCTTTAAATAAATTAAATAAATTTTTAATTTTACTGGCCACGCGTCTTCATTCTTTTTTTTATAATAAAAATAAGGAATTCAATATCGAAAATTAAACAAGGAAAGAATGTAATTTTTTCATTCATTGTGATAAAACGTATCGATCTTTGTAATAAGTACTTTGTAATTTTATATTTCAACAAAATACAGTAATTGAAAAAATTGATCAAAATTTGTATAACTAAATATTTCTCTTATGAATTTCACTTGAATCACGTTGGTTCTTCATTCGTTTATTGTTTGCGAGCATGTTCGAATAAAATGAAGAGTTCGATGTTCCTCGTTTAGATTAAAATTATTGTTTACTTTGTTAGATACATATATACATATCTAGTCACTTCACCTTTTCCTCTGTTTCTCTTTTGACCCTTTTTCTTAAAAAAAAAAAAGAAAACCAATAGCGTTATGTGCAAAGAAAAATAATCGGAAGATTTTATTTCATTTCGCATTACTTATTGTGCAAGAGACAAATTATAAGCAAAATAACGCAAGTAATAATAGAACACCAGTTCGTGTAATATTTTTATTTTCCTTTGTTATTGATTTACCAGAAATTTGAGCAGAGATTTCTGTCATTTAAACAAATGCAAAATTCTTGAAAATATTTTGTATCCAAGCTTAAATTATACTCTTTTCTTCTTAATTTTCTTAATTATCGATAAAAAGATCTAACAAGAAATATCGGATGAAAGTAGCTCCTTCCTGAATAATCTAGTACGATAATGATAATGGTTCGAAAACTTTCTTCGAAAGTAAGTAATATAGTTGTTTTTTTCGATCAAGCGTAACTTCTTATCGGCTTTAAGGAAAAAAAGGGTTAGATACATCAATGCTGTATGGCTCGTATCCTTCACGATAAAGGTAAAGTGATTTATGTATAGATTAATCTACAATAAAAAGTACTTTCATGTTTATTAGAATGCAACGCGGTGAGAAGCACTTTTGCAGGTATTGTATTTAATAAAATGGCTAAGTGTTGGTTTCAAGAATCTGATAAAAGTTTTTTCATTTTTTAGGATTATACTAATACTTGTATGATATACAATGTGTGTCTGTGTGTGTGAGAGAAAGAGAGAGAGAGAGAGAGAGAGAGAGAGTTGATTCTTAAAATGGATGACGTGAGGTGAAGTATTCGTACGTATCATTTTACATAGATAAAATATATAACCTGATCATGTTTATCCAAGATCGCATGGGAATGTGCGATCGTGAAATAACGCAGAAGAGGAATACCTACCTACATCGAACAAAAGGATAAGTTGAAAGGAAGAAAACGGTGAACAGTCGACTGGAGTTTTTGTGATAAATTGCACGATCTGGTATCGGTGTACCAGAGGTGAATGTGGGCCATATGTTAAAGTTCAAAATACACTCAGAAATAAGGTATCTGGGTGCATATCCGTTGGAAACTTCTGACACTTTAAAGCGTGCGCATACTGCGTTTTCCGTATCGTGTACATGAAGGAACGACAAATCGCACAATCACAACGTGCGCGGCTTACTATTCACTCGATTTATTTCTTGTATCCCTTACCTTGTGAAACGTAGATATGTTTAAAGATGTTTATTTGGTAAACGATAAGCAATACGTCATCGAAACCTACGTTTTGAATCTGGAATCGAATTTTTCATGAAAATTACACTGCCTCATGGTCGATTTTGTGTACACTAAAAGAATATAGAATGATGGGATACAAATATATATAAAGAAAACTTTGGAATTCGACGTTTACGTATTGAAACATTTTTTTATACTTACACGTATTAATAATATGTATATATTATAATGAGACGTGAAAAATGCTGTGCTTTAGGAGTTACTCTAAATTATTACTTATCAGTCACAGGGAAGAAAGTTTAGTGAAGGTTTATGGTTATCTCGAGAGTAAATAGCTATAAAAAATTAATAAAAATGAAAGAAAAAGAGATGGGAATAAATAAATTAGAGGTACAAAGACGACAGAGTTGTCAAGGAAAGAGAAGAAGAAGAAGAAGAAGAAAAAAAGAGAACGGTAAAGATGGAGAAAAAAGTGGAATACAGCAACGGCAGCATCCGCATAATATATCGAGGAGGGCTTGATTCTGGCAGCGCAAACTACTTGCTAACTTTGTAAGACGAGCTACGCAACTCTGATGAAACTCTTTGCCGACTACTTATAAACTTATATCGCACAGCACGCCTTTAAAATGATATACATACATCCTTTCCTTCTCGTAAGGATAAACGATAAGGGTTGCCATGGAATGGCCTACAAATACAAAAAACCACACGTAGGAGAAGAAAAACAAAGAGGTCCATTCAGAAAGAGCAAGCAAGTGTGTTACATCGTCTCCGAAGAGAAAATTAGTTTTTTATGGTCGGCTGATTTGGAAGAACGATAGAAGCTAAAAGAATAATGGGGCTCTTTTCTTTTCAACTTTCATTCTTTTCTTTTCTTTCTTGTTTTTCTTTTTCTTTAGCAAGGTGGTCGTTGGTGATCATGGTGGTCGTTGGTGTCTCGGAAGCTTTTAGCGTTTCATAATTAGTCGTGGTATTTATTTCTATCTAGAATACGTATTGTGACAAGGCGAAAATATCTACCAAACATCTTTCGAAATTTTTAGCTCTAGATAGAAGCACGGAACGGAGACTGGAAGTCGTTCTTAAGTTTTTTCCAAGACTTTCCACGTTCATCTGTTTTCGAAGCTCTCTGTTACTCCCTGTTTCTACTTTGTTTCTTTCTTTTCGCTTTCAGACTGACACCAGAGACAAATAGACGTCACCCAGTGGTGCAATATCTCTACTGATTTACAACTATTTTTTTCTCTCTTGAGCGCTCTTCGGATTGTCTAGCGAGATAGCGTATTTCCAAGGGAGGTCGATTTATTTATATTCGCCTTCGTGCTTCACTTTTAAGTGAACTCTTTAATACACGTTATTTACCAACATAATTACTTTCATTAAAGAAATGTTGAAATCAATTGGAAACAAATCGATTCGAATACATAATGATTCAAGAACGAAAAGTTAAACATCTGAATGTTCGTTGATTCATGTTTTGACGTAAAAGAATGTCGAGTAATTCTGCGATTATTTGTACGTGCATGCGGGATAGTACTAGAAATCGATGCGTGCGAGAGAGAGAGAGAAACAGAGAGAGACAGAGATAGAGATACAGAGACAGAGAGAGAGAGAGAGAGAGAGAGAGAGAGAGAGAGATAGAGAATGGACATCGTATAAAACACACATATACAAACGTATACGTTTACACATGTACATAAATACGTATACACATGTTTCTGCATTCGATCGTTCGTATCGTATCTTTGTCTCCTCTCTTGCCGCTCGTCTATTCGTCCACGCATGTGTTTATGTCCCGGATATTTCGTGCATATATGCACGTGTGTTCCTCGTTTCAAATAACTTTTCCGCGCGAGGAGGTTAACGAGGGCAACGCGGAGGATAGCGAATGAATATGGATGAAATATGCATTGCTTCGTTATTGTTCATCGGGCGGCTTAGAAAGCTAGTACTTCTCTCTCTACGCTCGTCTCTTTCTGATACCTTCATCCTCCTCCCTTTGTATATTTGTCTCTTTTCTATTCGCCTTCTATCTCTCTTCCTAGGGTTCGGCAAGCTTCCACTTTTCATCACCATATACAAGTTAGTATTCAATGCTTGTGCTGGTAGATCATACTCAGGAGAATATTATCTCTATCTCTCTATTTTGTTTTCATTTATCATTCATTTTCATCTTTGTCACCCGTGAACTATAATGATTCATTTTTGATTTTAACATAGCTGTCTATAGTAATCCATAAAAACAAAACAAAAAAATAATAAATAAAATATTGCAAACGCTAATGTGATATTTTAACTGGAAAGCGTTCAGGAAAATAATATATGCCATAGTCGATATTATTTAAAAGTCAATGTCGTTTGAAATGTTCCTCACGGTATCACAATTCGCAATAAATTTTAGTGGAATATTTTGTTTCGTCATGTTTTTGTTGCTTTTTGGCGTTTTTTTACATCACTTTACATACCCGTTACATTTTTAAATAGACAGAAAACGAGAAATGTTTTTTCACGATAGGTAAATTTACTAAATGAAAAGAATTTCAAGTTCGAGAGACGAAACTACAATGATATTGGAATTTGTTCATTGGACTTGACAAATTTTCGATCTCTTTTCTTTTATCATAGCCTCACTTTCAAAGTCACGCATCGGTGAAGGATCAAAGGTATTCCTTCAAACTTATTTCTCTCGCATTATTCAAGAGAGGAGTGAGGAGCCTTTGAATGAGTCTGGTCACGCAATCGCAAGAAAATTTCACTTTTGGCAAGCAGCATTTGGAAAATGTTGAATAGAAATATCCTTGAATTCTTTATTACCGGAATCAAGAAAAAGTGTCGATCGAGGAATGTTTTGATATCAATCTAGCTATGGTTAAGAGTAAGAAGTAAATAGTATTTGTTCGAAACACATATTTTTGTTGGGAGACATCAGTAAACAAGAAATGAAAGAGAATATTTTCTCATAATATATAATGATTATAAATTTATGAAATATTATAGATCAGCGGTGGTCGAGGAACATGAGTATCAATAATTATCACTTTTCCTAATGGCAATGATTCATGTATCATGCTCGTGTAATTACAATTGCCGCAATGGGTTTATAGAAGTATCTGAATCGTAACGTTCTCAGAGGATAAAAGAGAAAGAGAATACGCATGTTCGGAAATTTTTCTATGGATAACATTTGTGCAACAACCTCTGTATTTCTCGTATGTCAGAGAAAAAACTTTGAGATCCAGGCAAACCATGATGTTCATATAGATATATAGGTACTATTTGTTCGTGTTACGTATACAAATTCGAAGCAATTAATCGTGAGTGGTATTTATCGAGTTCCATCTCTGTTTTTTCGATTCAACTTTATCTTTTAATTCTTTAACTCATGAAATTTTTACTGGAAAATACAAATAGGATTTCAAGGTCAACTTATACAAAATGGATATTATGAATTAAATTTTTATTATTACACTATTAAAGTTAATTATAGTTTATTGCAATACTGTCAAATATAATTCGATTTGTAGATTGAAGTAGGCAATAGAATATTGTCCTTAAAATTCGGAGTAAGAAAGTATTGTAGTTTCCTTCATAAAGGTAATATGGTAATTTACGGGTCACTTGTCGGGACACCTAACGTTGTAGCGTATAAAACTAATTGTTTATCAATGCACAACGGGATTCTCTAGCATTGCCGCAAGAATACACGAAGATAGAAAACTCGTTAATAAGGAAATAAATATTCATGTCCAGCTTACGTGCGCGTTGACAGAGAACTAATTTATAACTTTAATACAGCACTTCATCGACATAGCTCTTGACAGGTTCGTTATTCATGGAATAAATAATTCATGTAAAAGAAAGGTAGAGAGAGAGGGAAGGGTGTCAGCACTTAAGCCGAATAATCATAAAAAGCGTTTCAACTCTTTGATCAAGGTGAGACGGGTTTGAAATGTCTGAAGGTTCACTGAAGGAAAAAGAAAGAAAAATTTGCAAAGTCCTTCTGAAAAACCAGTTAAATATTCATAAACTTTCGATAGATACACAGCTAAAGACTCATCGAAAAAAATAGTTCACGTTCTATTGTTAGACATTTAATTTATGGAAATATAGCCCGTGAAATTTTGTGGAGTTCCCGTTTTACTTTCAACTACAAATATTTTTATATACTGTCATGATATCAGAGTCTATAGGTATATTCTTTCTCCAATTATATTTAAAATAAAATACACACACATCGTTGTCATAGAGACATCGTTACATCAATAATGACATGATTATATAAGACTCTTGCTTTGCGAATCGATTATTTAATGGATCGATTTCAAAGAAGAAAGCTCGTCTTGCGAAAACAAATAGCGGAGCTTTTGAGCTTTCGGGATAAGAATCGACAAGGAACGTGCCGAGCTTACTTGGAAGTTGATTTACGCGCGCTCGTAAGACTACCGACGTTATGAATATATCACTGTCATATCGATGTAGTACTGCAGGTACCTACTGCGCTTGAAATTAGTCGCTTGACAAAGTACTGCAGACAGAGTTTCCAAGTTTCTTTTTTATATTCTTTGTGCGCTAATAAGAATGCTTTTGCAACATAATATATAATGTCTCTGTTTTCAAAATACAAGAAAATTAAAACAATAAACAAATGTATTCTATCGATAGATAAACTTAATATCGATATTTATTAAATTAAAAATCAAGAAGATTCTTTGAAATGGATAACAATATCTACTCAACTAATTTGTTAAAATATTATGTATAATTTCGATTAGTTTTAATAATTTTTTAATACGAATAAGTTAATGTAACAAACTTTTATTTTATCATGCCTATCTAACTTGAATAGTATATAAGACAGTTTTACTGTGACTAACTTGATCACCAGAACTTATTGTAGTTGATAGCATGACAAGCACAGAAGGTAGTTTCTTGGAAAGTATATAAAAGAAGTTGAAAAATCGATGCGAGAATACTGTCTGTTTCGTCGCGTTTGCGACTTTTTGCATAGAAGATCGTCGAATTGCTAGACGAAACACCTTTTAAAAGCGTTGCAACGACGTTAAACTTTGGGATCGAATCCCTCAAATCGTTTTACGAATACGTTATTTTTTTTGGTTCGATTGTTAAAAATAGTGGAGGTATCTGTATACGTACATCGTACGTAAGGAAAAGAAGAATAATAGTTGAGGAAAAAAGAGAGAGATTTGTAATATAAGTATATATATGTGCACATATAGAGACAATCTTTAGTTACAATATTGCAATATAAAAGCTCGTACGGCTAAAATAAACTATTTATCTGAGAAAAAAGCATAATTTGCTTTTATCTCTAAGTAGCTGAGATTTCGAGCGCGTTATGGGCAAAAAAAATAAATATATTAGATAGTATTTTTAATAATAATATAATATATTTATAATAATATATAATACATTACATATATACATGAGATTGTATTTTAATTTTATTTTATACTCCGTACTTAATATTTATATAATATTAATTTCGTGTTTCGAAATTATTGAGTATTAATTAATCCGTTTTGACAACAGACGACGCAATTCGCTTACAATTCGGTCGGTTGCTTTTTATTTTTTTTTTCTAATTTTCATTCTTTCAGAAAACATCAAATTAATAGCGTTGAATATGCATGCAGACTTTACTGAAATTTGACAACATGCAAAAAGATGTCGAAGTTTAATTATAGCACACTAATTTTAAACTTATTTCGAATTTATTTCTTATTATTTCATATATCGCAAGAATATCTTAGTACCTATGTATATATTCTGAAACGTAACGATACGGTTTCAGATAGCAATACATTTTTCGCTGGGTACTCAATATTTCTGTTACCGAGTGAGACCTCGTCGCGAACGTTGAATCGATAATCGTGTACACTGCCAACGAACACGCTCGATGAATCGTGAAATTACAGACAACTACATATATATAGATAGTTCGTTATGATGTAGAACTTTGATGATACATGAAAATGTGATCCTGTATTGCAATTAAAAATCAATAAAACATATCCATATGATAATATATTCAGCATCATATAAAGGTAAGATATTAACCGAATTATAATCAAAATTTCATTGGATGAAATTTTTGGATGAAATTTTAACATTTTCGAAGATAACCGTACACCACAAAAATTTTATCCTCCTACACTTTTTTTTTTATATCGCGACTGTTAAACGCTTGCCTCTTTAAAGAAGCATTCTATTAACGAAACTATCGATCAAGCTCGTGTCGACAGCATAACTACTACATACTGTGATCTCACAGCTTCAACGCATAATTTCACGTGCTCTCCTCCGGCACCCTTCCTTCACATTTCATATTTCGAAAAAGGGCTTGCACGGTTATACGTCGAAGTAGCTCATAGAATTATGCAAAACGTTGTTCCTCCCACCAAGAATGAAAAGAAATCTTGTAAAAGAGATAGTATAGTATAGGTATAGTATGGTAACCAGAGTAAGAAAAGATCTTGATTGTCTATAGAAAGAACAAGAATACGATAGAATTTTTTAAGATGATTTTAAATTTATATTACATCAGAGAGTAGAAATTGTATTTTGAGAATTGGTTTAATTTTTAGAATTTAATTCTAGTACGAGTATATAAATATCATGTGTTTTATCATGCGTTATAATATAATAATAGAAAATAATTATCTGTAGCAATTATAAAAATATGAAGAAAGTATAACACCTGTAAAACCAGGGTTATTAATTATTTTTCTGTTAGTATAGTGATAAAAATATTCATAAGATAATTCAGTTATTCTTTTTTAGGTAGATCATCCTATACGAAAGACTCGTAAAGCATCATAGCAGATATGGAAAGAGAGTTGAAGGTGGGGGATTGTATGTAATTGACCTCGGCAGGAACAAAGCTTACTCATTAATCAACGGTGACGTACGGTTGACGTCACGTCCCACGAGCCCGGTGCAACACAGACGAGCTTGCCGGTCCATTTATTTACCATTAACGGCTCATTAGTGCAACGGTACTCTCGCCTGTCGATCTCTTGCGAACGAGCGTGCGTGCTAGCTTGCTTGCTTGGTTGCGAGCAAGCGAGCGAGCCGATGTGGTTGCTCGTTCACAAACGATGATACTCTTTCAGCTTGCGAACGAGTATCAGCCTACGGTTTTCGAAATACCGCCTACATCGTCGGTGAGCATTTTAGTAGCGGCGGATGGTATACTCTTTGCCATCATCATTGCTGTTCACGACGATTATTCGCTGGTTTGCGTGTATGTACATTCAATAGAATTTACCAGAAATTCACAGACTGCTAGAAATTTGAAATAGAATTCATTATTGATACGTTTATAATTACATTGGCATGAACGAAGGAAGGAAAATATTAATTAAAAATAGTCTTAAAAAATGTCTACTGGAATAATGTTATGTTTGGATATAACTTTTCGTTATTTTTTATAAATAATTTTATTTATCGTTTTTAAAAGCTTGTGTTATTATGCAATATGCGAATTTGAAAATGTTTTGAATGAATTCGACATATAGGAAGAAACATATGGTGCAACACGAAAATAAAAACTAACATGTCGAAATGAAATTTATAAGAAACGAGAGAAGCGACCTAGTCAACGATTGCAAGCGTATTATCGTTTATCGTCTAGTCGAGTGGTGGGAGTATCGATTCTGCTGATGCATCGTTCCTTCCTGAATGTTCCTCTTTTTTCGAATTCTTTAACAGGAGGGAGTACAAGGAAAGGCTTTCAAGAGTGCAGAGAAACATTTTGCAAATCATTCTGCATGGCACGATCTTTGCAACGTTACGAATGCGTTCTTATTAGTATTCTCGAATACTTGGAAAGAATCGTGACTTTGCGAAGTATTATTCATTTTTCTTTTTTCTCTTTCTCGCAAAATTTTTGCTCTCTTTTCTACATTCCATTTGCAAACTGAGTCGCAGTACGCCGTAAGCGTAAATATTTTAATTTTCGTGTTTAAATGATATACCTGATGCTAGTATAACAAAAAGGTCATATAAAAAGTCGTAATCCATCGTCACGTATGGTATACGAACGTGTAGCATAAGGAACGATAAAGGTAATACGGTGAAAGACCGTAAACGTTGGAACAATTTTTACATCGTCGAGTTGTATTCAATGTTCAGTTCTGTGAAATCGTTGGATGAAATTTCAACTTGCCATGGAGGCATATACGAATGCATTCGAAGAAGGGAAAGTCGGTCCATTCACATAGTAGTCCTGCTTCTCTGAAAATTCTGCAGTGGTAAGTATAGAACGTTGACTGAGAGAGAGAGAGAGAGAGAGAGTGAGAGGTCTTGCAAAAGAAAGGATCACATGAATTCTTGCTGAAGAAATAGAAGTGAAATAAAACAGTAGAAAGACTTAGTAAAAAAGACAGAGAAACAAATAAGAAAGAAGGGATATAAAATCTTTAGAGTATGTGGTCCAACAAATAACGTGTGTATTCGATACACGTAGCAACGTTATGGTAATAAAAAGAGGTAATAACTTGCTTCAGGAGAGATCTACGGGGTGTCTCGTGTCTCCAACTTCCTCCATCTCTTTTTCTATTTTTTCTTCATCACCAAAAATGGCCATATCTTTCGGTTTTCTTCACGGAAGAGGAAAAGAGAAAGAGAAATTGAAGACAATTACGGCACGTCGTTCGTAACGAGCGTATTAAACGTGCCCACGCCATCGTTCTTTTTATTAAACTCTTTGAAATAGCTTTATTAGTTTCTCAAAATAATATCGTGACTATTATTGTGGATTTTTTGGAACGGATAACTTTCAGCAATAAACGATAGAGTACTTTTAAAGTATTAATATAACAGGACGATAAAAACAATCACTTTGTGATATAAATTAAATCGAAGCAATGAAATGTATTCTCATTTGTACGTTTGAATGAGTCTTATGAAAATAATATTAAAATAATATATGCTCGATAATAAAAATACTTCACTTGAAGTTTTGAAATTTACTTCTATACTACTGTAAGGTTTTTTTCTATTCATAGAAATGTAAAGAAGATTCGTTGTTCTATAATACTATGTATATACATACGAATACATACATCATGAAAATGTCCTTTACAATGTTTGTCCATTCTTTTACTTGAAGACAGTTCGCGTAACATGTTTCTGCGCAATTCCAATGGTGTGCAATCCACAGTGGTTTACGGTACATAAAAATGCACAGCGAAACGATACCACGATTTTATATCGTGATGCTTCATGCTCGTTTCGGTTTGCCACGAAATTCTCCGGAACAATGCTACATAGTCGATAAAGTTTTTCCGATCCGTTATCTTTTTCTTCCGACCATTCTGTAAAATTACTTTTTCCCAAGGTAGTCTAAATATAAAAAAGATAACAAGAGACGCATGTTACAGGTCTTTTCATGAATTATTATTTTTATTTCTTAATTCATCGACTAAAAATATTTATTGCTTATTAAAATCTTATAACACGTTGATAAATTTTATAAACAAATATTTTTCATCAATTTAGCAAAATTCTACACAAAGAGAAACATATTGAAACTTTAGTCACTAAATTACAACAAAATTAAAGAAAATCGAAATACTAGGTGGAATTGAATTTCTTGTATTTTTTTGCTGCCAGAACAAACGTTGAAACCCGAGGGAAAATTCGAGTAATCGTACTAAAATCTCGGAACCAATTCTTCCCAGTCGAACGAACGTATCGTTTCGTTTCAATTACGCATGGTGAGTCCTCGCGTTGCTTTCCTGTCGATCGGCCTTTTGGCTTCCGTCGTTTAAAACATTTTGGATCTCGCGCTTGGTAACATTGAGCGAGATAGGATTGTATGCTGTGCTGTGCTGTGCTATGCTGTACTATGCTATGGTATGGGAGGTTAAGGGTCATTAGGCACGTAAAGGCGTATTCTACGAGAGCGTTCGGCGAATCCTGATCACGTAGGTAGAGTCGATGCAGGACCAGGTAGATCCATTTCACGTTTACCGTCTAGGTAGCTGCTGTCGTTGCTAGCTAGCTATCTCCCACGCACGCTCTCGTTCGTTCGTTCGACCGTTCGTGGGGTCCTCGCCAGGATAATGTCCGGATTCGTATTCCCACGTGGTGCCAGGATCATGTAGATCCGGCTGCCATTATCGGGAAATCCGCCCATCGAAAACGTGATACCCACCTTTCGCGCCACGTAAATCAAATCGCATCGTCAGCGTGCACGAGATATTCCCGAACGCTTTGCTCTGACCGTGATCTTTCTAGGCCGCTCTGAAGAGTATACGAGAGTATTCTCACTTTTCTTCTCTCTATCTTCTGAATAATTCGTCCCATCGGAGCCGAGCCGACGCATATCACGTTTTTAGTACACACATCGACACATCGACGATTGGAGAGAGATATAAAAAGGGAGAGAGAAAGAGAGAGAGAGAGAGAGAGAGAGAGAGAGAGAGAGAGAGAGAGAGAGAGAGAGAGAAAGAGTAAGAGTTCATCGGATTTAACGGCAGGATATTTGCTTCTACGTGTGAGTTTTCGATCGCATTGACAGAGGATATACTTGTTTGCAATGCTCTTTGTAAACAGGATTTCAGAGATACGATTTTCTTTTTTCCTTTTTTTATGTTTTTTTCAAAGAAACCTTCCCTTCCTCTCCAATTTTTATCATGCATACAGAATGAATATATCGTACAAATATGTAATCTACTTATTCGCACTTGTCATGTTCAATAATAATTCGTATCTACGATACATTTACAATGTGATTTGTATCGAGTGTTATTTGTAACAGTTGTGGTTATTGCTGTTTACACAGTTACAATGATACAATCTGGGAATTAGATTTAAGACAATTTTAATTTAAGCCAATTGAAATCAATTCTATTGTTCCTTGGCGACTTCGGGTCAAGTTTCGTAGGACTATTACAATTCGGTCGTTAATTGATATAGAATTTTTTAAATCGTATTATTCGCGTATGTTGTTTTGCTCGGAATATTCTTTATATAATTTCCAGAATTTCTTAATGGAAAAGGTGACAGAAACTTCTTTCTCATGTTTCTTCCATTTCTTTCCTTTTTCTCTTCATCCTCTATTATATTCGACATTCCATCAGATATATTCTCTTCAGATGTTGTTTCTTTCTTCGTTTATTTTCGAATTGAGGTCATGAAATTATGAGTATAGGTGAATGAGAGTTTTATTAGAAACGCAATATGAGGTGTACTGGGCGTTGTACTTTTCCCCATTCTCCATGGTTCCATTTGAGAAAGGAATTTATTTTATTCTTAGCATTTCGTGTTCCGTCACGGGATTTCTAGATAGAGCCGCTGTAACGGCCCGATGGAAATATCATCGGCTTCTATATTCTCACATCTATGTATCGACATCGAATCTCGGATGAAAGGGATTTTTTGAACGTTCTCATATTGCTTTACAAAAAAAGGAAAGTTCTATTGTTGGATCCTTGGTGAAAACGATCTCTTTTATCAAATGTTACTTCAATCTTAAAGATTTTTTATATAAAAAAAACGCTTTATAATTTTTGATAAAAAAAAAAAAAGAAAGAACATCATCATCACAATTGAGAACATTAAAAGAGGCTGTAATATAATGATATGCGTGACAGCGAACGTGTTAGGGATAAATAATATTGTGAAAATAGAAACTCAAGATAATAAATGCTGTTTCGTATTAATCGTCTTTGTCGTGCACAGAGACAAAACATTAGCCGGAGCTTATTCTGTTGGGAAAGCTTTCGGGTTGGGAGGTGCGTGTCGAATGAAAGAGAAAACGACGAGCTTTTTTAACGATAATCAATGGTAAAATGTAACGTGTCTACATCTCCTTTCCATTCTTGTTTTGTCCTTTTTCAACGATCTTTCGTCTTTGCCTCCCTCTTTCCCTCCCTTCCTTCCCTCTCTCTCTCTCTCTCTCTCTCTCTCTCTCTCTCTGTCTCTCACTATTTCTCTTTTTCTCTCTTTACAGCATCCTATCCTGCGCCCTACGATGTTCCAAACCCGGGCGACAAAATAAGGGCTATTTCAATTGTGGCGCGCTAAACCGCCGGCAATTACCGTTAAAATTACACGATACTTACTGGCGCACCAAAATTCTGCATTGCGGCGGGCTCCATTATTTCTATGGTACTGTGGCATAGGAAGTATAGGGTGAGGCAGCAGAGAGCACGAAGGGCGTGGTGGTAGTATAGAAATAGAAAGAGAAAGAGAGGAGAAAGAGAGTAAGAGAGAGGACATTTGTACGCATTCATTGTGAATCGAGCATAATGTTAACGATTCTTCAAAACCACCTGCGTGCACTTTTTGTCTGAATATGTTCAGGTGTGTACAGTAAATGAAAGAGTCGCTGACTTGCCAACCGTTCCAAAATACAACATTCAATTTTTCTTTTTAAATCATTACTTTTGGAAATGTCAAACCTTTAGTATTCTAACTTCGGATAGAAAATGAAAGTATTTTGTTTAGTGAGAAAAAAATTTATATAAACATTTAAAAGTAATATATAAAATTAGGTTTGCAGATAATTTTCGAATTTCAGGAGTTATATTTAAACGAGAAAAACTTAAGTTTCTCAGTAAGATTGATGATGTAAAAAAATTAGTTAGTCGTTGATTCAGGTCACTCGTCAATATATTCGAAGAAATATTCATATTGTATATTAAATAATCTTGGATATATTTTTTATTCAATCCGAATTTCGTATAAAACAATTAACTTCCTGAATGTTTAAAATACCGCTATAGTTTCGCAAATAAAACGTCTTTCGCAAGAACGGCCCTAATTCGAGAACGCTCGGGAGATCGATGAGAAGACTTGCGTTCTAGAAATTCTTGTCATGGTTTGTTCGATATCTTGATGGTGCCTGGAGTAATAGAAATTTGCGGTGCGAAAATTCGGGTTCGTTTATAAGCCACGATGACAATAGCTGGTTCGACGATAATTAAACAACGAACCGCGAAGGTAATTGATTGAGTACGAACAACGATGACGTTGTCGTCAATATTGGTATCGAATAAAATACGCAGTGGAAGTGGAAATGATAAAAGGAAAGGGTATTTGACAGAGGTAGGTGGTTTAATAAAGCATGAATCCAACAGGCTCTATATGTATATAAACATACACTTTATTATGATAATTTATAATTGTTGTTATTCACAATGAGTATGCGTGGTTAACGTACTGTAATTAGATGTACAAACTGGTCTATTGAATAATAACCTAGAGAGACTAATCGAATTGGGACTAATTATTGCACACGGTCAACGTTTCAGCGTTTCCGTGGCGATTTCTTCTCATTGATCGGCGTGATGACGAGTTACTGTAATTTCGTTAGTTCTTTTATCTTCCTATTTGATGACAGTGAGCAAAACGTTTTAATTTGTGCTCTATTCCTCACTTTTTCTCTCTTTTTCTCATTCTTTTACAGAATTTAACATCAAATGATAATCGATTGTTCTCTTGATTCCCAAGAGCTGTAAAATTTTATTGAATCTGTAATACTGGTCTGATTCTTTCGAGTGAACGTTCATTGTACAAAACAGTAATTGTTTTCAATTCCGTAACATATTCGACATAGTGTAAATGTATAAATGAGATATTATTGTTCTATTTTATTAAAATTAAACTCATTATCGTGCATTTCGAAATGTACCGTATTCTATCAGATCATCCAACATATTGATGTTTCTAATTTATCACATTAATCATAGAACAAATTTTGTCCTTTCCTTGTTCGATTCAATTTACTATAAAATGAGACTAGGTATGTCAAAGAGAAAACGAGAGAGAAAAGAGAATGATAATGAGAAAAAGAATTTAATTTAACTGGAAATTGTAAGTAAACGATTATCTTAATCCTTTCGGAGAAAGATTTAATTTTAACAGAACAAAAGCATCATTCGTCTTTACTTAATGTCAAGTAAGCGATTTCGTTTGGCGTTTCTTCGAGAGAAAATCGATCGAGTACACCTTTCAATATCGATGAATTTTCTGTTTCTTTTCTCTCCTACGGTATTACTGTTCTTTTCATGTTAAAATTTGTATATTCTCACAGGTCGAAAAGAGAGAAAAAAAATAGAAAGAGAAAGAACAAATATTTTCAGACGTCGAAATGTAAAGAAAAAAAGATGATGGACAAAGATCAACTCAAAAGAAGAATCTGTAATGTTTTGAACACTCATTCCATATACTTTTCACATTTTCCCATTTTTTGTCAATTTAATTTTTGCTGATACAGTTTTGAACATGATAAAATTAAGTATTCTTAATCAAGATAATATTATGATGTAAATGAGTTTATGTGATATATAAACCAAAAAATAACAAGCAAAAATCAGTTCGTTAAGAGAAAAATATTCAATTCAGTTTATTTTCGTATTGGTCGTTATTTATTAATAGAATATCTTTCGCTAATGAAGGGAGAGAGAGAGAGAGAGAGAGAGAGAGAGAGAGAGAGAGAGAGAGGGAGGGAGGGTATAATTACTGATAGAAACTCTTCGTATTAAGCAAGAAAGGTATATTAAATATGTGGAATGGTGCACCTGTGAAAGTACAATTTGTTTGCATTTTTCATGTTTATCGACTCTGGCGAAAAAGATAGCAAACTACACCATCAGCATATCAGTGACCGAATATTACGAGTGTATTATCGATTGATCATTAAAATACGAAAGATAAAATATACTTGACGTAATTAAAACGATTGTCTGATGCATTATAACCAAATATAAAAACAACTTATTACTGTTTTTCGAGAAAAAAAATAGAATTGTTTGATTTCTGAAAGATCATTTTTTATATTTTTTTTCTTATATAAACAAATTTACATTTGGTTTTGATTGTTCTTTGATTCTTATGATTGATAATGACTCAAACAATTAATTTAAAAGTCTACATTTTCTATAAAATCAGCGAAATAATCAAATGATTATCATCACCATTAGTGTGAATAATAGATATTTTGCAAAATTTGTAAGACAGCAAATTCCTCTTATCCAACTTAATCTTTCGAAGTTATTGCTCGCGAATTGTTAGTACGATACGAATTGTTAGTTCTCTTATCTCAATCACGTATAAACGTTATAAATAAACAAAAATAAAAATAATTTATCGAAAAGATATTTCCTGTGTTTCATGAAATTAATATTTCATATTTATAAGATCACATAGCTGGTTTCGTAGCACTGTAGAATAAAATTTCTTAAAAATAATTATATACCATTATTCGACATTTTAAATTATATGCTATATATTATTTTTAACATAATATTCACTTGCATATTCGCTCACGTGCATGCATACACATAGAATTAATTTTATCGAAGTAAGCGTTAGACGATTTTGTGATTCCTCTCCGATTTCTCTTATTGTTTTTTGTGTGTTATTTTTACCTTTTTCTTTTTATTTATTGATTTCCTTTCTCTTTTCATTTATCCGTCTACTATTTCTTTCTCCTCCTTTCACATTGCATAGATATACGACCAATCCTCTTGCCCGCCTTTTTATCCGCTTTATAAAAAGAACTCTAGTTGCCAGCTTGTAATTTAATTAAATCGATTATTTCACCTCGTTAACCTTTATTATCAGGAATCAGGGATAAATGAGTTTTCGTTGAAACGCACCAATAGCGTTGATTAACATTTTTGAAAGGGAGAAGAGTTGCGTCAAATATTTCATGAAGTAACGTAAGACTATACATATATTAGTCTTATCGTTTCGCATGGAGTATTTAAGGAATTAGGTTGTATTAATTGTATTGTTTTTTAATATCATACGATGAATTCTTACATTGCACCTTTCGCGCATTATTTTTATCCGGCGAAGCCAAGAGCCATTTAAATATGGAGATTAAAGGTATCGTAAAATAATCCTGTCCTATCCTATTATTTTATTAATTAGGTAGTAGTGTGTGTGTGTGTGTGCGCGCACGCGCGCGCGTGTGTATCTTTTTCCCTATATAATATATATAAGTATATTTCTTTTCTCCATTTCAGCTTCCTATGTGTAACATATTATAAAAATATGTATGTGAAATTCTCATCGCACTGTAAAACGAGTTCCTGTTCCTCGTACGAGGCGTATACTGTCTTCCTACGTTAAATGTCATTTTCGAAAGATTTATTTACAAATTATACAAAAAACAAAACTTTTATTTTTTAAAATAACACGTTCGATGTATACATTTTAACCTTCTCTTTAACATCATTCCAATCTTCAAAAATCGAATATGACGAGTCTTTCTCGAGAGGAAAGAAATCATCTGTTTGGAGATCGAAATGGAGTGAACCATAGAAAAAATAGATTTTGTAAATCAATAATTATCTTTTGCAAAATTCGAATAGTTATCCTAAATCAAATGTTTCTGATGATCGCGAATAAATAAATTACGGAATACACGTTAGCAATGTATGATGTGTATATTTCAAATTACGAAAATCGAAACAAAGAAAGAAAATTTACAAAGCCTCTGCGGTATATCATATGTATACATAATATATATACACAAGCGTTAGTATTTTTTTACGAAATGTTCGAAGTGAAACGCTTTCGTGTAAAGCTCAAAAGATTTTTTTCGTGTCTTTCTTTCCTTTCTTCTTCTTTTTCTATCTTTCTTTACTTTTTTTCTTCTTTTTTTTTTCATCAAATCTTTCATCTAGTTTTCATACAAAAACTGTACGAAACGCCCTGAATCAATGATACCACTCCTTATAACCTAAAATTGGCACCGTGTATGTTTAGTATACGTGCACAAAGTTATAATTTTTGTATGTTCGTGTCAGTGAAGAAAGAATGAGAGTTGTGTGTGTGTGTGTGTGTGTGAGAGAGAGAGAGAGGGAAAGAAAAGAGAAAAAGAACAATCAGATAAAAAAGAAAAGCAAAGGAAACGGAGAAAAATTCGGAACGAAACAGAGAGAAAGAGGGGAAAATAAAGGAAACTATGTTACTTTGCGTGACTTGTAAGCATCTCGCATAGCGTTACTTTTCGTGTGAAAAATAAATCTTTGGTACCGATACTTTCCGAGTTTTTTTTCCTGAGAAAGAAAAAAATAGAGAGAGAGAGAGAGAGAGAGAAAGCAAAAAAGAAGAAAGTGGATAATGATATTTACAATTACGTGATATACTTTTTCGAGTTTCTCGTCAAGGGAGATCGACTTTATTGTTCGTAGAAACGAATTTCTCTTTAGGAAAGAGCGGTTAAGTTCCTCCTGTCCTCATTGAATTGATAAGGTTTTGCTAAGAAAAGGAATTGGATACGAATGCATTTAATTTCTATCTCTTTTCTTCTTTTTTGTCTTTACTTCATCGATCAGCTTTAAACATTTTATAAAAAATGTATACTACATAAGGTAATTCATAAATTAAAATGAACGAAGAAAATAAAATATTAAAATGTGTAATCATTTATTATACATAACGTAAATGATTAATTATAATTATTAAACTCATTTCACGCAAACGCGAACTTGTGAAGTTTTTGCGTTTACAACGAAGACACGAAAAGGATCAGTCGATCTCTCTGAATCGTTGATAAAAATTCATTAATGTTTCGTAACTTGTAAAAATCTTTTATAGCGTAGTTATGTTAAATAATCACACAAAAAGAAAAACTTCTTTCTTTCTCCATCTCTGTTACTCTCTTTCACGGGTTCTTCCTCCTCCTCCCCCTATTTTCTTCTTCTAGTCTTTTTTCTTTTACCTATCTCTCGCTCTTTGGTTTAAGCTCACAAAGTTTCATTCGTAGAGTTTGAGCTAGTGTTTTTTCTTGATCGACAGATAAAAAACACCACAGATAAAACACGTAGAAGACGTAAAAACGATAAGAGACGTTGAAACGCGTTTTCTTTGCTACATTTCTTTTTTTCTTTCTTTCTTTCTTTCTTCTTAACGTACAACTATAAAACAGTTTCATACCACTCACGAATTCGCGGATCGCAACGTTCACCAAGAGCGAATAAACACTCGCGCTGAAGATCCTTTCCTTCTTTTTCTTTTTCTTTTTCCACTTCTTCTTTTATTTCTTATTTCTCCGAGTATCGTAGAAGCATCACGTTCAATCGTGAGACATTCGTTCGACAATAAAAACCGTGACTAAAGTGTCTCGAGAAGATTTTGAACCAAGAGTGCTGGTGCTGTCACACGAGACTTTCCCTTTCTCGCTTGGCGACAGGTCCGTACACTGCAACGAGGTGCCCTTTCCAATTGTTCAGACTTGTTACTGTCTTGTTCCAACCGCACCGACACGCTCGCGACACGAGGCGTCGAACAATTCTCCTCCTACAACAGAGGATAATTTGACTTAAATATATCGTCATCACAAATTGATCTTCTAATTCTAAATTTTATAGAATCTTTGAACTTTAATTACAAAATCGAATAATAAAGAACAAAATTTAAACTTTTATGGATGTTGTTTAAAGGATTTTTCTATTAAAATTCAGAATTTATCTAATTATTGCAAATGATAGATCTTACTCAGTATACAAAAACCATTTCCAAAAATCCAGCTATATATAAATAATAAATGTTAGATACAATTGTGAGTACGAGAAAAGATAGAACTCTTAATAAGTTTTTCTTGTAACAGTCATCACAGTAGTCTCTCCTGGCCTATTTTAAAATTCGTTCTACTTGACACAAGTCGAACGAATTTGCAATAATTATAAGGGCTAACTTTGTCGAAGACAAAAAAGAAAATTGAGGAAATGAGAAAATAGGGCTTGTAAAAGGAACGAAGGAAGGAAGGAAGAAACGCGACGATCTGAATTGCGTAAGTTTTTACGAGTTGAATCTTTAATGACTGGAACGAATCGTGCTCAGGTTTTTTCTCCGCCTCGTGAGAAGGAAACTAGTGAAAAAGAGAGAGAGAAAGAGAGAAAAAGTGTAAAAAGAAGAGCAAACGACTCGATAGAAAGCTGAATTCATTCAATCGAAATTATAGCGATACTACGTGATCGGGGAAGTTTAATTAATCTTTTAAAGGGAAAACGCGTAAGGAAAATGGCCAAAGATAACACTATGTCGATACATACCAAAGCTTTCCAGTAACAACAAAAGAGAAGATCCTCTCAAATTAATCGTACTTTGGTAGTTTTTCGTGAGAGATAAATGATTGATGGCGTTTGAGGAATTTTTATCGATAAGAAATTTGCTGAATTAAATAAAGCTTCTACGACGGTGTCCTTACGGATATGTACATATTTTTTAAGAAAATTGTAGTTGGAAATTATAATATGACACACTTGTAAAAGTATTATTATCAAATTACGCAATCACTAATCGTAAACTGAAATATACAGATTAAATCGTAAACACAGAAAATAAAAAGAACTAAAACGATAAAAAATCGTTCGAAATTCATTCGAATGCGGCTAATAATTCGATTTGTTTACTTGGAACACTCGAATACAAGATTTTTCGGATGATGATAAATTTGTAAAAAAAAAGATTGGCCAAAGAAAAAAGACCAACTATAAAACTTTATTGAAATGTCGCATAGTAAAGTCGGTACATGTTATATTATGTGCCTATATATTTATTATGCTCGTAAAATTGTGACCTGCTTTTGTCCGTTTCTTAATTCGCATTGGCACGACCTTCGTGCCTGTTATACTATCATGGCTGTCGTTATCGATACATTATTAAAATTTATTATTTACCGTGCTTTTGAATGCCCATACGCACATAATCACACGCAATTCATCTACCCTAGAGCGAAAAGTACTCGTTCTTTCTCTCCCCCCCTCTCTCTCTCTCTTTCTTTTTCTCTCTATCTAGAAATCTCTCATGTCTCTCTTTCTCTTCTTGCATTTTTTATATTGAAAATATATATCTCTCATTCTCGTTTTATATTATTCATATCAAGTAAGCCGAAGATCGACCTAATAATTTTAGATTTCATCTTATTAATATAATTAATATAAAACTCAGTTATAAAGTAAAAAATCGACCTTACCGATAAACAAAGATTTCGTTGGTGTTGATGAGCCCTTTGACGAGATTCACTTTGAAGTTGCCACGCGCGAATATAAAGATCACCTCGATATATTAAGCCACCCCTTTTTGCTCGTAACATCAGGTGCCATCTGAAACACAATTATATTATCGATTCGACGATGAGCAAATATATTATTCAAAAATAAATAATTCATACCTCATATACAATTATCTTGTTCAGAAACATCTATCACATGATATTTCATTGTTTTTAGAAAAAAAAAAAACCAATAATAAAAAGAAAGGGAAAAAGGTTATCTTTTAGCCCATTAAACCGAGTCATCATTCTCCTAGTCAAAATTTACACCTAAAAAAAATAAAAAGAAAATTTCTTCTTATCCCACCTGGAATTGGTTCATCACTAACTATCCATTCGAGTGTGCCCTTACGAAACAAATTCGTAAGGAACATAACCTTTTTACGCATTACTTTGCGAGAAAATTTATTCACGGATTCCTTCGTAGGTTGTCCCTCTTTCTCTTGCACATGAGCACACAAGAGTATCATATTTACGTGGCGGAGAAAAGAGTGGATGGGGTGTTTGCATCTGGAGAGTAGGTCGACGTTCGTCGTAGGGGTTGTAGGGATTGCTGAGAAGGCAAAGGCACACGATTCTTCACCCCTTCGATATGTTTGATCCGTGACTTTCCGATGATGCTTACCATCTTCCCTTTGTTCGTCCTTTATATGGTTCGATCGATTTTCTTACCCTCCCTAGTATGATCGTTCACCGAAAGAAGAATTCATAGCTCATTAATTCCCGGTTCAATCATCCCTCCTCTCTCTTTCTCTCTATTTCTTCTCATAACACCTTTCACGTATGTGCTTTTCGGGGCTTAAACTTTCTACAGAGACTTCGTCAAATGATTATCGATTATATCGCCTTTATTAAACACGAATATTAGTATAATAGTGCGGTAGAGTCACCACTTTGACACGAAAAGCATTACATTCGATTAGTTTGTTTCGGAGGAGAAGGTGAAAGAGCGATTAAACGCTCGATTACAAACTAACTTTAGTCGTTTATGAATCATCTCATTACCGTTGACAGAGCATTCAATGGTCAATAATTTTCATGATTAGCTTTGAATTTAAATTACATATTATCCGATATATATGATACGAGTGCATTCAAATACGTATAGTTTACATTAATCGATGCACGATTCTCTCCGCGTCTGTCGATAAATACTCATATTAGATCGAGAAAGCGAGTGTACACTATTAATATTACTACGATTTTAATTTTAATGATGTTAATATCAAAGAACTATTTTCTTGTAATTTTAGAACTTGACTTCCGTGGAAGCTTGAGTTTTCTACTTAACGAAAAGTACCTACATATCTTGTTTCCTTCCTTTTTTCCTCTCTCATTTGTTTTTTTATTCGCGAGAGAATCGACGTGCTGCCACGTGCGTAGAATTTACCTCTTTCTATTCAACCATCTTTCCCGAGCATTCAATTCTCATCAAAAAACGTTTAGTTTCCCGCGTACCTTTTGCACGTAATTTTCGTAAGTGCCATTTATTCTATCGCATGTAACTGTCGTAAATACGTTTTCATATCGTTCGAATGATTCATTGCAACGGAACTATTAGATGACTAAGATTCATAATAAAATATTTCATTCTCTTTTCCATTTTACTTTGAAGTCTTACTTTGAAACTTTTATAAGCATAATTTTTTATTAACAGATAATCTTTATAATTCCTCAATTCTTAACCATTCCGTTATTTGATAATAGTTGGATATGTAAGAGAAAGCATAAAAAGTAGAAAAGAAAAAAGCAACCCCTCCGAAGGGTTTAGTCAGTCATGTAATTTAGATCGTTCTAATCGGGCCATTTCATTTACACAAACATGTTTAAGATAGTCCTGTAACATTGACAATAGAACAATTTCACACATACACGTTTTTATCTGCTATTTCTCGTCTGCAATTTCGATTTTACTAATTCCTTGTTTGTTAAAAGAACTTTAAGAAATTCTGAAGAAGGAAAGATTGTCATTAATAAAGAAAGAGAATAGATCTATCAGACTTCTTAGAATTATAAAGGATTAATATAATAATTATATAAAGATAATAAAGCAGTGTTGATAAATATAATGATTTTTAATGGTATTGTTCATAAATAAATCTAGTTTACAAGGTAAAAGATGAACCAAGAAAGAAGAGTTACAGATTCTTCGAACTATAATCCGATTGGATTATCGTATAAAAGTTTGAACGACCGGCAATCTTATTCGTAATAAGATCAATGAAAATGATTTAGACTGCGACAGTGATGGTCTTACTTACGCTTGCGTTTTGACGTTTGTTGCAATGAATTTCACAGTGAAACAAACTCCAGACTCGATGCAATAGTAGTTATAACAAAGTGGTAACACGCATAGCTTCAACCAGTGATATCGGCCATATAGTGGCTCACCGATAGACCAGATGAAACACGGTACTCCATGAATTATAAAATCGCCATTTACGTTGGAAGATAAAGACCACTTCGGTCGATAGAAAGGGAGAAAGAGAGATAGGTAAAGAGAATGAGAGTGGAAATGCTTCTCGTCGTAATATCGCATCGAACGCGTGAAAACGATAGCGACGAACTTGATTTAAAAGTATGGCTAACTGCGGTATGTCCTTTTTGTATTTCCCGCAGGAGATATCACCTGCTCACAAAACACTCTCGAATCTCTCGACACAAGGGTCGATATCGTTATCGATAGCTATCACGATCGATATCATCGATCTCGAACGATTCTCACTCTCTAATAATAGTGCAAGACTATCGTTGACAGTTTTCCACGTGACGACTAGCTGCTGCTATAGAGCTTAAAAATAGCGTCGGCGTTGGCAGTGTCACAGACGTGAACGCGATAGTGTCCCGTTGAAAACAGAGATACGCATTCGGCGGCCGGCGGTAAATTTTCGATTTATCGTCGCGCCGAGCGCTTAATGCAACAACGACAACGTTATCGCCGTATCGTGACATTATTTCACGAATGTTGAATCTTTTTTCGGATTTATGTTGTTCGTTCTAAAATGAAATGCATGGAACGCGACTAACTTGCGAATATTTACCATTTCTCGATCGACACTTCGTATCGAATATGGTAAAATTTCGAGTTGCCACAATGTGTGTGAAAGTGGGTACATGCGTATGTGTGTTTGTAATCTGTAAATATGAGGCAAAAGCTGGAAAAATAGTTTCACCAAAAATTCATTCCAACGATGTATTCTATTTTTTCTCTCGTCACCGAACACGATCAAAGAGAATAGCACACACGTACGCGCGCGTGCACACACACACCAAGAATAAATAAAAGAAGTGTGAATTCAACAACGATATCGACAAAACTGACTGTTTCAACAAGATAAATGCAAGTTAAATGAGCGACGAAAATTTTTTTCCTCGTGAATTTGTCAATTATTCGTTTCGTTGTAAGTATATCATTTAAGCACTATTTCGGTAAAAGATGTAGAGTACATAGAACTGATGGGAAAATTATGAATAATAAAGACAGACAAATGAGAGGTAAATAATGATAGATACACATATGTACGAATGGTTTTGAAAGTACATAGAATACGGGATTTACCTGTAACGATCAAAAGGTCTGCTAGCTTTCAACCTTCATCAATCAGTTGCCTCTGTTCACCGTCATCTCTTTGAAAGATGAGAGAGGAAATAACGTATGAGCGTATTACTTCCGGACCACCGTGATAACGCAGTAACGTGCTTAATGTTTGACCGATACAGATTCTGCAATATTCGTTGGACATGAACCGAGAAAATTTATTATTTTTTGTTTTATTTTTCTTTTTTGTATGTTTCTCAGTACTCGAATATCTCAATGGAAATGATTGAGGTCGTGGGACGGTCATCTCGATCCATTGTCTTTTTAAACAAGAAACAAGGGAAACGAGTTTTTTCATAACTATTCTATATTCCAGAGAACAATTTTTTATACGGTCAGTATAATCGTTATAAACATATATACGAGATATTGGAATTTGTCAATTATCCCATGGTATGTTATATAACGGTATTATTCTAAGGATACATAGATATAACTATAGATATCTGCTTATGTATTACGTTACGTTGACATATATTAATGGAGATGTACATGTATTTGTAAGCGTACATGATACGATAAGTGCTAAAAGTTCTAATGGAAAAACGATTCCTCGTTTATTCAACTCGTTTCTCATCTATTCCCCATGCTTAATATTATACAGATCCTTTTTTTTCCTCTATCATCGAGATGAAAGCCCATTATTAACGATGATGTAATTGAAAGAACTTTGTCAATAGATAAAAAAATTACTTCTCTAAACACTTACACACTTTCTTGCACAAATACTACCGATCCAATCTTTATACCTTTTTAACGAACGATGTTAAATATGTTTTATAAAAGTACTTTTTTATTTTTCCTTATACTATGACCTTATACTATGAAATAAATCTTTTCTCAATTACCGCATATTTTTCGAAAATATATAAAATATGCCTGCATTTAATCAGAATAGTATAAATATATATTAACGCAAAATCATACAAGTTTAACTTTTATTTTTCACAAGATGACGAAAGCTGATGTCAACAATTAATCGAAACCTTTAATTACAATATCATATAATATCTTCAAATCGTTTCTAATGTTTTACTAAATAATAATTAACGTGAAATTGTTCATATAAATTTAAGTACAATATATGAAATTAATTTAAGTTTTATTTGACATTGATAAATTAATAGTAAAATCGTCTTTGAATTCACAATACATAAATTTAACAAGATCTATGCTAAAAACAAGGTTTCGTTTGTCAGATGCTGGTCGAATGGTTCATCTTTAATATTCGTTTTAAATAAATGGTTTGTTTCAAATACTCTCGATTTTCTCGATCGAGGGAAGGAAAAACAACGATACGAGATCGATTTTCGATATTTTACAAATTAATCAAGAAAAGTGGACAAGAGAGTAAGAAGATTAGTGAAAGAGTAACGGAGATAGAACTACAGTGATAAGATTGTTTTTTCTTTTCGGCTATGGAATATACTTACATTGCGGGACAAGAAAAGGAGAGATCGTTGTAATGCGATTACGATTATTGTGTCATTTTCTTGTCGCGTATGCGCTCATGTATACGCGAGCATGGGCACGCACCCTATCGATCGTAGCACGTGTCATATCGCCTGTGAATATAATTCACTACGGCGTTACGTTGGAATATAATTTGTATCTCGCAGAATGGTGAGTTACGAGCCAAATGTTCTCTGTGAGTTCTACATTTCTTTTACGGAACAATTCGTACGATGAATAATTTACGGATTCGGACTGAAGAAATGGTATAGGACTACCATAATGAAATGTTTGGAAACATGTAGAGATATTTGAAATATTTACATCAAGTCATTGCGCACCTACGTACATATGTATAGATTTATATGTTCACACACACACACACACACGCGCGCGCGCGCGATATTTTATAATCGCTTAACGTAACCGTTTTGGAGAAGAGAATATAGAAAAAATAAAATCTTGGGAAAAATCAGGTCCATTTAACAGGTTTTTCACATCTTCTTCGTTTCCCAATATCGAAGTTCTAGAGTCACATGGTTTGATTCACATGGTATTTGTATTGGAAAGTCGAAAGGCATTGAAACATGTGTCAAATGATGCAAATTGAAAGATTCGTCGAGTCTTCTCTCATTGTCACTGGCTTTATGAGTAACATCACTAACACTTTCACCGAGTTTTTTTAGAGCTTTTTCCTGAAGCTTTGACCATGCCTATGTATATCTACTTTTTCTAGGTTCTCGAGTGATCTGTCTCGCAAAATTCGTACGTACTCGGATGCGACATCGAACGAGAGAACGTCGGCTGCAATAACAACGCGAATTGTCGCCGGTAAATTTACCGTCCCCGTTTTATAGACGCTATTTGCAGAACTTTGGGCAAGGGGAGAGGATTACAATGCTACGTACGAGTGCGGGAGAGAAAGTCGTAATCGCGAGATCGAGAAAAAACAGTGGAAAGCTATTCCAGCCAGCAAACGCTCGAGTTAAGTGCGCTGGACGACGAAAGTCGTATGGAAATGCGTGCCCGAAAAGTTTACGTTTAGTTTTCAACGAAAAATGCATCACTGGTATATTGAAAGACTGGAATTATTTTCTAGTAAAACTGTACCGAAATTTTTCCTACTCTAATTTAACATTCCTTATTTAAACGAATTAACTACATTAAATATCAATTCAGAGAAAAATACAAATCATAAATATTTTGAAAATATTTTCTATGATTTTGTCGTTCTAATTACAAGCGTAATACTTAAAAAAACAAGCAGTTCGTACGCGTATTGAGAGAGATCGGCAAGTTAGTATTAGTAAAAAATTCATTATCTCTTTTATTACGACCATTTCATCGGACTACTATCAAAATTGCACGCTCGCGACTTTCAGTCGGTGCAGGAAATTCGAATTCATCGCTTGCCCATTAATCCCATTCTCTCCCTCTCTCTTCCTCTCTCTTTTCCTTTTTTCTTCAACTTTTCCAACAAGCGACTGATATTACGACCATAGCCGAATCAAACGAACGCCGTACTTATAAATGCAGCTTCGAAAATATAAAAAAATCAATAAAACTTACCTGGTTATGAGTTGATGCACTCGCGGCCATTGACCTCTCGACCTAAGAATCCTCGCTGTACCTACGAGCGACGATCTATGCGATGGTGAGACCTCCATGCCCTTGAGATAGTACTTCAGAGAGGGTAGCCATTTTCCTAGAAAAGAGACGCGAAGAGGCGATTTGGCATGAAGTTTCGTGCCATACTAAACTCGTCGGGAAAACTCACTGCTCGGTTCTCAATGCTGCTACTGTTACTACTCTTAGACTACTAACGTCGAGCTGTAATATTGTCGAGTCACTTACGCGGTGAACTTTCGGCTCTAGGGATGGTAACATAAAGACTCTTTCACGTCCTTTCTCACCCCTCTTTATCTATATATCTCTACATATCTATTTCTCTCTCTCTCTCTCTCTCTCTCTCTCTCTCTCTCTCTCTCTCTCTCTCTCTCTCTCTCTCTCTCTCTCTCTCTATATATATATATATATATATATATATATATATATATATATATATATGTATTGCTATTTCTCTTTCTCTTAATATTCCTATTTCTCTAACCATCATTGTAAATTTTCGTCGCTCACTTATGTAATGTGTAAAACAGCTTACTCACCGTTTTGATATAACCATGTAGCATATTCCGCAAGATGATCCGGACTTCGAGGTTGCAAACGAACGACATGCCTTAGAAGGACTCCCGTTGCGGGACCGCTTGCTAATCTTGCGAGGACTAAGTATGCTGGAATATAAGCTGGATCTAATGATACGCACTTCTGCAACATCTTGATACACTCCTCTGTCCTGTTCGTCTTCCTATTCGTAACATTTTTAATGGTTCTTTGTGAAAATCATATAATATAAGATAATAAGAAAATATAGATCTTACTACTGTAAATAATATTCTAATATTTATGTTCGTTTTTATAAGTTATTTGAAATTACACGCATTATTAGTTCATCTTCATTAAGGAAATTTTTTTTCCACGTTACACTTAAGCAAAATTATAAAAGCAACTCAACGTAAGCTACATAACACTTACAGAGATAACTAAATATCATCGAACTTTTTTAAATTTGTTGGTCATTTATTTTCTAGCAAGTAGTCGTTATGATTGGTCATGTAATATTAGGTACTTAAAAAAATGACTCACAATAAAATTAGATCATAACGATATCGTGAATTCCGAGATACACAGATTAAAATAGAGTGGTAGATATTAAAACAGTCAATGGATTGATTGGGCTTGTAAGCTTTATGTGTTTTAGTATAGGTTGCAGGCAATTTCGCAACATACGTTCGAACGAATTATAGTCGTGCGCTTCGCAGTAATTGACTTGATGCTTCGTAAAAAGCTTCGTAATGGTCGTGAATGACAACAGCAGGAGTGACAATCGATAATTGCATTCTTCTTCGTTTACACTCATTGCTCAAGCGTCAATATAGTGAAAGAAAAAATCGATGAGTCGTTGATGAATATATAGGTTCAAAAACTTCATTTCGGAATAAATTCTTTCATAAATTATAAATGAGTTAATACAAAAAAGAAATTATGGGAAATAATCTCCTAGTTAATACTTTCCCTTGTATATCTACATTGATTTATAAAACCGATATATCGAGCGAATTCCAAGTGAATGGGTATTTTTGTGGTAGTGACGGTTTTATTTTAAATTTTCTTTAGATGCACGAGTTAAACTAAGCTGCGAGAAAATATTATTGGTGCGGTAATACATGGTATGAGTTCTCCGATGAAAATCTTATTTATAAAAAGATAATGGAAAGAAAAAAGAAAAGAAGAGAGTAACGAAATATAGGTAAAGAGCAATATCCCATGCAGAATATTTTTTCACGGCATACGGGTACTAGAAGATAATTGTGCGATGCATGGGATTACTGATTTACACTCGCGGAGGTGTTCTTCTAACACCATTAATTAAACTTTAATTTATCTAGCAGAGAACGTTAATTAAACTTTAATTTTGGCCGTAGTTTTGGAGTTATCGCCTTGTACAAATTTACCGTTAAAAATAAGTGCTATATATTCCTTAATGTTCGTTACGGTATACCTCGTAGAAGCATTTTCTATTTTGTTGATTTACGCATTTGAGATTATATGCAATAGAGAATGAAATCTATTATACTATTTATGATATGCTCCTCCGCGGCGAATAACATTCGAAATTGAAATATCACAAAAAATGAGAGCGACACAAAATGCAAGAGAGAAAGAGAAAGAAACGTTTTATTTACCCATCACTGACCTGTACAATTGCCCTAAATTGTAGTGTGCATTGACGTGACCAGGTTGAGCGTGGATTGCGGCTAAAAAATGATGCTCCGCTTGATCGCCTACCGTCAATGTCCCAAGATTATTGTGAGCGCTCGCGTAAGTTGGCCACAACCTATGAACATAAAAAATCAAATTTTTTTATATTATCAAATTAATATGCAGTTTTCATTATAATGTCAATTATGGAGGGAAAATATAAAATTAATATTAGGAAATTCAAATTTTCTTACGAAAAATAAGTACAAGGAAAGATTTTAATGCTAAAAGCCGTCGACATCTCGTTCGCTTCGTTCTCTTGGAACTTTGGAACTGCCCTTGTTAGGAAAGTTTCGATTGTAAACTTAATTATATGCAAATATTACCTACTCTCTCGAATGCCAAAACGCGCGACAACGAGACTAGAATGGCCGCCATTGCAGTAGCTTCAGCTCGTAATGACTGTAGTAACACGAACGAGCTAGCTTGTAATCCGATTACTAATCGTATTACAGTAGACCACTAAACCGCGGCGTTAAACAAACAATTGTACTACTTTTATGTCGCAATTATCGGACAATAGCAATGTTACATTCAGCTTTAGTGATGATCGATGCGAGAAGTTGATTTTAATGAGCGATAGTGTTATGATCCAACAATGAAATCCTCTTTTATAAAATATGATTGGTTAAATCTATTAACTTTCAATAACTATTAACTATTAACTTTCGTTGTCCAATAGAAATTGAATTTTTGATAATGAGAATTAAACGTTCTCGTGATCTCGTGAAATGTGTGCTCGAAAAACCTTCGTTCGATATATTTTTGAATGGACAATAGATTTGTCCGCGTTACTAAAGCAGTAGAATTTGGTGATAGACACGCTTGTCAATTCGTGTAATCCGCGAATGCAGAATTTTCTTATCGTAACAATCGAAACCCAATCGTCCTTTGTTAATACTAGGAAGTGATAGGAGATAGCGAAACTATCCTCGCCAGAACAACGACGTTTATTTGTGATAAGCTGTCGGATGTTCACCATGGTGTTTCAATCGAATGAGAATTCTCAATTGTGAGACTAGTAGGATCGATAACGAGATGAAACACACGGAATAATTGGATATAGAGAAACTAGCTCACAGATCACAAATTCATTCATTATGTGAAAATACTAGTAAAATGAGCTTGAAATAACGATGCAAAAAACTTCTCGAGAATTGGTGGAAAAGAGATGAAAATATTAAAGAATCTGTTTGAAATACCGACGTTTATTTTATAAATCATTAAAGAATTCAAGATAGTAGAGCTTTCATAATTTAATCTCGTCTTTGATTTAAAATAATACGAAAAATTGATTCGTACAAATACAATGTTACAACATAAGAAGAAGAATAAAAGGTTAATATATGGAAAGTTAAATAAAAGTTTAAAGTATCATTCGTAATTTTATTGTAATAATGTATATTTAGACTCACCCGTTTGTAAACATTATATACGAATAAAGTAGATTAATAAGAATACTTTATAAAGAACACTGAGAAACATTCCAATGAAATTACGTTCTTATAAAACCTTATGCTATAGTTTTAATTGCAATAATGAATTTCATCAAAGAATTCTATCCAAAAGTGCAAAATTAATAATGGGAAAAGAAAAAGAGGTGTCGACTTCATCTATCAGCTCTTTTCATTGCATTTTTATTAAAATATCTTTTTCGAGAGCATCGTGCGGCTATACCTTTCATATCTCCAGAGTGTGAAAGGGGCGATCCCATTTCGTTCGTGACGTATCGCCACGAGGGACAAATTGACATTATTGCAAGCGCGAAAAGTTATTGGCTATGCGAACGTTGAATGTCCGCCTCGTTGATAGATGATAAAATATGTGAAAATTTTGTACAATGACAAATTGCTGCATATGTCCTTTGTTAGTCGTTGATCAATGTTAATCTTTTATCTATCTCTCTGAATATCTCTCTCTCTCTCTCTCTCTCTCTCTCTCTCTCTCTCTATCTATCTATCTATCTTTATCTCTATCTATATCTATATCTCTATCTATCTATCTCTCTTTGTCTTTCTCTTTTTCTACTGCTCATCAATGAAAATCGTCGGGTATCGTACTCGCAGAACGATAGTGACGATGCGCGTTCATTAATTATGTATAACGAATGCTTTGTATTTATATTACAACGATTCGCACTCGCTGGATTCGCTTGATTGCGAGCGTGAGTTTACACGGAGACTATGTGCGATGAATATGTAATCCTTCGTTATGATGTACACTACGGTTCTGATACATTGGCATATTTTTTCGATAAAAATCAAAACGTGTTAGAATCATGATCGATGATATCAATGATAGCGTATTAGAATGTGTTGTTTCCAAACAAGAATGTACGTTATTCGAATGCATGCTATTTATGGATTAAACAAAATATTAAACGCGTAATTATTATCTGATAATTAAAATGTTTAAATGCAATATCGAAATTTATTAAAATAATCGTATATGTTGGTAATAAGAGGCTATTAAAAATTTTATATGAGGACAATACCTACAAATTTCGCCTGGTATTCAATATTTTAAAATCGAAAGAGGCAATCTTTCTTCAATGTTATAAGTAAGATCAAGGTATTTCTCTAAGGCTTTTGTAACTACAGATTACATTCCGCAGAGCTGCAAAATTCCAAAGTCCTGACGGGAAAATCGCAATGCGTGAAAGATGCGAGAATCGGCGTGGTGAGGGAAGCTTATCGAATTCCTTGAGAACCCTTACGGTGTCTTAAAAAGCAAATACTCTTTGCGTCGTGACAGCATTCAACTCCTTTTGTCCTGAAACTCTTCGAACGATTTCTCATTCGTTCCTTTTCTCTCAAGGCAGTGTTCCTTGAAAGAAGGGTTCTTCGCGAAGAATGCAATTCTTTCGACGAGGATAAGTCACATTCATTTAAAGCGTTAAAAACAGGCGCGAGTAGTGTTAAGACAAGAAAGAGAGAGAAAAGAAAAAAAAAAGAAAAAGGAAACGACACATTTGTGGATCTAGAGATCTAGAAAGATACAAAAACTTATTAGGATAAGACAATGTAAAAATTTAATTTTGCAAATTAATTTTTTTTCACAGGTCCTACATATTTTTAAGTTGTTTGTAAGTTACAAACCTTTCGTATAACACATACAAACTAACAAGAATAAATAGTACTTAAAAATTCGTTCCATGAAAAGCAACGAAAACGAGATAGAACTCGGACACTTTCGAATGATTGTTTGTCAAATATCTTCTTTATCGGTCCTTTTCTAAAAGTTCAACGGATCTTAAAAAAACATTCACGTACGTACCTATATCTACTTCCTCTCTTATATCAGCGACGCTATCAAAAGTCTCTCGAAAGCGATAGCAAGGCGAGTTCCGACAGGCATCTCCCTCGAGAAGAAGAACGCTAAAGAGAGTAGGGAAAAAGAAGTGAGAGTAGGAGGGGTAAAACTACGCGATGCGTCTCACGCTTGCGAGACCAAACTCGAGATCGAGTTAGGAGAAAAATCTATCGGCTGCAGGTCTCGAAACTCAGTTAAAAGTTTTCGGGTAGCAAGAGAGTGAACGAGAGTGCAAATATGTATGTGTATGTGTGTGTGTGTGTGTGTGTGTGAGAGAGAAAGAGAAAGTCAAGAGAAGTGAATAAGGGAAGAAAAGATGGTTAGGAGTAAGGTGAGCGTTTCACGATGAAAACGCTTGGTCGAAAGACGAGAAGGTTGAGGTCTTTCGAGACGTACTTCAAGCTTGTACTGTGAAGTTGTACTGCTTGAGAGAGGGTGAGAAAAGAAAGGAGAGTTGGCTGAAGGTTGAGAATACGCGAATTATTTGCTCGGTGTTTCTGAAAGACAATCTTTGAAAACCTAAAATTTTCATATGGTTTTATTTAGCTGGTTTTAAAGTAAGCTATTGTTGACGATTCTCATTTCTGGTTTTCCTAATTTCTTGCTAGCTCACGGTTGGTAATCGGTATGATATTCTTCGGGTTACTCCCTAAACCTTGAACAATTTTAAAGTTGCTGTTTCCCAAATATACGTAGACTATTCAAATGCGTAAAGGGCAACGAACTTTTAATTAAAGCTATTGTGTCGAACATTCCAACCCTGAAGTTTTCTACCGCTGGATTATGAGAACCAAATTTCTATTTTGCTTTTTTCTTATTCGCAAAAGAAGTAATGATAACACCTGCGGTTAATTGATAGTTCTTTTTGTAAGTATGGCTACAGTTATCTGTTGAAAAATAATATTAGAGATCTTACAAAAGTTTGAAGGAGATAAGTTTAATTTTCTTCATGTACTTAACGTTAATTTCAATTTCTTTGTGTTCGATTCGTTGAAAAGGATTCATTTTTCGTTTGTTTTCAAATACATACTTTGGAAGAATTGGTTCTACATGCGTTCGTTGAAACCAAGAGTGAAAGATGAGCCGAGAACAAGCCAGTCCAGGCCGGTCTCAGGAGAGAGAACCACATAGAAACCTCGATATTTACACGTCAGCCGATGCTACCCTGTAAAGTACTCGCCGGGATGCCGCATGCCAGGAGTGTCTCTTTATTGGATAATAAATAACGTGTTTCATTTATAAGAAGGAGATAAAGTGTGGAAGCGTGTGCTCCCCAGATAGATCCCTACCTTTGGCTTTACCCTTCATCCGTATCTCGTCATTCTTTGCAATTTCAAAATACCAGCTATTTTGTGGATACCTATTCTTTCGACTTACCCTTCTCGTTACGATGATATCTATTCAATGTTATTTTATGTGAAAAAGCATTTGCATGCTGATTCGATGTATATGTGCACAAAACTTATATTTCATAACGTACGAATCATATTCCATTTTATATTTCAAAGTAGGATTTATTAAAAAAAAAATGTGTTTATTTTTCGTACTGTAATAACAATTATAATAAATATAAATACTTAGTGAATTGTGAGATTAAAGTGAAAAGTAATATTTGAGTTCAAACATTATCTAGTATCCTTAATATCGATATTAGCTACATGTGTTATATAATACCTATCATATACTAACTTATCAGATATCTAGAAGCTCATGTAACCATAATACGGTATTAGAATATTATTTAAGACAAAAATATATGATAGCTAAGCAATTCAATTCAGATCAACTTGTGACTATATTATTCATCTCTGTTGTATGGCATTTCGAATCACATTATGTATTCAACATATGCGACTATGTTATTGAATTACGAAAATAACTCAGAATCATAACGTTTATAGGATTGTCGATAAATAACGAAATAATAGTGCAACGGTGTTACCATCGCGCAAGAATGCTTTCGAATGATTCATTCGCGAAATTTATGTGGGTTCAATGCAATTACGTGATTAAAGGATATCCTGGGAAAGTTTGATGTAATAAGTTTAACTACAGAACGATTTTGAATGCGTAATTTAATCGTTTTGCGCGTTGATAATAATCCTTCTTTCCCAAATACATTTTATAAATCAGATGAAAGATGGTAATGTACTCACGTTCGATATACAAGGTTTGTCATTACGATTGATAGGTATTGACTTTATACAGCTTGCGATCTTGTGTGAAACATAGAATAATAATAAAAGCACAGTGACGTAAAACCATGCTGACATGATGCATTATCGTAAACATACCTATATAATAGGTAATCTATAAAACTCCGATGGCTGATCTATATTCTTCTTCTTCACATCGACAGTAACGTAGCGTAAAAGAGAAAAAGGTTGTGGTTTAAATATTTATGTATTAAACATTGTAAGAAGAGGAAGAACAAAGGATAGAAACCTGGACAAGTTTAAAGCGCAATAATATGACATAAAAAACGCGATGAAAGTACAAGATATCAGACAACCTTTAACATCCTGACGTCGGAAGAAAATGAAAAACAAGAACATGATGAAAGAAATAGGTGGAACTAACTGTGACGTAATTCAATGTACAAGATATATAAATAGATAGATAAAGAAATAGAGAAAAAGATAGATAGATAGATAAAGTGAGAGAGAGAGAGAGAGAGAGAGAGAGAGAGAGAGAGAGAGAGAAAGATAGGAGAAAGGAAAAGACGAAAAATGGAAGAAAATACTGACAGGCAGAATGTGCTTCGAAGAAACGCACCGCTTTTCCTGGTGAATGAAAAGTAAACAGAAAAGTCTCGCCTTTTCCTGATTTCTATTTCTAGAAACTACGTTTCTTTCATCTCATTTCTCTTTCATTCTCATTCGGTCTTTTTGCTCATTACACGCCAACTTCTTCTTACTTTTTTCATCCATCTCTTCACTATACTTAGAACACCTTCAGCTATTTCTTACAAGCATTAAAGCAATAAGTACTTTACGATAGTACAACGGAAACTTTACAAAAACGTATTATCTTAAAGAAAAAAAGAAATAGTAAACTCCATAATCTTCTTTCAGCTTTTCTCAATTATTAGTCGCCTATATAAAGTATCATTTTCCAGTTTCTTGTATCTACTAAGTCGAACAATGTCCATGTTACAAGTAATTTTCTTGGATAACTTAAGAAAAAGCTTTTTAACATCTGTGTTTTTCTAATCGTAAGGGAAAATTTCACGATGATATAATTACCGATACGGAAAAATGTTTCAATCGTGATTACTACACGTTAAGGAATAATCAACGATATCAAGTTATCTAACATGAATGCTAATTCCAGCGAAATTCGACGATAGAAGAATACCATACGTTGAAAAAGCGTATAAAAAGTGCTTACAATTAGAAGGAAATTGCTAGTTAGTTGGGTAGTCCGATTTTTCAAAGTCGATACTCGTCGACGAGACAAGTCTGTGTTGACGAACCCACGTTGATGGTGATGTGGTTAGCTACGAACGAAGAAAAGACTCCAAAAAAGAACAAAAGCAATACCAGCGTGCAGTGGCTAGTGAGTTCGGCCTAGGAAATGAAACCTACGAGTGAGAGGAAGTGGATTGGGTTAGAGTGTAGGTAGATGAGAGAGGGAGAAAAAGAGAAAGAAAGAAAGACATTGCGTCTGTGTGTGCGCGCGTCCTCGCTTGTGTGACGACGAAATGCAATTTTCATCTGCCTGCCGACGCCCATCGTCGGTTGCATCGACTGCAGCTGCCGCTACTCTCCTCGTTTACCACCCTCTTCCGTTTCTCTCCCCTCTTCTTCCTTCTCTATCCTTCCATCTCCATCGATTCTACTACTGGCAAACCTTTCGTTCTCCCCATTCCTCTCCCTATTTCTCTCTCTCTCTCTCTCTCCTTCCCTCCCCCCCCTATCTCTCTCTCTCACTCTCTTTCTCTCTTTTTCATTTTCGTTCTCGATCTATCTCTATCTATTAATCTCCCTTTTTTCCAACGCTTGTCCACTTTCCCGATGTGTTTGCCAGACTGATTGCATTTTCGTGGACAAATATTGTGGTATTATGACAAAGCTGATTGGCGAAAGGCCACAGGGACTCACGCCATCTTTCGTGTCATTCGCGACTGCTAACTCTGCACAGTCGATTGCATCGTACTTTGAGCCATTAATTGGATTTAAGCGCTTTCTTCATTCTTCGATCACGCACAGTCTTATCGTATCTCTTTTAAAAGTAGAGTTTAATTACAATTGCACTGTAAATGTGTCATATATATATATATATATATTTTTTTTTTTTTACTATTATTCACTTTAGTGACAATCGTTAAAGACTTGTTGAACAACTTTCTAAGATTATTCTATAATAACTTATCCGAATCGAAATTTATTATCATTGAAAATTACTTAATTAGAAAATAATTGAAATATAAAGAAAAGAAAAAGATCTATATGGAACACAGATACGCGTTGGCCTCCAAGTGGTAGAAAAAAAGAAAAGACAGTGGTGAGGGGTGTGAAATAGAGAGATTGGAAAAGGGTGGGAAAGTAAAGAGAGAGATGGGTGAATTTGAAAACCGAAACAGAGAACGAGTGCTTCCCACACCTTCTCGTACGCAACCGAGCTGCGGCTAATTAATGCACTTTTGTTTGTTTGCTACCACCCTGGTCTGACTATGCACTAGGGGACTGCTAAAGTGGTGATGGTGAGTAGTGGTAAGAGTGGTTGCGAGTGCGGAGAGGTCGAACCAACGGTAGATCGTATGCCCTCCCGCCACTTTAAACTACGAACGGTGGCTCGTACAAAAGCGTCAAGTTCCCTTCGTAGCTGCACCCCCTTTTCCCCTTTTACCCTCCCTTTCCCTCTCAGTATATATTCGTCTATCCTTTCTCATTACATACCTATACATACACACACACACATTGACCACGTCCACCGTAGGGGTAGTAGGTAACACAAACGACGGGCTGCGAAAGCTCATCCAAAATAATTAACTGGTGATGATGAGAATGCGATATCCGTGAGCCGTTATAGCTTTCTACCCTCTGAAACCTCTTATTAATAGTCACTCAAGGATCATCAAGCTAGTTCCGATCTCTTGACGTCGAGAAAATGGATAAGTAAAACAAAATATAGGTTCATGTAGAGATACGATTATATTTTAATACAAATACACGGTTTCACTTTCTTTCATACTTTCCTAAAATAAGATATATAATTGTACAAAATTTGCAAATTAGTTCTCACGAATAATTGTAATTATACCATAAACGCATTAGTCCATTAACTAGAGAACTCTTAGAGTAGGATTCGAATAGTTTTAAATCGGTTTTCACGTTAAGGAAATAACATTGTAAAATTAAAATCTAATATCCTCTCCATCGATATTTTATTCTAATTCATGGTATATTCTCATGGAATCCTCTTAAGATATTCAATGAAATTTTTCATTCCAATTAAACAATTTTTTCGATTTTCTTGCGTTATATAATGTCAGACTTACTATTAAAAGAATATAATAAATCAAACGGGTTCACATTATTTTATACATTTGTAAATTAATATAGCATCGCTGTTTCTAACTCTCTTTTTACTATGTTAATAGTACAAACAATGATATTTTTGTTCATCTCAGTTAGCGGAAGAAGTGAAATGAGAAAAAATCTCATCTGATGACGCACCCTCTCTCATTATTATCGTCGTGTCAATACAACCTTCTCGTGAGATTTTTTCTTCGAGAGAACGCATAATACCGAATGCTTTCCGCACGAAGCAGACGGCAAAACACTCGATTTTACGGACCGATAATGCATTGAGTGTTTTTGTAAAGGTTGTCGTTTCGCTTCAGCTATCACGTAATACCAAAATCTATAGTATGAGTCAGTCTGTGTAGACGCATACAAGGCGAAGGAAAAGGGTGTGCAGAGTTAAAAAAAAGGGTGCACGGAACTCTCGTTGTGTCGCCATGCACGAATTATTTAATTGGATGATGCTTTTAATATGTCTGTAAACGGTAAATTCACGGTCGAATTAATATACAATATCTGCTCGCCAGCTTGAACGAATGGAATTGCAAAGGAGAAATAGTTTTCCAGAGTTATCCTTTTCAACGACATGTTGTCTGGAAAGAAGCCAAACGAAGAGACAATGAGAAAATGGATAATAATGCAAATGCTACTGCACACTTTCTCGCTTTTTTATTTTTCCATCTTTCCAACTTGTTAAGAAAAAATCATATTATTTTCTACTCGGATCTTCGAACTTTAGGACCTTAGGATAACGAATAAAAACAGTTTTTTATTCTTTATGTAAAATTTACTATCTGCTTCATTTGTCCCAATTAAAATATAAATGGCATGTTACTGGTGATCATTTTAGTATATAATTTATAATACTTATTTTTACATTACGACGAGCGTACACGCTTGGATAAAAAGATAACACACGTGTGCTATCATTAGGTCATAGTGATACGTCCAAAGTAAATTACCACAAGATTATATTCGTGAATTAATTCTTTAAAGGATAACGAATGATTGAAATATTCGAAAATAAAGGAGAACCTACACGTTACTGAAAATGTTATACTTTTTACAATTCGTTTCATTTGTGTGAAATATACATTTCATGACTCTCTTGATAAAGTCAAGAAAGAAGAGCCTTTTGTGTAATTGTATATTATAATATATATTACCACGTAATATATTACTACGAAGTAACGTTTATATACTATCTATCACATTTGGAAAATTACACATGTGGTATTTTTCTACCAAGTAATGCATATAAAATGACAATTACACATATAATATATCTTGTAATTTCTAATAAAATTAGTAAAATGTCTAAATTCTTTTAAGTCTGACATACGATGAAACATATTTATACAATTAACGACGTTTCACCTAATACGATGAGTAAAATGTTCTTGAAAAAATAACTGTACTTTACAGCTGAATCATCTATTGGAGTTATTTTACTGGTAACCGATACAAAGAACAAACAAAGAAATATGTTCTTACTGTCGGATAATTAAGATTTATATGTTCGAAATACATACATATGTCGCCAGATAAATGTTTTATTATTATAATATTATTTATATCTTGTTACTTATAACATCCAAAACGAATTTGTTATCGTATAAATATATTACTGAAAATAAGTCTAATTATAAGCGAAAAAGAAGAGTAAAAAACGATCATTAAAAGTTAATTTCTTTTTATAAGGATAGTCTTTCTTTCGTTTTTTAAATAGTCAGAAGATTAATTATGTAAATTAAATCAATTGATATGCAGAAATATGTTATTGAATTGTGAAACAAACACGTCGAATATTTCAAAAAGAAGGGTAAAGAATCTTATTGTGAAACACAACTGGAATCACAAGAACGTTTACTTTTTGTTTCTGAGTTTCTTCATAAGAATGAGATGACGTTTTCTTACTTACCAGAGGGCCAACTGGTAATGGAGAATTGCACGGTTCGGTTGTGACGTATCTCTTAGGAAGTTGGCGAAGTTGTAATGCATCTTGGCATTGTGAGGCAGAGACCGCAAACCAGCTCTGCAACAAGACGATCCGAGGTCAGACAAGACATAACCTCTCAACCTCGACACAACCTAACCACCCTCGTCATTCCGTATCTATGTTAGTTATGTTTTGCGTTCGCCTTGCATGACCCAATCACTGCTAAGCGATGCCACAAAGTCATCTCACATATAATCTACATATCATGTGTGAGCATGTGTACTTTGGCTCTCAGCCAGCATTCTTGTCTCGGACAATACGATTACCTTTACCCTTAAGTTTAGATGTTTTCGTATTATCATAAAATACAACAGACTCAGATTGTAAAATACAACATCTCAGACAGAGATCAAAATTTGCTTTTTATTCTGAAGTGTTCTTTCCAAGATTTAAATGGATAATCATACAGATTATTATAAAAAAATGAATGTATAATGTATAATCTAACTTTACATAATGATATAAAGTATACCTAAGTAAAGTCTCTCGAGACGTCCAATCATTGTTTCGAAGAAAGGTTCTGTAGCATCCTAAAATGAGAAGCAAGACCACCCCAGCTGTAATAAAATTTCTTCGTCGTGGTAGAGCTGTCCAAATCACTTGAATACCATACACAACTAATAAGATCCATCCAACGCTAGAAAATATCAAACAAATATTGATCACACGTCGAATTAGAAACATAATTTCATATTACATAGCATTTATTTTTTTCATAATTTGAAAATTTTATATTAGTTATTAACATAATACTTATAATACTGTATAATTATTGTTCAGTAATATGCACCAGCGTAACAACAAGTGTAATAACTTCACGATTTTATGTAAACGAATGGCAGACACCTTTATATACAAAAGATTTGGTTTCGATTGGTATTAAAGCTTCAGTATTACCTTGGCATGTACAGTACGCGCTCCGCAACGACGAATCCAACAGTTAAGAAAAGATTAGACGCAGGTAGGAACGGTAGCACCAGGAACATCCAACCAAGGATAAGGGGCGGGTGCCTTTGTTGCTGAAAACCAAAGGTGTACTTTTATTCATTACTATTTATTGAACAATAATATGTACTTATCAATAAAATATCTACTTTCATAATATACAATTGCAATAGCTTCGCGTGAAAAAAATTTTATTCCCGTTAAATATTCTCGCTTTAAATGTTAATTAAACAAAAATAAAAGTTTATGGTTTCTAAATTATTAAAGATAAGATCATAAATGTACATCATAATAAACATTATTATTAACATTTATTTAACCTTGACTTTTTTGTATGGTATTTTACAAAAAAATGTAAGCGCTACTTTATTTCACTCATCCATATATATATACATATATATATATATATATATATATATATATATATATAATATTATAAATAAATAAATAAATATATATATAATATATTTATTTATTTATTTACATGTGTGTGTGTGTGTACAATTTATTTACTTTGAGTATTTATTACAATATTATATTTTTTCGAAAAAGAGGGCATTGTATCCGATTTGAAAATATTTCTTGGAAATAAATAAAAATCAAATGATGAAACGACGCTGTGTATGATTAAAACAACATTTAAAGATTTATGCATGACATATAGTCCAACAGCGCACATTGTTTTTACAATTGCTTGAAACGGTATATAATCGACGATTTAGTGAAAACACACAGCATTTTAGAAGTTTCACTCAGAATGAAGATTCTGACGATATTATTAATTCCCTTGTTCTGGGGAATCGTTTCAGCTACTCCGCCATTCAGAGAAGTTAATTTGATAAAGGACGAATTAAGTAATTTCAATAATCAGGAGAAGCAAAGAAAGATTTCTGATCTAGGAACGGTCATTCCTGATGAAGACAAACTTGAACCCGATGCTACGAGAAGCAAGCTCAGCAAAAGATCAATATTTCCTCAATTTCAAAAGGTATCTTTTAAAAGTATCTACATGTACAACACTCTTACGCTTAAATAAAACTTTTGTAAATATATTATTTACAAAGTTATGTAATTAAGATTCAATTTATTATCAGGATTCCGACTTCTCCTTAGAAAAAGGAAGCAACAAAAATATTACAAATCTCGGCGATACTTTCCTAAATGGACTTAAACTTGGAAAACAATTTATAGATGATATGGTACAGTCATTTTTTAAATTCATCCCGCAATATAATAGTAAGAAAGGTTCATTGAAATTTGAAGAATCGAATCAATTAGTAGGTGATCTATTCAAAGACAAACTCTATGAGATACAAAAGAAGGAAAATACAAAACCGCAGAATGCAATAGGTAATGTTCAAGCACACATAATGATATATTAAAAATGATATAATTGATTGATGATGTCTTTAATAAAAATTAAATTATATAACAGAAAAATATAAACCCATTTTACAGTTGACAACGAAAGAGGAGATACAACTAAATCGGATAGAAGTTTAAAAAGTATATCTAATTTCAAAAATGAAAATAAGATAAGAAAAATCGACGAAGAAACGCTTCATTCAATAATTCCTCAAATTACAGCAAATGAATATCAACGAATTAGTAAATCAGGAAATAATGAACACTCTGATAAAAGCGATAACGATGAATTTGAAACTAAACGAAGACAATTATACATTGAACCATCGGATAATGTGCTGCGAAATAAAAGAGATACACATACTCTATTATGTAACACTCTGAATAAACATAGTAAGAATTGTCTGGTAAATTCTAATAGAATAAATGCGGTTGTAAAGAATAAACAACCACCAATCGCTGAATCTTTAAATACTGATCTTACTTTTACAAAAATCATTCAAAAATCGAACGCAGAAACAGCGAAATTTAATAAGTTTCAGATAGACGTTCCGGATGGTGAATTTAGTAAATGGCTTGATAATGGTGCAGAAGATTATTTTGATTACCCAGAACCTCTTAATACTTCACTAAAATATCCACCAATTCCTACCGATATGAAAGCGACATCAACTGAAACAACATTAAACAAAGAACCTGATAAATCAGCATTTATTAAAACATATATTGAATCTGATTATAAAGATCTAAATTTAAAATGGCCAAACGACGATGATAGTGCTATTGATGAAGCTACTCTTATACCATCAGAATGGGACTTAGTCGATAAGATTACAAACGATAATAATAATGCTATATCCAATGCTAACTCAATTTCTAAGGCAACTGCGTCTAGGACCTCTAATCTAGAGACTGTTTCTGATAGTAAAGATATTTATATACCATCAGACTGGATTGTTAAATATAATATGATGAATGATAAAAACGATGACATATTATTTTCTAAGATAGCTTCATCTGCTGGAAATCATGCTGGAGCTAATTTTAAAACCGGAATAGTTAGTGAAGATGAATATAAACCATTAAAGAGTATACAGACGATGGTACAGATGAACAACGATGATACAAGTAGAAGTGGTACAAACGATGCTATATCAAAATCTAAACAAGTGGTATCTACTGCATCTGAAGCAAAAACTTTTGTTAGTGTAGGAAAACAAAAACTATCAACGTGGGCTGACGATGACACTATTGTGAGTGACAGAAATAATATAGCAGTTGCTGCAAAGTCAACTGCACTTGCTAAATCTAATGCTGGAAATGTCGCAATTAGTGAAAACGATCAGAATCTAATAAAGTGGAATACCAAAAATGCAATAGTTAGTGATAAAAATTCTATTAAATTAAATGGTAAAGCAACTACACCTACCACTGCTTATCCTGCATCAGACGCATCTAATGAAAGCAAGAGTGAATCATCTCAATACAGCATGGAAAATAATGCGTTCAGTAATCAAACCGAAGGTATTTCTAAAATTAATATGAAAGCCAATGCTACTGTCGAAGAAAAAGCTAGAGTTCAAAGAGAAAACAACAATGAACAATTAAGAAAAACAGTGACTCAAAATAGTATGTTAAATAATCAAAATAATTCTGCAATAGCTGAAGAAGGAATATTATATAAAATAGTTAATTCCGGTGTCGGTGCAACTTATCCGTCAGAAGATTCGAATATTTATTCAATTCAAGTACCATCGGAATGGATTGTCAAATATGAAAGCCTTGATGATAAAGACGATTCATTAAAACTCGCTAAAGTAACGTCCACTAATCCCAATGCTAAAAATAATATAGCTACAGAAGATGCGTCAAACTGGACAAACGAACCAAAAGTTACAAGGGAAAAACACGATAAATGGTCCGGTTTGGAAACAAATGCAAATACCTCAGCTATACAAGCAGCTGCTATTTCAACAGAGAAAATAGAAAAACTACCAAACAAGAGAGTCAAGGATAACATACAAATTAATAAAGTGGTAGAGTCTACTAAAACAGATGCTGAAGCTGCAACAGTTAATAACAATGATAACGAGCAATGGAATAACGACGAAAGAGTTCAAAGTTTAAATAGTCAATCAGTTGTGTCTACTGCGAGTAATGTTGAAGTTGCTACCTCTATCAAAAGTGAAAAGGAGCAGTGGAAATGGAACGACACGGATAAAGATCTGACAATTAAAAACTATGTTAAATCAGATAATAACGCAACTATGTCTGTTGAAACTGGTGCTAATGCCGCAGGAGTAACTGATAATAAATATAGGCAATGGAATTGGAACAGTGACGAGAAAACTCAAAGTACGAAAGATAATGCTATATTAAATACTAACGCAGACGCATTTGCAGCAGGTAATACTAAAGAAGCTGCGTCTGTTGCAGGTAATAGTAAATTTGTCACAGCTACTCAAAGTAAAGAAAAACAATGGAACTGGGCAAAAAACAACAGGGTCGCGAATGTGAAAAATTATGATATATCAAATAGTGAAAGAGCTGCAATTGGCGAAAGTACTTATGATACTGGGAAAGTTACAACCGATAGAAAGCTTTCATGGATGTCTAACGGAAAAGAAAAATTCAGTTTAACATCAAATAATAAAGCAACTACAACTGATGCCACCATTATCGAAGAAGACAAGCAGAAATGGAAACGGAATAATGAACTCAAAGATCCAAGTGTAAAAGATAATGTTTTATTAAATAATCGAACAGAAACGCTTACTGTGACTAATAATGTAGCTACGGCTGGTACTGAAAGTGAAATGAAGCAAAAGATATGGAACAATGGAAACAAAATTTTAAGTGGCAAAAAAGTTGTTGCATCAAGTAATGAAGAAACTGCGACTGTTGGAGTCAATGCTAATTCTCAGTCAGTTATTGAAGATGACAAGCAACAACGGGAGTTGGACAATAAAGGAAATACTCAAACTGTAAAAGAATCTGGTTCTCCAAAGAGTGTAACAATTTCGTCTGCGAAAGCTAATGCTAATGGTGCAGAATCTATTTTAAGTGACAAAAAGACATGGAAATGGGATCGCGCTGATAAAGTTTCGAGTGATAAATACGACTATTTAACAGCTAATGAAACGGAACTGACTTCAAGAGCAGATGTTACAACTGCTTCAGCTACCGATGCAAACAAAATATCATTAAAGTTGAGTGACAAGAATGAAAATCTCAATGAAAAAGAAAATGTTATATCGAATAGTAAAGCTATTGCAACCGTTGAAGCTACTACTAAGTCTCAGGCAGCTATTGAAGACGAAAATCTTCAATCGATATGGAACAATAAAGAAAACGCTCAACTTGTAAAAAACAATGGTTCTGCAAACGATGAAACAATTTCGTTTATGAAAGCTGATACTAATGCTGCAAAATCTACTGCAAATAATAAAAGGACATGGCAATTAGACCGCGCTGATGAAGTTTCGAATGTCAAATATGATTATTTGACGCCTAATGAAAGAGATTCGTCGTTAGAAGCAGATGTTAAAGCTGCTGTAGATACCGATACTAACAAAAAGTTATTGAAATTAAGCGATAAGAATGAAAATCTGAGTGAAAAAAGAAATGTTACAGCAAATAGTAAAGTAATTGCAACTGCTGAGGCTAGTACTAATTTTCAGGCAACTATTGAAGACAAAAATCAGAAATGGGAGTGGAACAATAAAGAAAATGCTCAAATTGTAAGAGACAATGGCGCATCAAACGGTGATATAATTTCTTCTGCGGAAGCTAATGCTAATGCTAGTGCAAGTAAAAACCAAACATGGAAATGGGAACGCGCAGATGAAGTTTCGAGTGATAAATACGACTATTTAACTAATGAAAGAGATTCACCTTCTAAAGTAAATGTTGCAGCTACTGCAACTACCGATGATAATAAAAAGTCATTGAAGTTAAACGACAAGAATAAAAATCTTAATGAAAAAGAAAACATTATATCGAATAGTAAAGCAATACCGTTTACTCATACTATTTCTGATGTCGCAACCGTTTTGGAAAATAGTAAGAACCAATTGGAGTGGAATATCAACAGCAAATCTCAAGTTGTAAAACATGATCTTACCATAAATAATCAATCAGCTGCGTCTGCTGTAAACAATGCTAATTTCACATCAATCATTGCACGTAATAAGTTGCAATCAAAGTTGGACGACGAAAATAACGATGTTACATCAAATAATAAAACAACAGGATCTGCTGAAGCTGATAGCATTGCTGCAGTAGCTACTGAAGGTGAATTGAAGCCAAGGAAATTTGAAGAAAAAGACAAAAATCTGAGTATCAGAAATAATGTTTCAGTGAATAATGAAACAACTGTTCCAGCAGGAGCTAAAACAGATGTCGCAACAATTATGACAGATGATCAGCAACAATGGAGGCCGCCCAATGACGACAAAAATCTGAGTGTCAAAGATGATGCTATATTATCAAATGAAACAACTCCATCTACTAGAGCCAATGCTGATGCTGCAGCAGTTACTGCAAACAGTAAACAACTATTAAAGTTTAACGATGAAAACGATGCTTCAAATAGTGAAAGCGATGATATCTTAAATTTAGGAAGTGCTGCGTCTGTTCGAGCTAATCGTGAAAGTGCTGATGCTACTGCTTCTGAAAATCAAAGGATATTGGATGATAGAAACAAGAATTCAAGACTTAAAGTTAATATTACATCAAATACTGAAAAAGCTGCATCTACTAGAACTAATGAAGGAACTGAAACTGGAGTTACTCTAATAACAAATAATGATAATAGCAAAATATTTGGTGAGAAAACTTTGAAAGTGACCAATCTTGAGTCAAGTTCTGAAACATTCCCATCGACTATTGATACTGCAGAAACTAATTTAGAAAACAAAGACAAGAATACATTAGCCGAATATAATATCTATGACAAGGGAGCATGGATTCGTAAAGATTTCGTATCCAATTCAATGATAGCAACAGCTGCAACGAAGACTAGTTCTGCTTGCCAAAATAAGGAACAATCATCTGATGGAATTGCAGAAACATCTATATCGAGAGTCCCCGACGTAGAAACTGATTCTATAAATGAAAACAAGGAAAAGCTTCAAAATTTAGGATTAAAAAACAGTAACTCGATTGAACGCAATAATTCTACGGTAGCTGCTGGAGTATTTGCCAATACTCAAATAGAATCTAGTACTTCAAAAGAAGGAAAAAACAAACCATTTGATCGGTATAGTAAAGGCAACAATGCCAAAGATGATATCGATACTATGACAGTTACTAAGGGAATTGCATATATCGTCGATAAAGGAAATGTCGATTCTTTGAGTAATGAAGGTATAAGTGAAGGACTCCCCGAATGGAAAATCAAAGAAACAAATGAACAAAGTCATCAAGATTTAATATCTCACAGGGAAACAACGGTATCGGCTAAAGTTCAAGCAAAAGCTAACGTTGATTCTTCGGTAGAAATTAAAGATAATCAGTCTAAATACAATGGAATTTTAAAAGATACAGAAATAAGTAAAAATTTATTAGAAAATATAAAATCGTCAGCATTACCTAGTATAGAAGCAGGAATGGTTTCTGTGAACGGAGATAAGAATAAACAATTCGATCGAATAATTGATAATAAGAATCTAATGAATAATACTAATTTGGGATCTGTTATCAAGATAACTAAATCAATTAAAGCTGAATCAAATTCTGTTTCGACCAGTAATGATATAGATAAACAAATGAAGTGGAAATATAAGGACGAAGACAATGTTAATGGAAAAGATTCAGTGACAGATAAAATAATTGACAACGGAAGTGACAAGCTTGCAATAATTTCTTCGAAAGAGAAAGATATAATTAACAGTCTGAATAAAACATCCAATAATCTTGTAAATTGGCTTCTAAAATGGAGATCAATAAACATTAATGCTATTGAAAGCAATAAAAATGAGCGACAAAACGATACAGAGTTAAATGATTGGAAACTTGGAAGCTCTAATGATGAAAAATACAAAATTGATGAATTATACATTCCCAGTATTATCGACGATAAAATGAAGGTATGTTGTGTCTTAATTTTGTCTTTTCTTATACATAGGTATACATATACGAAATAATTGTCTTTAATACTTGTCTGTATGATGTGTTTATAACGTGTTATATATAATATATATATGACGTGTTAATATGATATGTTAATTAATTTTATGATTTTTTTTATTCACCGTATATAAGCTAGATCTTTTTAAATCTAAACTTAACATTTATTCATGGTATATAAAAAGGTTGTTATATTATAGGATTCGAAGAAAAAAATAGAAGAAATGGACGATGCTGACCTCATCGTAATAAAAAGACCATACGGTCAACAAAATACGATTGGTATTACGTACATTAAAGATTCGGTACCTCCCATGGTTATATATAGAGTAGTTCCTATAAGCGTGTTTGAACAAGTACGTAAGTTAATTAAAAAATGGGAAGTAATTTTCACAGAGTATGCTGAACCACAAGTATAAAAAATATGAGGCATTCTATGCAATGTTAGTATACTTTTACAATTACTTTTTATAATGATAGATTTTTCATTTCATAATGAAGTGTCACTTCATTTCACAAATAATAAAAAAAATCATTATCATTTCATTTCCATACAGTATTTCACCAGTCGTGTTATTTGCAAATGACGTTTGAAACAGAACATTTTTATGTAATATAATAAATGGTCATTAATTATTCACTATAATTTGTGAAAATATGCAAAGCATTTCATTAATGCATGTACTTTACAAGTTAATTATTAGGAATACTTAAGATAACGATATAACATATAGTATCAATAAATATACATACGGAAATTAAGAAACGTAGATTAAATAATCGCACCCGTTAACGTTATTACAGTGAATATCTGTTTAGAAACGTGAACTTTTTTACTCAATTCTTTGTGATCATAAAATGATTAACAAACACACAGCTAGTTGTCGTAATCAATTAACAATTTAATTATTTAAAAATCTCTTATTTTTATAACGTTTGTAAGTAATTATAATATTGTTAAATATACTTTTATATATACCCAATTATCATTATTTATCAATGAAGATAAGAGAGTGAATGAAGAAAATAAAATAAATAGCAGAAATAGATGACCTATTCATATGAATTTTGCAACAAAACGTAATTAGAAAATATAAACATATAATAATATTATTAACACACATGTTAACCCATTAATGTTAATTCATGTTTGACTTTAACCTTGTCGATAACACAAGCCTAGCCGGAAGTTTAGCCAGTGGTTTACATTAAAACGCTGATTCGTCGAAGCATGATTCTACCTTTGGAATGATCGCTTCTCTGAATACGGTATGAGCTATAGATATGTATGTACATTGGAGCTGGTAACGCTTGGCTTGTTAGCTATTCCTGTAATTTATCGTGATTTGAAAAATCGATACATAGCAAAGCTCACTAAACCAACCAAATAACTCTTTACATAATTCGAAGGATATCACATAAAAAAAATATCCGTGTATTTTATTTCATTAAAACGTGTATGTAAATCACTTAATACGATATATGTAGCCTTAGCTTTAAAATCATTAAAAATTCGTGTTCGACTTGTAACGATTCTTTTTTTCGTAAGAAGGATAAGCAACAACACGAAGCCATTCTCGTAAAAAAATCTATCTCCTACAAGAACCTGCGTACACAAGTTTCTAACTCTCGACGCGGAGTAAAGTAAAGATATGGCTTCTCTCTCAAAAAAAAAAAAAAAAAAGAAAAAAATAGCTCGCCTGGAGTTCTTACCGTGACTTCAACCACGGATCTCATTCGTTGCTTCGTGGAAAGATGGACATTAAAGCCGCAGCTACAGTCTTATTCAAGAAAAGGGCCATCACAGAGTCGTACATTTTAAAGAGTTCTTTGTGTCGAACACTAGACTCCGTTTAAGTTTCTTTCTCCATGATTCACGATCCTTACGAGAATGACGATCCATAATGGCCGATTATGTGATTATATATCTATCATGAACGTATGATAACGTCAATAACGAACGATGCGAGGATTAAAAAACAATACGTAAATGAAAGAGCTAAATTTGAGAGGAAAATATAAGTTTCGAAGATTTAAATACATTTTCGAGCAGTATGATGCAGGCATATAATCCGGTAAGCCATAGATTTTTGTGTTACGACTGTCGAAATTGGTGCGACTTCATCATCGACCGCTATATGGTCCGTCGTTGGTTGAAATACGAGCGACAGGGCCGCAAGATCGTTTCGAAGGAAACGTTTCGATATGAAACAACTTTTAGAGGCCGTAACTAGTAACCACTTCGCTCGATGTCGTTCGAATGCAGTCGTGTCTAATATCGAAAATACAGTAACGTTGTTAAGTGTCTATTATATATACACTGGATTACAGTGTTCATTGAGATTTTGTAAAAATTCAAGTAAAGTTCAAACTTTACACAAAAAACTTTTATGACGTAGAAATATAATGGAACGAAAATGCACGTAGGATATTTATGACCGCGTACATAAAATATATATATATATATATATATATATATATATATAAAACTTACCTCAAAATCCGTGAAGACTTTGTACGTGAGAACTAAGCAACCACCAAAAAAGAGACACGTCGCCAGGTTCCTAGTATCAGCTAAAGATGTAACCAGAGGAACGGAACCCATTTGCCAATCATGAGATAGTGTCACAGGGCATAGGAGTAGCCAACAGTTGAGCGCCGCCAAATAACAAAACGTTAGTAATCTGTAACAATGTAACAATAAAATGTGAATGTTTGATTAGAAATAAATAATTTATTATATGATACATACTTTATCATATAAAAGCGAGTTCTATATATATATATATATATATATATATATATATATATATATATATATATATATATACACACTATTATATACATTCTTTTATATAACAACTTTGACGAATAGAGAGTTTCATTGACAGTGCTTCTCTGATCGATGAATCTACATCGTAAGCACTACATAGAAACCAAACCCCTAATCCATCGTTATTCGCGATAGCTTGATGCAAAGTGCCAAAATATGTCAATGGTTCTTTTCTGCGAGTCACTTGAGAAAAAATGGAAGCGATCGAGGATCATGGCTCGTAAAGTAGATGAGCCTCAACGTACGGTATTGTTCTCACGCGTTCGTGGCGAAGCGCGAGAGAAAACCATTAGGAAGAAGAAGAAGAAGAGGATCGTCGCGTCTAGTGCTGACGTTGAATCTTTCGTTTTCTCACTATCAGCGTTCACCGATATAATCATCGATATAATACCTACGATGCTCCATCATCGAGGCTGCGTATCCTTGACATCGTCTTCGATGAGGCCGATGCTCTCTCTCTCTCTCTCTCTCTCTCTCTCGCTCGCTCTTTTTTCTCTCTCTCTCTCTCTCTCTCTTTCCCTTTTTCTCTTCATCCTTTACCTTCTTCGTTTCTCTCCTTTACCCACTCGGCGTTGTATCGGCTCGACGCCCTCAGGCTGGCTTACTCGGCGGGTCTATTGTTTCGCGAACAAGCCCCGTCGTATAACGACGAGTCGCATAACATGCCGGCAAATATTCTCGTCACTACGCCACCCTGAGTGTTAATACCGACGGAGCGTGATCCCCTCTAATTGTCCTCCGCACCAGCTGCGGATTTACCGAGAAACGTGCTTGTTTATGAGAGACCGAAGGAATACGAGGAGAATGCCAAAAGCGCCGCGGCGACGCACTTCACTTGAATTTCTTAGAAATCGAGACGTTGCAAGGAGATTCGTCGAACAAATTCTCACGCCGATCGAAAATTATATCACGAGATAAAAATATAATAATACCGGTGTTGAGATATGGAAATCAGCATGTATTTCAACTTCATGTCAAGAATAATTAGTAACAATACACATGAGTTTTGGTTTAAAGTAATATTAACATATTTAAGAAATATCGCGTTATTCCTATAAGTATCAGAAGTAAATTACGTTAATATACAAATAAAAATTTACTTCTACGTACTTTTGACTTCGATATAAAAGTCATTATTCAAGATTTTTTCTTTCTATTGATTTTCATCTGTTTCATCTGTTTACCGTCCATACAACGCTGTACCATTGCCAACTAATTTTGGCTTTGCTTTATTCCAAATTATTAACGCTTTGAAAGAGTATTCTTAACTTCGCTTTCAATTGTAACTGAAACCTGCATACACTCGACGTGAAATAAGTGAAGTAGCTTAGTTTGCTGCTTCAATTTACCTACCGACATTGTTGAGTGCCGAATTGTCGAAAAGGTAAATTATATAACTAAGATTAAGATTTTTACTCGCGCTTCATAATTTTGTAATTGTAAGTATTCTTTTTGTGTTAATGACGTAATTAAGAACAAGTATTAATTCAAAATTTCTATAACGAGGAGTTCATAAACGTTGATAAACGCACCGAGATAGAGTAAAAATATTGGTTAATTGTAGTCGAAACGAAAGTACTTGAATTCCTATTTTCTGACATTTTTAAAAGACGGATTTTTTATTTGCGCTAACTCACATTTCGAGATCATGAAGGATTTGATCGTCAAAGGAACGAACATAGTCGATTCGCATTAGTTCAAACGTTTTCGCGCGAGGCAACCCGAATGGTGCAAAGTGACATAAAACCATCGAATAGAGCACGAAGCGACGCGCATGCTGATAAACTGCGAAGAGCTCTCTGAGCTTACAATCGATCGCATAGAAATTATACGTTTCTCTGCAATTTGCTTTTTGAATTTTTATCGAAGTGTATGTCGAGTTCATATCATTTTAATTTACTAATGATTCTTTTAACACGTTCACGCGTGTCTCTCACGAAGAGCGATAAAATTAGCAAAAAGAGCAAAATACGATTAAATTTTAATTGCTCCTTCGTTTTTATATTTTACACAAATTTCCAACTCATTTAAACGAAATACATTATAAAGAGTATAATTTTCTTGCTTTTTCTCTCATAAAATTTTTATCAACCTAGTAAATTTTTTGGTTTATCTTGTAACACACGAATCATTAGATTTTGCGTGAATGTTCACACTGTACTGAACATCCACTTTAAAACCTAAATTATTTTACAAAAGTGGCAGCGAATGCATTGCAGGGTCATTACCTATATGGCAGGAATGGCAACTCGGATAGAGGATACGGGATACATGGCATCCCGAACTGCATTGCGGCATATTCGACTTCCCTTGAGTAAAGATGACCTTCTGCTTCACTTTCTGAGACAGTCATATGGCGCACGCACTTATAAACATTTTCCAGCAATACTTTTCATTCGCAGAATAAAACATTGCTCTACGTTTCATAGATTCTAATACATTTTCTTCTCTTTAGATTAAGACAATATCTATTTATCATTGTGTATAATAATCGGTTAGATGCTCTTTAAGTGCCTCGTCAATATATGTACAGTTTTTACTCGTTACATTTTGACGTTAAAACTCTAATATATAAGGTAATTAAAAAATAATATCGGTATAGTCGGTGTCAGATGAATATGAAAATTTACTTTTTGTACAAAAAGTATCCCCATCGATTCGTCCTTTTTTGTAATTCTTATTATATTCCCACTAACGTCAAATATCCTATATCATGGCTGCATCGATTAATATCAGTCCTCGGTGTTCCCAATAGCTATGAAACAAAATCGGCCAGGTATACCGGTGCTTGGAAAAACAATGACAATAATGTATTTCAGTTGCCCGTCACCATTGATCCTTTTTCTCAGCATAATTTTTTTCTTCTTTTTTTAGTCGGTCATATTTTTATTTCGCCGACGTGATTAATGGGTCCAGTCGGAAAGAAACGGAGACTCGAGTAAAGGCGGATAAAGAACCATGGTCGACCCGAAACGTCAAAATAATAATTCTCGGCATATATCAAGCGCAATGCACGTACCGTAACGTAAAAGGATAGGATTTCCTTCGAAGATGGTCTTGCGAGCACGCGCGCGCGTGCTTTACAAAGGATGAAGTATTCATATATGGGCTTTATCCTTCCCGAATGTAGTAGAAAATAGGTAGAGATTGAGATAAATCTTATATATCTGGTTCGAAAGATCCGTGAGACCTTCGACTCTTGATAAGATCTGTATTTTTTTCATGGATTTCTACGATCGATCAATGTACCTGCTTTGATATCATAAAAGATATATCTATATATGAGTTTATGGCGTCACTCCGAAATCATTAATCATTTCTCTGCGTAGTCATGAATGAAAGAACGATTTTCATGATTATTCCGAGCGATTATTACCATGAATAAACGTTTATGTTGATAATTATATATTACCTTTCTATTTCCTCTTTTATTATTATTATTATTATTATTATTATTATTTTATATTTAAATTATTATTATTATTATTATTAGATTATTATTATTATTATTATTATTGTTGTTGTTGTTGTTGTTGTTGTTGTTGTTGTTGTTGTTGTTGTTGTTGTTGTTGTCGTTGTTGTTGTTGCTATTATCATTACCATTTATTTATTATCAGTAAGTTTCTCTTAATTCTTTTTTATTTTCGAATATATGCGTCATCCCGATCGATGTCAAAATTCTATGTGAAATTCTCTTTATAACAAATAGTATTAGCAATGTACGTAGCTCAGTTACTGTGGCGAGGATCGTATAATGATAAAATAATTAAAATTTCACAATTGAAAACTCATTTAAGGATTATTGACAAATTAGTGTTAATTAAACCTTATAAATATTGAGTTTTTCAATGGTTCGTTACTTCTTAAATCTTATGAAAGATTTATCGATGAACCCGAAAGCTTTCTCGTTAAACAGATATCCAATATCCTCTTATGGGGTTGCCATAAGTTTCGTATAAAGCTTTTTGTCCTTATTACTCCACTGCAGTTCATTCCGATTATGGCGGGAGAAGATTGTAAGACTATTGTAACAGGTCGCTCTTTACTGGATTTGTTTCAAATTGGTATATAACTTGGTATGCGAGAACGGTAATACATCCCGCACGTATTCGTATTATGAGAGTAACGCACTTGGAGTTTTATGGTCATGAAATTTGAACAACGACTAGAGCACGCTATTCTGAAACGTAATAACCGTACGTTATGAAGCGTTATTACGTTGTATTAGTATTCCGTCGGCTTGCCCTGTCCTTACTTTTTACGCGTTTGCTGGCTATACGATCGAATTTATGTTCGCAAATCCTCACTCCACCACAATCTAAATGCCACAGCTAACCGATGTGTCATTTTTCCTTTTTTTTTTTTTTAATTCTAATAGATCAATGTTAAAGACGTCAGAAATCAGGACGATAAATTACGAATATGTTGGTATCATACCACATTGAACTAGCTTTTGAACAAATGTGTTTAATCTTCTTTTTTAATATGCAATTGAATATGATAACATATAATAAATGAGTGATTTAAAATCAAACGACTTTCGGTGCACCATTCAAACAACCATAAAAAGAAAATACGAAAAAGCGGGTATATTGGTTCGGCCCAATCGAAGCGGGAAAACGTTTATAGCCATGCAAGCGAAACTTATGGAAATCAGAGACGGATAGAGGGATGGGTTTTCGACAGTACGAAGAGCGCAATCTGTTCTTTAATATCGACGCATCAATCCGCTCGGCGAATTCGAAGCGGGTTCACATTTAACCACAGAACTGGCCTTTATTAACCCCTCTTCCCCTTTCTCTACCCTATTCACCAATCTCTGTCGCTCGAAAACGCCGATTTCGAAGGTCTTCCTGAAAGGACGTTTGTTCCGTGCGAATCCTCGTTAGCTGTAATTCGATAGTATGTCACGGTCGGCTGGAAGTACTCCGCAATAATTTTCTTTCGAAGCATCGTACTGATTCATGGCGAAGCGCGGTGTCGTTAGCCTCTAATCACGCCATTTCATCGATCGATTCTCATCCCCCTCGCACCTTCCTATGCTTCTCGTCCCTTTCCATTCACCTACTTGAACACCTTTTCTATCTATACATATATACGCTTATGTTATACATACCTATATGTACTATATGTATATATATTTGCATATATACGCGTTTATAACCATGTGTGCAATTACAGACATTAATTCTTTATTAGCTTTATCGTTTCGTGGTCATTGACATTGGTATAGTTATCGGCACAATCGTATATATTAAAATGAAGGTATTATTTATTGTTTCTAGAGTTTTTACATCGAGAGAAATGATAAAATATTTAAAGGTGGCATTGCGAAAACAAAATGAATTTTTTATCAAATTAAAATTACCTACAATGACATACAGCTTTGTTATAAGAAATTCAAATCAAAAGTAGGTTATTGTTTTTGTTACCTGACAACAATTATTTATTTGATCGATTTATAAATGTAATAATAATAATACATTCGAAGTAATATTGCCTAAGAGCAAAAATGACAGTTCTGGATCGCGCGACAGAAACTCAATATCGATGAGATAATTTGTTGAGCGGGAGGTGCGAATTGAAAACTTTAATTAACACTACTACACTAAGTTTCTTCTTTCATCGGCTTTTTCGCCTATTCTACCGTGTACGTAAGAACTTTGACCTTTTGCAGGAGCTTTTAAATTTATACGAAAGCAATTCTGCTCGATCGTCAGCGTGAAGTAAAGAATTAAACTATGAATGAATTTTTAAGTATTTCTTTTTTCCAAATATGTTCCTAATGATTGATTGGTACGCAAAATTAATTCATCGTACTTTTGTCTTGGTTTGCATTTTAACGTTGCAATTAGTTATTTAGTAATAATAATATAGATCAATTACTATCCACAAAGGTAGAGTTTAAAAATTTCGCCAAAGTTTTCGTCGACAATTCCTACACATCATGACAACTCTCTTTCCTTCGTGAAAGGAGTTGATAGAACACACGCGACGATCTATTACGGTTGACTTAAAACGAGCGACCTCGCTGACTGGTACCTGACAAAGTCCTGACCCGAGGTGTATCGTAGTACACTCGTGAAGAATCGTCTACAAACCAATAAAACACTTCAGATTGAAGTTCCTATAAATCAATCAGGTTCATAGAATTGACTCTTCTATCTGGTAACGACACAGACATCTTTAACTGTATCGTATTTTACTGTATACTGCTTTATTCGTTGTTATTCATTAATGTTTTCTACATATCGATGTCTACATACCAAAACAATTGTTTTGAGTTATCCTAGTTTATATAAAAACTGTAGCGGTGAAAAAAAAAACACCAAAATAAAACTCATAAATCATCGAATTGAATAAAGCATTGAACTGCAGTACGAATTTATACATTTGCTAACAAACAATATAAACTTTATTCAAAACGTTTGGTATTTTTAGTAACCGACCCATCATCGGCTAACCGAACTGGATCTTCGTTAACGATGATAAATTTTCGCACGGAAGCAATCGTACATTAATCGCGGATCGTTGTATAAATCGATAGCCGGCTTGGGACGATCGCGAAACCACGAGAAGAGTGACGGTATCGGAAGAGGGCTCTGTAATGGAACTTTGTTGGCAGTTAATCTTGCAGGCCGGATGGGCCCGCTTCGCTGGGCACGATACACTTCCGTCTCACCGGATCGTCGGTAAACCAAGGGAGAGATGTATTGCGTTCTAACACGAAATCAAATGTTTCCTTTTCGCTCTCTCTCTCTCTCTCTCTCTCTCTCTCTCTCTCTCTCTCTCTCTGTCTCTTACATTAACTGATCGGCTAATCTACATTTTGTAATATGCATGTTTTCATCGAGTCTTTCCAATACAACTATGTTGTATATACAGGGTGTATAAAAAATATGTATAAATACAATCATAGGGGCATAGCCCTATCAGAGGCGATATCATTCTACACCTTCGGATCACTGGACATTTATAGAAGATAGCTCGTGCAAATTTGTCCTTGACTTCGAAATTGAAGGTCAAATTTTTTTTGCTTGCATCATATTCTACTCGTTGTGAGGACAAAAAGTGTCAAAGGAAGTATAGGTCAAAAGTCAACCGCTCACTATAAAAATGACTTTATAGTTCCAATACGTCTAAAACTAACTTTATTTATGACATGTTTACATTTCATTGTTTACATTTCATAGGACACAAAGACTCTCATGCAAAATTGTTCTTAACGTCGAAATTGAAGGCACGACAAATAGATATTCAGTAAATTTAGTAAGACGTCAACCCATAGAAATATTCCAATACAAATATTCACGTTCCAAGGCAACGTGATTTTTAGCGGCTAGATCAACAATATGATATTATGGCATTTTAATCCACACTGGGCCCGGGCCGTTCCCATGTACACTGGCGTAAAGAGGAACGAGTTATCGCTCTTGCTCGTACATATCCACTAATGAGTCTACATAGGGTAGGAATAAGTCTCATGACAATACGAAGAATAATTCAAGAAGATTATAAAATTTGACATGTGCAGGCACTTCATCCAAATGACTATGGTCATCGAAGAAACTTCTGTTGTTGGATGCTACATAAATTGCAAAGCGAACCACGGTTTTTTCAACGTGTGTTATTTACCGACGAAAGTAGTTTTTCGAGTTCTAGTATCCTCAATCGTCAAAATGCTAGAATATGGGCTTCTAAAAATCCTAATATAATGATTGAAAGGTTCAATCAAGGACGTTTCTCATTCAACATATGAGCAGGCATCATTGGAGATCACATTATTGGTCTATTTATTTGCTTGCACCAAATTTTTGATCTAGCCGCTGAAAATCACGTTGCCTTGGAACATCTTCTGCACATAATAATCTTGCATTATATCTTACTGTCTCCCGATATATTTCACGAGATAAACGGTAGTTCTCTCCTGCTTCGTCAATAGCACGTAACATTTACCATATATTTTTGTAGATTGCCATCTTACTACACTAACTGAATATCAAAAATAGACTGACTGATCACAAACATAGCAACAAGAAATCGTCAATAATACGAATAGGAGGCGACTGTAAATGGTAAACTAAAATGTAGAAATATTATAAATAAAGTTAATCCGAGACCAGTGTTTTTCATTTATATATCGTCCTAATTGTTGCACTATTTGTTGTGACCTTCAATTTCGACGTTAAGAACAATTTTGCACGAAAGTCTTTATGTCCTATGAATTGTAAACAATGAAATGTAAACATATTGTAAATAAAGTTAGTTTTAGACGTATTAGAACTTTAAAGTCATTTTTCAAGTGAACGGTTGACTTTTGGCCCATGCTTCCTTTGACACTTTTTGTTCTCGCGACGAGTAGAATATGATGCAAGCAAAAAAATTGGACCTTCCATTTCGAAGTCAAGGACAAATTTGCACGCGTTATTTTTTATAAATGTCCACCGATCCGAAGATGTAGAATGCTCCTATGATAGTCTTTACACATATTTTTTATACACCCTGTACATACATTGCTTTGTCAGTATAATAGTAGAGAAGTTTTCATTTTACTGTCTTCACAATATGTGCTTAACTAAAAATGAGAAAGAAATAGATAAATTACTATAAGAGGTAATTGAACAAACATTGATCGTTCGAATATACACAAAATTCAAATTGATCGAGTTTGACGCTTTTCTATTTTATCCTATTTTTATCATGCTACATAAATAATAACATATTTGTATGATGTCATATAATAATTAAGACGAATATAGCATTCTAACATTTAACAAATCGTGTATGTCAGAGTGCGAATAATTTAATTACGTTCACAGTATTAACACCACCGTGGCCGTTCGATGTAGGAAGAAACCAAAAATGGAAGAAAAAACAAGAGGCGACGAGATCGATGAAAGAGGGGTCGCGGATAAAGCGTGAAAACCGGAACGAACGGTAGCGAGCGTACGAGCGTGTTTCGTTCCTTTTGCCAGGATATAGCGTGCCCGTACGATACGATCATTTGGCGAGGTTCCGCGACGAGTATTGGCCGGTGGATTATTTTACAGGTTGTACACAAAAATACATCGGAGGGTTTATTTTCGATTATTCAGCGAGCCTTATAATGTTCAGAAAACAGGAGAGATGGTGGGGGTATCGTATCCGAGTGATTTGTACGTAAAGAGAAAGAGAAAGAGAGAGAGAGAGAGAGAGAGAGAGAGAGGGAGAGAGAGAGAGAGAGAGAGTGAGTGAGAGAGAGAGAGAGAAAGTGAGAGAGAAAGAGAGAGAGAAAGTGAGAGAGAGAGAGAGAGAGAGAGAGAGAGAGAGAGTGTGTGTGTGAGAGAGAGAGTGAGAGAGAGAGTGTGTGTGTGTGAGAGAGAGAGAGAGAGAGAGAGAAAAGAAGGGATTGAAGGAGAGGATGGAGAATGATGGAAGGGGTGCGAGGTAGTGGAAGAGGGTATCAGCCACGTACAAATCGATATCCGTTATCGGAGAAAGCGCCAAACACATATATACATGGACAACACATACAAAGAAACATGAAGGTATATATTCAATATATTCCTGTATATATTCACACGGAATAAAATGTTGGGGTGTTTCGTGAGACCCTGGTAATTATTTTTATGACAATCGCTAACGCTTATCGCCTGGGTCAGGATATTATTTCAACAAATTCAAATTAACAGTTATTACATTTCGAAATCCCACCTGAAATAGTATGTGACCATGGCGATGTTAAGGTTTAGCATTACGCGTGGAAAAAGTTACTTGATCTTCTTCATGAATACAACAATTTTTTTCTTTTGTTTTCTATATCTAGCTGGACAATGAATCAGAGATAAAAAATAGATAGATATTTATATCATGTAGCGATAATGTCTATTTATATAACCATTTTTATATGATAGAATAAAATAACTATTTTATATGATAGAATGAAATTAAAATTAGAGAACTAGGTTATTGAGAGAAAAGAATCAAATAAAATCAGTGATGAAAATACTTCCAGATACGTTATCCTATTTTTTTTTTTTATCGAACGTCTTTTCTCTATCGTGGTGTTGTTCCTTTTTCCCCTGTTTCTTGAATATATGAACGTATACACACATGTATACGCAGACCTACATAGTGTAATACACTCGGGTGAACAAAACAAATACCAGCCCTTTACTCTTCTTCGAGAATTGACCTCTCTTCATTCATTAATGACCTAGCTGGTATTAATTGGTCCCTTGCATCTCGTTTAATTAAACATACACACAAACATCAACTCTTCTCTAGCTTATCTACCACACTAAAGAACTACCAATTATTACCTATACCGTATGCAGTAACACTGACGTGTACGATGCTAATCCCATTGTTGATACGTTGATTATTATTTCGAAATACGATTTATTTTAATATGATAAATGAATCTTTCTCTTTGTATTCTGTTAATTATAATAATATTCTTAAAGACCTATCATTACTGACTATCACTACTGACATAATGATAACGACATTATTAAAATATTATTTTTAAGAGTCTTCGAAAATTGATTACAGCAACAGTAGAATAACGATACGTAATCAGTTTATTTTGTAAAAATCAATAACAAAAGTTTGCACTAATTGTATATTTTAAAACTATCACCATTGCTTTTTTTCGCGAAGACATTTGTACTAAATTTGAATAGAGAAATAACTTCAATTTAATTTATCCAAGGAAAAGTGATATAAAAGGATAAGAAGTAGGATATTAAGACGTCTATGATACAAAAATCTCTGAGAGTTTTTGCCGTATTCCTCTTTCGTTACGATGCACGCATGTGTTAGAGAAAAGCGAACAGAGAGAAAGAAAAAGAGGGAGAGAGAAGGGAAGAGGAAGGATAAGGAGATGGGTGGAAAAGTATATGCTAGAAGTCTGTGATGGTGACAGTGACGGTGGCGGTACGGGGCAAAGAGAGAAAATTAGTAGGTGGAACCCCTTGTGCTAGATAATTTGTGGTATGCAATCCCGGCCCGACCGTGCATTTAGATAGATGTAACGTAAACTCTATTTCAACGATTATGTTCGTGTTAGTAAAGATATTCGCGGTAAGACTCGTTCAATATATGGGATTAACGAAAGTAATTCGTACTTTCCTTCTTCAAAGTAGAGAAGAAAATAACAAAATAGATCAATTTATTTTCTACCTCTACATTAGTTCTTTGAGAAAAAATAACAATCAAATTATTCTATCTCTATTATATTTCATTTCGAGAGAAGGAAAAGACGAAAGTAAGTACTTTATCGTTTGTGAGAAGATATTTTCTTCTTAATAATATAAGATAAGGAAATTAATAAGTTACACATATAAATTATGAGAAATATGATAATATTTTATGAGATACACATAATGTTCAATTAAAGTCGAATAAACGAGTGGCACGGAAAAGATGATTTTTCGAGAAGCACTAATACTGTTGTAATTTTAAATCAGTTAGGTACTATGTTGCTACCGATAATTCGTAATGTCCTACCTGTTGAGCCCAGTTCAATGATTCGTGTAACGTTTTATGATTCAAAACGTTGATGTTCGATGACGCTTATAAACAATATCAATTATTATCTTCGTATTAACTCGTTAATTGAAGATTTTAGAAAAAGTATTTGCTTACTAATTTTATTTCATTAGAATTTCATTGCTTGGGATTACCTTTGCTTTCATTTATCCAACTATACCTTCTGTCAAGTTGTAATCAACGGAAGATGATAGAGATAACGGTATGCGGAGCTTGCAGGATATGCTGAAACATCAGAGCTCGTTGCGCAACCACGTGTACGGAAATACATCGCTGAGAGATGTCAACGACATCCCTTGCGGTCTTAACATCGTGAACCATGCATGTAGCGGCCACAGAATAATGATATATGTGCGAGAACTGGAAAGTACGTATGATACTTCGATTGACATTACACGTTCGTATTCTAGGTTTACTTTTAACACTTATATTTCATAGATTCCTTATTTAAAAATGTTGAAATTATCGTGGAATGCATCATTTGCAAAAATTATTCTATTTTTTATAAACGCGTGTTTATTAATGTCAACATTAAGAAATAATATCTTATTTTTGATACTATATTAACATTTACCAGTTGCTATATTTCCTATGAAAATCTACACAGTAACAACGAAGTCTAGGAATAGCTTGACCGCATGCAAAACTATAGAACATACAAAATTTATGCGCCAACGCTGCCACCACCCACTATAGCAGAGCTGAGAAGCTCGTTGTAAATGCGTGCCATGCAACTTTAAGATGTCCAAGCTCATATTCCTCATCTCAGTTGCTAGAGGAAACTTCAAAATTTCATTTAACCTACATATACTTATAATAGATTGATACATCGATGAAACAAATAATTTTGATTATTTCGTTTTACCCGGAATAATGAAACGATGATATTGCGATGTTTCGTGTTTGTCTGATTCTATTTGAAATTTGAATTTTTAATGGAAAGTAGGAAATCGTTGGAATTTTTCTTCCAAATATTCTGAATCCTTTACTTCTTTGAAATTACTTTGAATACAATCGCGTTCATTGTGAAGCTAACAGAATGGTGAAAAGCACTTTATAAAGATATAACGCTTATAAGAAGATATGAGAGAATGAAGTCTCTTCATTATGATGCTACAATCCATTTGTAGCAACGGTAGACGGTCTCCTTCTTCGAGTATAAGAGTGAATGAAGGACTTCGTGTGGAAGGAGAAGCATGCCACAAGGTAGAGAAGGGTTTGGGACGATACGCGTTGGAAAGCAACGAAGCGAAGTTAAGTAGTCCTTCTTGTATACCGCAAGCTATAGCGCCTCGTGGAAATGGGCTAAAGCGGGTGGAGTGGCAGATGCACAAAACTACAAACCACGGGGATGTACTACTGTAGTTGGTTGATTCTAGGCGGAGCTACCTCCAGGCGTTCTTCACTCTACAACCGTGTACTGTCCTCCCTTGAGTGCCGACTAATTGGATACTCTGTAGCTGGCGTATCCGATGATGTTTTATTTTTCCTACCTATCTCTCCACTACTCTCTATCTTTCTTTTTTTTTACTCTATATCTATCCTCTCTAGCACCTACTATCTATTTTCTCTTTGAACTTATACTTTAACATCATTTCTACGAACGAAATAGTCTGGATAAGCTCAAATCGTTTTCGCCATATACGTCGTGAAACTTGTGAAAGTCATATCTCTCGTTCGACGTAAAAGAAGCAATTTAATTACATGGTAAATTATTCTCAAACATGGAATAAAACGTATCCGTCCGCTCCTTCTTTGGTTTGCTTAAATCCAATCCTAATGAGAAGATTTATTATATCCTTGAATTTGAAAGAAAATGGGTGCAAAAAAGGCTGTAGAGAATAGTTTTACCATGGCGTTCGCTATTCTGAAGTTTCCAGCGTATACTGGTAGGAAAGAAAGTTAAGATGTTCTACGGTCGCAATGATAAAGAAGACCCAATAACATCACGGTCACTAATTCTTTGATGTCGGCCGGAAAAGCCGTTGAAAAAGCCACAAAAGCTGTTTGATATCATCTAGGTGCCTTTGTTCCACCGCGAAGTATAAAATTTTCTACAGCCTGGAAACTTGTCAGAGAGTACTTTCCTAGACCCTCCGGATATAACTAATTACGTGCAGTCGACAGCACCTACGCCGCAGGTTTTGCTGGAGACGTTTTATTCCCACATTAGGATCTCCGGTGATTCGAACAAAATGAATACGGAAAATCAGAACTTCTCATATTTTACTTTGAAAAGAAAAAGAGAAAGAAAAAGAAAATGTTACATAAAGTCGTATGAGACTTCGAGTTCTTCATCAATTAATTTAAAGGTACCTTTTACAAAGATTGAAACCTCTAATATAAGGTGGGATAATAACTTTGATCACTTTGAATGTCTTCATTCTTTTTAGAGATATGGAGAAACTTTGTATATAAACGTCGTATATTGACGACTCTTACCGAAAGGGTTAATAAGTCTTTAAAAGAAAACAATATAAAATTTATATAAACATTTAACTTTAATATTTAATAATTTCCAAAAATAATTATAATAAAAATTTTAATGATTTCATTATAATTATGTTCTTATTACGAAAGAAAAAAATATTTAATTTTAAAAACGATTAACAAAATCGATTTTATTATACCAATAGTATTGAAATATTTAAATAAATAGAGATTTAAAACGCTTTACAACGGTTTTTATTTCAAGTCTCTACGACTTTCTGTTCCGAAGATATCGCCTTCGAAAGATTTCCATTCATAATTCGTATAATACAGCTGTTCGTGGTAATAGTAGTAGTAAATAATAAATTCCCCAGAATTTATGTAGGTCAGTGTATCATCGAGACAATTGAATGAAATTATGTCGGTTACTAGATCAAGGTAAATGTATTTGATTTAATGGAAATATTTCCGGAACTAAACATCGTAGAGACTTGAAACGAATATGCAAAATAAATGCTCGGTAATCAAAGAAACTATCACTGTTTGAATATTACTATTTATACTCTACTACTTTTACTGTATTTTAGTCATCACTCTACATGATTTCATGAATGAACCAATATTCAAATTAAAATATCTTCTAATGTAATACTTTTTCGATATACAAGGGTTAATATTTTTTTTATAGAGAATGTCAAACTGTATCAATCAATGCTATTAAAAATATGTAATTCTATTTAAAAAAATACAGTTAACCTCCATATGTCCTTTACGACTTCACTAATGAAGAAATGATTACTATCATATTTTAGCCACCCTCGCATTGTGTGACTTTTGCAAACAAAATTTCTCGATATCTCTACAATGAACCGAGACGTTTAAGGTGATTAATATTATTGTCCCATCCTATATATCGTGTTATATAGCGAACGAAAGATAATTTTATTCGATAGCAGAGTATGCTAGAAATTAAAGAATAAACTAAAAACAAGTAATAAGAAATGTTTAAAGTGAAACATCTAAATTCGAAGAACGAAATAAACTTTTTTTAATATCTTTCATCATTAATTTAAGGTTTTTAATTTCATTACAAATTCTACTAGATAATGCGTGCATCTATGCGCTCTATTGGTAAATAAATCCCGAACTCAAATCCAGCGTCAAGAAAGACATATCGTTAAGCTAAATCCTTTCTGAAACGACAAAAAGGTACTTTTTGTTGATATTTCATGTATCTTGAAAAATTACCGTTTCTTGTTGATTGTTTTTTCAAGTTTCTTTCGTGTTTTTGTTACCGGCAACAAATGTCGTTGCTTGTTTCTTGTTTCCTGTTTCCATTTGGAGCTGTAAAGATCAAAGAAAAATAGGAAATACGTGGCAATAAAAACAAATACTCCTTGTGTGTGCGCAAATGTAGTCTTAAAATCAAAACGAAACAAAAATATTCCGCATATTGTATTGCTTCTATTTGAACGAAATGTTCCTATAAATTGATATTTCTTGGAAATGTTTTCGAACATTCAGCAACAAGAGCCGGCAGAAAGTTCTTCGCTTAATTAATTAAGCGAGGGCACAGTTTTAGCTTACTTCGTTTTACTTACAGAACTTTCCTGTTTATTCTAATCTATTCGTTAAGATTCATTGCAAGTAAATCTTATCACATGGGATTGTTTAAATATTTTAAACGAACTATCCAGATACGCTCACAACCAATTAGAGATCAATACTTTCCTTTTTCGTACATTTTATTTATTCGTAAACTCCTTCTATGCAATCTCTCTTTTCCCTTTCCCTCTTTCCCAAATTATTCCAACTGTCTTGCCGGATAGTCAGTTTTCTCAGGTTACAACACAAAATCTAAAGTCGCAAAGTAACATGCCAAGACGCAATTTAAAACTATCTATCAAAACAGAACTTAGAACTCCAATATATTGCACAGCGCGACTCATTAGTAAACTCAGTGCATCACAATGATTATAAGAATATATTGTTATATTATTATACTTTGCAACCTTATTTCGCAATATACGAAAACTAGGCCTCATTTAAATTTATTTCCATTCGAGGGTTTAATAATAGTGTTCTCGGGAACAACGTATAATTCTCAGGCCAACTACGTTGCTTACGATAACATATGTTTTTATAATATCATCAACGCCCAAAATTATTTTTTCATACATTAATTTATAGTTTGATTTCAATAAAATTTTAGATCAACCCGATAGTTCATTAAAAATGATCCAGAATAAATCTATATTTTATCTATTAATTTTTAAATTTAGATAAAACCAAATCGCTCAACTGAAACTTGTCTAGATATTCTGTGAACAATGCTAATTATAGGCATCTAGGTATATTATCCGTGAATCTTTACGATAAACTTGTAGACGAAGTTTCCCGACGCCTGGCATTCCTACCAGTTCTGTAAGCAGGTGCTTGAATAAAGCATAAATTGCGAGTGGAGAAGTACACAAAGTTCATCCTTATCCGTAAAGAAGGAGGGTTGAACGTGCTTATAGCAAAAAAGAAGCCAGTACATCCGTAGTTGACTAGTGGTATTAACTGAGCGTGACTGTGTCGGCTTTGGTAGTTGCATAGGCGTAAAAATATAGCTGAAATCGTAAATCCGTTGGGTTCTTGAGTTAACGTGAAAAACGGTTTTACAGTCTCTTACGATTTTAATGTCCCTTCAACTTTTTTACGTGTTTGACTCTTTTTCCACCTCTTTTTTTTCTTGTCTATCTTTGATCCTTTTTTTCTTCTTTTTATTTACCATTCGTTTAGCATTTTTTTTACAGTTTTGAAATAACAAGGAAACATTTCCACCAGTTGAGAGAAGAGATACTAAAACGAAAATCTGAAACACCCAATGCTTTTATGCTTTTGACGTTCAAAAAAGAGAGAGAGAGAGAGAGAGAAGAAAACACATACACATACATCCGAGTGTAAGCATAACTTATCCATAGATATCGTTAAATATTAATTAATTAAGAGAAAAATAAAAAGAGAATCTTTATATTAATTTTAAACACGTTTTCAAGTTAAATAACTTCAACGCGATAAGACGAGATGAGGAAAGATGATAAAAGAGCTTTATTCATTCTATTGACAATACTGAAAACAATAATATTCTCTGAAAATCTATAAGAAAAAAGATCAGAAGATCTATTCGTCTGGTATCGGTTTAACGAGTTCCTTTTAAAACTACAGATGTACAACGATCTTGCGAGATAACTTTTTTTTACGATGTTACTAAGAACGAATTTACGGAGATCGATTCAGTAATGGTTTTGAAAGCTTTCCTTCTCTTCTTTCACTCTGTTCTTTGTAGATAGTGGGATAAGCAGACTCGGGTTAACACGATACTCTTACAAGACACCTTAAACTGATAAATGGTTTGAGGAGGAACTTTCTTCGATTTCGAGCTTGCGAGAAGATCGTGGGCCGTTCGTTTTATCGTGAAACTTTCGAAGGGTAACGAGAATTAATCGCCCGACGATGAGGCGAGCCAACGAAAATGGATCCGCGGTTTGAACGTCCTCAAGAGTTAACTTCGGATGATCGAGAAAAGGCAGTTGTTGTGGTATCAACCGATCGATCAGCGGGGACAACGCTAGTACGACGCGGGGTTCCTTTCTTCTTTTTTCTTTCTCCTATTCCTCCTCCTCCTTCTTCTTCCGACAGGATCACGTTGACGATTGGAATCCGAAGCTCGAAGCTCTGCTTCCGATGGCACGTAATTTACGAGAAAACTTCGGTCTGTCCTCAAAGTAAATCCCCTTTTCTCTTCACCTATTGACGCTCTGTCTTTCTAATGGAATACGGTTTGAGTTAGGGACTGAAATACCTGTGTCATGTCTATCCAATGAAACCACGTCATCACGATCCAACATTCATACATACGGAACGTGAGTATCCAAGCTGTCTGTAACCCTTAGAAAGTTTAACCGATCGTTTCTGTCTCGCTATTTGCTATAACAAAACTGTCTTGCTAGTTAGCTAGTATCATTAAGAAAATCGCGATAAATTATTTTTAAAATTGAAATTCTTTTATCGTTTATACGTGTAGCACCGATTAACATCGTGGAAAGCAATTATTTCTTACTAATTGCTTTCTAGCTACAAATAACGTGAAAGTACAGAAGTTTGTAAAAGCTTTATTCAGTCGGCGTTAATATCTTATTAAATTCGTGACAGATCCAAAATCATATTTCATTATGATGCGTAATATATAATATAAATTATATACGCAATCGCAGGTGAACGTACTATTTGAAAAATAAATTTATATGATATAAAATAATTAAACAATTATTTTATATCATTTGTTATAACTGTTAATAGTAAGATAAAGTGTCGACAAAATTGCGTAGTGTTTCAATCCAGGCAACGAGAGGTACTTTGTTAATACTGTCAGAAAAATTAATTTATCTCTCGAAATCTGAAATGCTCTTTATTGACGAAATACTCTATATCATTGAAAATCACACGTCGAACACAATATATTCAAATTGATTGGTAAAATTACAATATATTGCAAAATCAAGAGGTGTATTGTTTAAAATAAAATCACACTCGACCGACGTTACATTCTTTCTCGAAATTTAATTATTCAAAAATATTTTTGTTTGATCATTAAAATAGCAATACGTATCTACGGTTAAACCATTAAGATTATTTATCTGAATAAAATACGGTAGATTATACAGCATTTCGATGCAATTGATTTATATATGTATAAATTTACCATGAGAGCGAATTTATTCATACTAACAGCAATATGTCAGGCAGAGACTTTCGTTTGCTGCATATGTCTTTAAAAAAAGCAGATATTAAATACGCAACCTGAGTGGAAAGTTCAGCAACTTTTTACGAGAAAAGTTATGTAAATCGTTTATCGCATTACTTCTTTCGCTCTGCAATATATTTTACAGTGTCTCCGAGCTAAACCTTCCCAAAGTTATAAATCTTCGGACGAGCAAACGTAGAGAGGAATTTTCGAATTACAATGCGATATAAATTCCAATGAACGTTCTCGGTCAGCTATAGAAAAAAATAAACTTTATACGTTTTGCGACATATAAAGGGCTTTACTAAATATTTAACACTATTATTAACCCTATACGTTAATATTGAAAAAAAAATAAATAGCGCTTTGAGCGTTTGTTTTTTTTTTTGTTTAAATTTCGTTTGAATCGCCATCCATAGAAATTGTTGAATTGTCAAAGAGAATCTATTTGAATAACTGACTGTGATGATTTACCATGATTGTACAATTCTAAGTTTTTCACAGTTACTAAGTCAGACATAAAACTCGATTTTTTAGTTGAGAAAATTAACTTCTTATAGTTATTTCCTGTGAGACCCATCGAATTTAAAATGGGAAATAAGTTTTGGCCAATGCAATGAGTTTTGGTTTATATGAGAGGTTTTAAATTGTTATTATACTATAACATCTTGTTCTTGGAAAATGAAGTCACATTTTTATTTAACGCATTTTAAATACCATAACATTGGCATCCTCATTTTATAAATTAAATATTATCAAAACGATTCAAGAAAGGCCATCGTTTAATTATCAATCGATCTCAACAAGGTATGCAATAAATCTTAACTTTGTTATACCATTGCATCTAATCATTCATACTCCCATGTATAATACATCATGTACCGCAATGGTGAATCGTAGAAGTTGGATATATCTAATATGAAAACGTACCTCCATAAAGACGACCTCGTAGGCGAAACAGCAAACTCGAAACACGGAGGGATGAAAGAGAAGAGGAGAAAGAGAGAGAAATGTAACGCGTCGAGCATATTACCTAGTAGACGATACGCTTGTCATCATTAATATTTTACTCAAAGCTACTGCGAAATACGTAAAAACAATGCGTGTATAGTGACGCAAGCGGTTTCATTGGCATCATTATATACGGCTATTAAATCGACAAAGAACTGAGTATAAGAAAGGAGAATAGGGAAAGATGAAATAAAAAAAAAAAAAAACAGGATAAATGCTCTAAAATTAATCATTATGAAAAAACTGCGTTAGTGTCTAGGATCACTATAATGTAGCCCTTTAACGAGCTTAAGGGATCAACCCCATACACCACATATAATACTTCATGTATCCACTACTTTCCCTACCTTCATTTCTCTCCATGTAGCCTCTAAAGCGAGAACGCTTCAAGTCCTCGTTGGTTAGTATTCATGGTAAGTCAGGGGTATTCGTTGGGTATCACAACGAGGTAATACTTTATTCTAATAACGACCCTCTCAAGGGAATGTTCCTTGTATACGAACCTCTAAAATTCACTTTATCTATCGATACTATTTATGATATCTACATATATGTAAGAATGTATTCAACGATCGGATATCTGTTATGTTGTCAAAGAAAAGTAAATATAATGTAAATGTTATACAAATGTCGTTCAAGATTATGGAAAATTTAAACCTGTTATATATATATAATGATATAAATACACGGAAAAATCGCAGACGTTATTTTTTACATTAGTATCAATAAGTATCAATAAGCGACAATTTCGTTGTTTTGAAATACGACGCTTGATTTTTATATCGACCAATAGCAGTTCTTATACATTGCTAGTCATGACGTCAGTTAATTGTCTCTTTTAGGTTCATTTTCTACGAAAATTGGGGTATATTAGAATCTGTTGGAGTTTATTTTTAACACAGTTTATGAAAATTCAAAAAAGATCGTGAGAATAGATAGAATTTTGAGATGGAATAATAAATATATTTTTGATGTCTTATATTGAGGACTTTTTAAATTTTCTTTTATTTTTGTTAAATTAGTAGGTATCTGCTTAAAATATCGAAAGTAAACCGAATTGAAGTTATTTACAACACTTTAATATTTCTATATCTTATTCGTAACTTTATTTACTCTTATGAATAATATTAGTCCTATGTACTATTCTTATTCGATCTAATTCACGATACTACAAGTTTACTTTGTCTATCAAAACGGCCACAGTACACGAAAATATACTGGTTATAATTCAGTCGCACACAAAATGATCTATAAACGCGAAGACAGAAGATTTAATCGAATTTTAAGCTATCTACTAATTGTGAAGTAATAATCTATATCTACTTTCTAAAAAGAACTAAGTATTCATGTAGAGATGTCATATTCTTCTTCTAACGAAATATAAGACTAAACGTACCTACCTACATATATAGAAGAAATAAAAGAACGGCTGAGAATGTAGCAACTAAGGTATCCTGAGAAGACATGTAACATTTGTGATCCTTTTGCAAGGTCAAATATCCAACATCTTGAAAGCAATATATCATAGACTAGAGCAATCATAAATTCTGCAAGAAGGGTGCTACATGCTACCGAATTATACATCTCAAAAAGTATTCCGAACTATTTTCTAGAAAGTAGAGGGAAAGTATTTCGTACAATATTTTAGTGAATCTGACGAAAGAAAAGAAGAGAGGAGTTGGAAGGTGGAGGGTTTCGATGAGATTTGGTAAAGAGAATCGATTCGAGGGTGGAAAGAAGAATAATAAAAGCGAACAATGCATTGGAAGGAGTATCGATACGACGCTGATACGACGAAACGGTTAGGGAGGAACGAAATAATATTTCAATATGCTAAAATTATCGAACGAATTCACCCCTCTACTCGTTATCTGTTATCTTAAAATTCGAAACTCTCGTTTTATTTTTTCTGATTGCTCCTTTTGTCCCAGGGAGTATTGATCTTCGAATTGAACACCTTGAATAAATTATAAAAATAAATTGAATATATTAGAAAATCTTATTGTTCATCGTGAGATGTTAAATGAACGAAAGTCAGATTTATTTCGATTCGGATTTAGTAAAAATAATTTAACTGTGGAAAAAATTCGATGAAAATAAACAAAAAAAGTAGAAAAACAAAAAATTCTTGACTCTTCAAGCATTCATTATACATTACTAAAGGCTTCGATATTTTGTCGAGCTTCGATTTCCGAATATTGCAGATTCCTCAAAGTGATCGACGAGAAAGTTTCTCCTCACGTAACTGCAATTCATCTTTCGGACAAAGTAGCCACATGTTTCCTCACATCGCTATGAACTGATCATAGGCGATCGGAAAACGATACGGGGTTACGTATTGCTTTGCAAACGAACGATTCGATCTTTCATTTTATCATGCATCTAAAATCATCAATACAAAATCAAATACACTCTTTATCAGGCATTATCTATAGTTAGGCGATGTCTATCGTTTAATAGATATATTTTTTAGATTGTGACATTATTTTTATCTACTTGCATAATTTATTTATTTTACTATTAAAAATAATTCGCTATGAGACATTTGATCATCTCACTGAAATATTATCAAACTGAATGACGAATCTCACTATGAAACGTAATACAAAAATTAATCCTATCAACGAATTGTAATAACTCACGAACAGCATTCTTTCAAGATTCCAAAAACAGGAGGCAATATATACGGGAAATAAGAGGATGGGTATAGCTGGACGACTGAAATAAATCGAAATTGGATTCCTCGGACACATTCGTCGATGCGTAAAATCTAATCGTATTTTTGAATCTTTTCCCATGCTCGTTCGTGTGAGTCGAAAAGTTGAAGCTATAATATACAGAATAAGTCGAAAAGAGATGCTATTCCCGGTAGAGGGTGAGAATCGTACTCTCGCTTCGCCATTAGATCGATCGGAAGACGAATGGAATTTATTTTCTACTTGACCGGTCGAGTTGTAAAATCAAGGAAAAAGAACTGACGACGGAAAGGATGACCGTGATAAAAGATTGTAGGAAAAATCAAGAAAGTTTGAAATACGACTTTCTATCCGTTTCTCAAATAGTAATTATACTTTTTCGTAACCAACAAAATCTTTGATCGAAATTTTTCCAAGGCTAATTGATATTACATTAACTTTTTATTATGCATTCTTTAATAGATATTTTAGAATTCATGCAAACGTCAGTTCTTTCCTTGAAGCATCCTCAAAGCGATAGAAACGTAAAAGTTTCGTTCGAAATCAGGGAAAACGGGTCGAAGTTCGTAGAATTGTACGGATATCGTATATTCCCGGCCACTTGCCTTTCGAATGGTTTACTAAGATATTTTTAAAAGTTGTAGAAGAAATTCTAGGCTCTCTTTGAGAAGTGAAGGCGACGCCTCGAGTGGAAAAGAGTTTGATTCTTCCTTTTCTAAGTCGGTCAGAAACGGGCACTAGAAGTGGAGAAGTTGGTAAAGAACGCTTTTTCGGTTTAAACCTCACGAAGTAGTACTGATCCGAAAGGGCTTTTTGAACGACCAATCAATGAGAAAAAAAAAGAATCTAGTAAAACTTTCAGATATCGTTCGTATTACAGTCCATGCTTTTTAACGAGCATAGCAACAAATATTAAAATTCATACACTATCCAACCATAGATTTTTATCAATTCGTTGATACTGCAAGATAAAATTATTTTCTACATATTCTTTATCTTCTTAAAATATTTGTTATCTCGAAATAGAAATTTCATTTTCATTTTCTTCTTGATGCCTGAGAAGATTGAAGAAAACCACCGTTAAACTTTTGATCTCTGATGATTATCATATAAATATGTCGTTATATAACTCACCTAACGTGGAAACAGGGATGAAAAGCTGCAGGATTATCCTGTGGCGAAAATTTCGGCAAAGCACCGTGAAGGAGGGCGAGCCTTACTACCAAAAGTATCCCGAGCTGTGAAGAAAGATAAAAGTTGATCAGTTTCAATTTCGTCCTTTTATTCATTCTCTTATAAAAAAAAAACTTTGTTGCTTTATGGTCAAAAATATGATCAGAGTTGATAATCAAAGTGAATGATATTTTTAAATTTTGATGTAATTTGTCAAGGAAAAATTCGATAACTAGGCATGTTGGACAAATGCTATATAAATATTAATAATAATATAATTACATTTTAGTTCAATTAATTTTATTCAGGCTAGTATAGTAAAAGTTGAATTTGTCTGTAAAATATTTGACACTTTTCGAGTTCGATTAAACTAGGCATAAAATATCGTATTTAAATATCGTCATCGTAGATGTTGCGTATAAAAGTGCTTGAAATTATTATATTTTCACTTTACTCAGACTACAGAGTTTTCGCGTGAGTATGCATATTTTCTATCTTTTTGTATCGTCGCTGTACACGCCTGGCCAATCGTAAACAACTACTCGAAACGAGACTACCTCGTTTAACGTTAAATGCGAATTGCGAATGTGAAACGTTACTACAGTATAACGGTAATATTTATGCGTTGCAATTTAACGGCTACCCCTAAATATTTTCACAAATAACGGCAATTCACGTAACTCTTTTCGCGTGACTTAAATTCGTTTAACGTAATGTGTGCCCCGCTTGTGAACAAGCTCGCGCGATGCCTGCTGGTAATTAATACAAGAGAATATCCATCGTTACAGTCGAACAAAAATATCTGTTCCATGAATAATGTAACGATATAATGCTACAAGAACCAAGAAAAAAATAAAGAGCTAATAGAACATGATCACGAATTAATATTTTTTTCGGATCGTATACCTTCCAAATGATCCTTTAACTATATCACATATCATATACCTTCAGAAAAAAGCAAAAATAATAATATAGATAATTGTTTATTAATACTATGATATTATAAATGACTTTTGTAAACGTTTTATGTACTTTTATGTATTTATTTGAAATAATTATAAAACCGAAATTATAAACGAAAATATAAAGAAAAATTTGCTGTTTGCTTTGGTCTTTGTTTGAGATCTCTTTTTATCTTCATTTTTAATTTTACTAATAATAAGTTAATAAAGGTAAAAGTGCTAGAAATCAAAACTGAAATTATGACAATAAAAATATCGGAAACAAAAAGAAACCGATATTAAATAGGAAGAAACAAGAGAAACATTACACATTGGCAATGACAATGGACCTTTATATCGTTATTTCTATACTTTTATTTTTAGTATTCATATACACAATACATATAATAAATATTTTTATAACATGCATGGATTTTTATCGATTATTTTTATACTGGCAGACGTCTTTTTCGCAATTTTCAACATCGTAAAATAAAATCATATGGAAATACGTAAATTATAGAACTATTAGTGTATATATAAAATATTTAAAATGTTTGAATCAATAAATTGGGAAAAAACAATATCTTTATAAACATTCATGCGATATCGAGCGAATCTAAATCGAGTGTCATATTTCACAATAGCGGTATTCTTTTTCCTGTAAATCCCTGAACGAATGCTCGAATTGCAAAAGTACATAGTTTGACTCGTATATCGAATATCAGTGACAAGATATCTCTCAGAACGATTTATATTTGTTTTGAAATAGAAATAGGAAACAATGATAAATAGGAAAATAATTGGACACCTAATTGTAAATAACCAAACCACGAATTCTTTTGTTCTACACTATTTTCACGTTTTATACAACGAATTGTAATATTTATATCGAAGTCCTTTCAATTGGAGAATTTCACGTGTTTAAGAAAGAAAAGGAAGCGATAGTGTCACTCCGTTTCTTAAACTTTATCGATATATCAATATATCAATACTTAAGTGCCAGTCGAAATACTTTAAAAAAAAGGTTCCGCACTGAATTTCTTCATGAGAACGTCAAAGAACACAAGTAAGCTTTTTCGTCCGTAGAACTCGTTGCTAACGTTGAAACATCGTCACGTTCTCGCAAAGGCACAGTAGAATTCGTCGTCACATTTTCGTCACGTACAACGGTAGCTCGCTAACCCAATAGCCGGTTGACTCATCCTCGAGCAAACCACTCTCCGTTCTCAACTCTGAGAATTCGGAACGAATGTTAGCAGCTCTTTCGTCTTCTTCGCTTTCTGTCCACTCTCTCTCTCTCTCTCTCTCTCTCTCTCTCTCTCTCTCTCTCTCCTTCTCTTTCTCTCTCTCTCTCTCATTCTCTCTTCCTTTCTCTCTCTTTTCACGTACTGTCGGAAACATACTGGTAAAGGACAAAGAAAGAAAATAAAGGAAAGGAAGAAGAAGAAGAATCTAAGAGGAAAATAACATGAAAGAAAGAGGGGAGATAGATAAAAAGAAAGAGAGGATCTCAAAGAAGAATAAAGAGATAGAGTTGGAGAAAAAGAAAAAAGCGATATAACAAGAAAATATATTGTTTGAGAGAATTTTAATAAAAGACAAGGAAGAGTGAAATGATAAAAAAAAAAAAAAAAACTGACGTAGAAGTGGAAGAATGGCATTTTCTTGAGTCGTATTCATATTGTCTTCTATATAAACCGATATTGATATCGTGAAACGTCTCGTTGTTCTTAGTTATCCGACATTGCTAGCCGTTTGTTTCTAAGGGACGTGTATGAATTTTGTATATACTTTCTATATATATACAAAATATGTTTTATATATATAATATGTAGGTGTATAATTATACATGTATAAATTATCCAAATTATTCCGAGAAAACGTTGACAATCATTAAATAAATAAAAATAATAATAACTCGTAAATAGTTAGTAAAATGAAAAGATAAAATAGATATTAGAAAAATCATTTTGTCATTATTATGAAAGTTAATATCATATTTTAACATTTACACTTACAGAACACGTTATACCATTTACGGGAGAAAATGTAGAACACTTCCTATAACATAGTTGTCTTCTTGGTCTATCGACAGACTCCTATAGAATATCATATTACGTTGCCGCAAGACGTTGACTGACCCTGCAAAATGCATCGAATCGAATAAAAATTCAATTTATACGAATGTTCGGTACCACACTAAACGACGTTACGTCTTTTTCACAACAAATTTTGAAGATTCAAGGATTTCCTAGCAATTTCACGATCGAATTGTGTCAAGAGATTGATCATTATTGATGGATTAGATTACATCAAGGTATTACATTTATAGTGTTCAAATTTTATTTTTCTAAAACGAAAATTTTAACTTCGTTTGCTTTCCCTTCGTTTTGATATCCTCTTCTTCTTAGAACGCATCTTCGTTCTTCAATTTCTTCTATTCTTTCTTTTCCTCGTTTTTTGCTCCCAAAAACGTTAAAAAGCGACAGAAAATCATACGGTGATTACACACTAGCGTTCTTATTTTCTCGTGCATGCACTGGATATATCAGAAGGGTGATTTTGTGCCGTTTGCGGTGCATTCCGGAACTATTTCTCCCTTTTCTACCCTCGCTTCTCTTTTCTCGTTGTACGACTTCGAATCGTTGGAGAGGTAAAATGTTTCCTGGTACTATATACATGTTCGTAGAAGTGAGAAACGTACACCTTTATGCTTTTCTCTTTCTCTTTTTCACTTCTTTCCGGAAAGACACATACGGCTTCCTTGAAGCCAATCCGTACGGAGTTACTTCTTTTTTTCAGGCTTATCGACCGAGTATATTTCTTTCTATGCCTGCGACTTGAATTTCTTTTACGCCTTCTGCTCCAGTTTCTTAGAATGCGCTTTGCAAATATAGAAAGGAACGAACGGAATTTAAGCAAAAATCTGCATCGTACGGTACGGAAAAATTTCTTTTTATTTTATTATCGAAATAAAATCGTTCATAAAATAAAAAACATAAGACGTTTAATAACGATTGATGAACGAAAACTTAGATTTATTTATTGATATTTGAATGATATATAAATTTTATTTGTCGATATCATGATATTTAAGACCTTATTATATAGATTGATAATTAGTAGTTGCGAAGTTAATCTTTTCGAGTATAATCGATTAAATCAAGTAGGCCACAAATCGTACGTAATACTAATATTGGCGCACTCGAGAATAGTGAACAATCTGCAAGGGTAAATCGAAGTACCTTATGGTAATGTTAGGTAAACACATAACAGCTAAGAGGTAAGTCAAGCGAGTAACAATAAACATACCAGCACACAATCGATGAACAATGTGTGACTCTAATGGACTTGTCAATTGATTATGTTTGCCATTTTAATAGAATCTTTGTTAATAAACTTACTAACGTTAATAAAAAAAAACTAGGGCTTAAGATGACAAAAAATTCCTATTTGATTAACTGTAAATTGATATAAATTATTTTTTGACGATAAAGAAAGACTATTACCGAAATTTAACGTAGCTTAACGTAATTAAATGCAAAAATAATAATCTGAAGAATAATAATCTATTGAAGAAGAAATAAGAAGAATTAGAAGAGTGGATTTTTTGAAATTCTACTGTTACCATTATTAACAGGTAATCAGAAAGGAAAAGGATTTTTACAAAGAAAGTAAAAAAGAAAAAATTTCTATGTGGTCTAACTCTAAGAAATGAAAGACGGAAATACGAGAAAAGTGGATAAGTATATCGAATAAGGGAAATTATAAAGTAGTAGATATCTACATAAAGGGTAGTCTGTGCTTGCACACCTTCGTTTTTGGCATAAATTAGCATATTTCAGTATCGCGTTCGACTAAAGGACGATGTGTATGTGCAGGAATCTCTGCATAGCTGGTCTGGTGTATTAGTAATCGCTAGATTTTCTTCGATACAACACGACGTCCATGTCTCTAGTTCTGCCCGTGCTGAACGCGAAAGGAACTTTCCTAAGTAGATACTACGAGAAACGGCTTGAACGACGAAAGGACTTTGTATCGACTTACGACGGATTTCAATTACTACCACGTTGCCGTGACACGATTTCGTTTAGTTTTACTTCATTAACGTTCACTTCCTTCTAGCGATAAAATGATTTATAGTTGGCTACAAAGCGATGATAATATAATTTATACCCGTTCATATTAAATATACGATATAGATAGATAACCAGATAGATAACTTCTGCATCATACGTCCGGTATGTGACAAAATTAAATTATTATAAAATAAATAAGATAATAATCTTGGATAATAATCTTGGATAATTTATAACGACGTTCACTTTAAATCTTGATATTATCATCCACCGGTTAAATCCGCAATAACCAAAGACGAAACAGAAGATGTTACATCGGATCAAACGTTTATATCGGCAAAGGTCCATTATTCCATAGATACAGCATGACAAAGCAGTTTAAATTAATTCGCAATGGAGCTACGATGAGGGTTTACGCCGCAAGTCCGCCCATTTCTTAACTATGAACATCGAGTATACGTAAAGCACGAGGATTTAATAGCACCTCGTAAACTTCGCCGAGGGATTACTCCGCGGCGATGTAACGCGTGATTGGTCCTCGTGACCTCGGCACTTTCCTACCTTCCGAACTATACATTCAAAGTCACCCCTTTTACCTAACTATCACTAATATTACGATTTTCCTCGTCCCTTCTCCTTTTGCTCCCTCACTCCCTCCCTCCTTCTCTCCCCCCCTCTCTCTCTCTCTCACTCTCTGTCTCTCTCACTCTCTCTCTCTCTCCCTCTCTCCCTCTCTCTCTCTCTCTTCCTTTCCTTTCCCTCTTCTCGCTTCATCAAACGGAATTTTCAACACTACTCAAGAATCCTTCGCAAAAACGACGGAATTCGCTCCACCGGATAGTTTCAATTATCGATAGAAGTTCGAATCTCGAAATGCACTCGTTTAAAAATTCTTAAATATTCGCCAAACGTTCGTCTATGAAAATCCATCCACACAGAGAACGAGTTTCCTACGGATGACGTATTATCAGTTATTTTTCAGTAAAATAGAATGTATAAATAGCAGAGTGTATTTATTTGTTCCTTTTTTTTTTCTTTTTCTTTAAACACATTCTGTAAAAATAAACTATATCTTTTTTTCAATTGATATATTTAAGAAGGAATTAGATACATGGATAAAAAAGTTCTTCTTGTTCTTTCCTAATTATGCCCAAGGATCGTTTTTTTTCTATCTCATGATACATCTTACGTTGACTACTCTTAATTAGGTTTACCTCGTTCTTTGGTCACCCTGATCTATACTAATTTATCTTAGCCGTTTCGTAATTCGGGCCATGCCGTTTATTTCCCGTGATCGTAAAGGGAAATTCTCTGGACCAGTTGTATCTGTGTTAACGATCGTTAAACTTACTCAAAGCAAGACAGGCTGTAAACATCGGCGGTCTACTGGTGGGTTACACGATAAAAACGAAAGATATCGGTCGTTAAGAATTAACGATGCGAACACTGAGATCGTCCGCTAATGCGTAGGATTAACTAAGAAAGATCTGCTGTTTTCTCGGAGAAAAAGAGAAATCACATGTCTCGCTCGTTTAATTGACATAACAAAGTATTGTATTAATGGATATAGAATGTTTTAAAATCATTATTATAGCAGAGACACAACAAATATTCTGATTCGTTCTACGTCTCCATCATGTAAACATTAAACTTATATGTAAACAAAGGTCTCCTTGGTTATCAAATTCAATATGTTCAAGGGTTAAATTTTAAGAAACGAAATGAAAACGGAAAACCTGTTCTTCAGACTCCGATTCTTGTTAGCTAAGCTTTTCAATGATGGGAGTTTCGATGGTCTAACAGATCTCTTCCCTTCCCTTCCACATAGCAAGAACCTACGCCTCGGAATTTTCCATAAGCTCTTTTAATATATCCGGAAATATGCGTTTAAGGTTAAGTAGAGTCGAAAGCGAAGAACTTACCTTTTTTGCTAAGATTACAATCGTTCAAACAAATGACGAGTTTACAAGTTAGAACAAATGCAAGCTCTTGTTTTAACGTTCATCAAACTTTTCAAGCAACCGACACCTTTGATTACATCATCCAGTCTAATTCACCGTGTAAGAATTTGTAAGACCTATTTCTTTTGAATTATAGTACTTAAATCACACGGCCAAGTTCGTTCTCCTTCTCATCGTTACTTATACAAAATAAGTAAATTAAGCAAAGTTCCTAATAACCTCCCTTTATAGTATCTTGACTAAATATTTAATATATTTCTAAAGAACCTTTATTTCTTGTATCTGAATGTTTGGTTTTAGAATCCAAACAAATCGGGCTTCTCGAATCGCACCCTTAATGAAATTCTTTTTCTGAAACTTCAAAACATTTTGGTACTTTCAGTATAGATCACCAAAATACAGACCAACAATTGATAATTCATTTCTCATAAATAATAATAATTTTGTTTTATATTCTGATAAATTTTATTAAAAATAAAAATATTAATTTTTGATATAACGATCGAACAATGACATACCATTCCATTTACCACTTTCAATTAACGTTCCATTATCTTTATATATAGACATCGAAACCACCGAGTTATTTCACGTAATAACATCGCTCAGAAATAAATCGTAAAATTTATAAAAGCTTCGCATTGTAAAAGTTTTAAAATGGCTTCAATGTTTTTGTCCATGCAAAATTTTAATTTCAACTACCGGATGTACAGACTAGATATAAAAGTAACATTACCCTATCGTTAACTGATTTAGCACATTACCGAAACACCCTCGTTGCTTTCTTTTAAATGTGCTCCCATTTTTTCCTCTCAAGCGAAATAAACAATTCTTTTTGATAGCGAAACGATAACTAACGCATTAGTTATATATTTTGTCTATCCATTTATCTCGATGGCCCAGATTTTAAAGCGAACTCAATGAAAATTGAACGTTGACGGTTATCGTCAAAGTGGTTGTTCGATTAAAATTTCACGTTGATTTTCCGAAAGCAAAACTGTATTTCCAAAAGCAATCATCATTAACGAGTTGCGTAAAGCCGAATATAATGGTACTTATTTATCAGCGGTAAACGTAATGCTTATCGGCGGAATTATATTTTTATCGCGGCCAACCATCGTAATTTTGAGACCACCGAGGCTGTCGATGACACGTATTTTTCACTAACTCGATAGGGTGCTCGCAACTCATCGAATCGTTTATCGATTTTCACTCTCTTTCGTTCTCTTCTCTTTCTCTCTCTCTCTCTTTCGTTCACTTCTCTCTCTCTCTCTCTCTCTCTCTCTTTCGTTCACTTCTCTCTCTCTCTCTCTCTCTCTCTCTCCCTCTCTCTCTCTCATTTTTATATTTGTTTACCGATAACTTCTTTTATCGTGACGCTTACCTATTATCATAATTTGTATCGCCGAAAAATGAATTAAATGCACGAATTAAACACATTAATTACACCTTTTCGCGTTGCAAATCGTCTACGTGATTTTCATTGGCCGATATTACAAATGAAAATTAAACCGCAAGCTAAACATTTTTTCAATTCGTCGTTATAATTCAGACTGCTATCCTATACGTGTGCCTTTGGTAGTTAGATTATTAAAGAGAAAAAGAAATAAAAAGTAAAGTCTAACACATGGAAAACATGAGCACACGATAGAAGAAAGGGTCTACCGTATACATTAGAGGTAAACGGATCTGACAACTTTTTTTCCACTACTCTATTCATTGTACCTACTGTCGATGTAGACATTGTCGGTAATACAATAGTAACAATACCATTTATATATGTACATATATACAGATACGTGAATGTCACGTAAGAGTGCAGAGAGTGTGAGTGGGCGATAGCTGGACGTCTGAAAGTCCTCTAGGGCTTCTACGCACGACTGATTCTGCGCGCTCGGTTAAGAGGATTTTTGACTCACCCCTATTCGACCACAGCAGTCAAACCACCCTCCTTCTCTCTTTCTTCTTTTATCCATTGTTATATAGGCACCACTCAGTTTCTTTCCCTTTTTTCTTTTTTTTTATTTTCTCATATATACTCGAACACACACACACACATACGCATACTGTACCTCTTTTCCACATCTATTTCTGTGTCTACTCTCTCGGATACGCAACGATTCCTTTTTTTGTTGTCCTTTGATAATACGATCGGTTCGATGGGTTTGCGAAAGCGATGTTCTATTTAATAAACGACCTCATTCGATCTTCTACCATTAACGCTTATTGATAGTTAATGAACTGATAGCTTGGGTCAGAATGTTAAAGGAACCGAAATTAAATTATATGAGTATCTTATCTTAACTACGTCCTCTTTGATTATTTTTTTAAAAGATCGACATTTGATAGTTCAATATTAAAGTGGCTCGAGACAGAATAGTATATTGAATTTGTTAATATTGGATTTATAGTAAGTTATCGATAGGGATATACATAAATATGTCGAAAAAATGAAAATAACTTACGGAAACAAGTAAGGCGGCCGCACGTCTGGAAAAGTGTCGTGATTCTTCGTTCCATCGAGCTTCGGAAATAGATCTGAAATAAAAAAGTAGAAATTGTTCGAAATATATTTTAATACTCAATGCAGTATTAATTTCATTTAAAAGACGAAATTTTAATTAGATCTAGCCATCCCATTTTCACACGTGCTTATTAACTAGCTTGATTTGTTTAACTTCAATACTTGATGCTGGATCTTTAAAATCGCTTTTCAATCTGTCACTTTTTATCACTCGTATCAAATACGAACATTTGCATGGACCTTAATAATTTATTCAGACGAATAGTTTTATTTTTGAATAAATTACAAAAATACGTATGAATAGAAACTTTTTAGAAATTCATTATGCAAACCAGTTACTTCTAAACTCTATATGACAATTATGTAAAAACGCAAGCGTTTTTGTATGAAAATTTCACGAGATAATACGAAAACATTAAGTTCGTTATTTAATTAGACTACAAATTAAGCTTTAATTAAAATTTATCATCTGTACGTTTAAGCAGGACCACTATCGTCCGTACTCTTTAATAACTCAAATGCATTTATACAGCGCTTAATTTTATTCATCTTCTTACGATTATTAATTAAAATACTTGGTATAATATTAATCAAACAAAAATTTTTTTTTTGAATGATAGATCACAAATATTATACGTAAAAAGATATAACTCTTACTATTTAATAATTTATAAAAGTATATGAACATTTTCTTATGGTTTTAAATAAATAACCATTTATATATAACATAGTTTGTCAGAAGTTAAATCCGTATTAACGAGACGTAAATTTTATTTTTAAAAATGGAGAACCGCTATCGTTATCATTAATTTTGTGCTGCTATGAATGTGTTTCCGCACTTAAACTCACCTCCTGATTGAATGCCAGGAACGACAAAGGTCGTAAAGAAGGTTTAGGAGTAGAACCGTAACACCGGTTTCCTTAGCCAACATTGACAGGGTACCGAGACACACACTGCTCCACACGTAGGCTGTCTGCTGACTGTAACAAAAGCAAATACTCCCAGGTTTAATTAAATAGGTACATTTTATGAGTTGAATCACTGTTAAAGAAAAAATGTCAACAATTTTCTCGTAAAATGTCTAACACATTACCCGTCATATTTATGATTTTCTTTGAAACGATTGTATTATTACATTGCTTTCATAAAGTGTACAGTATCGTGTTTTCTAACAGATCAAGAGATGGGACACACACTCACTTCACGTGAATAAATATATCAACGAACAGAAGTATCTACAAAAATATTTACTTATGAATTCTCTTTTTCTATTCTCTTATTTTCTTTTCTTGAACACTTCACATTTGAGTAGACCACTGTTTCGTTCCAAATAAAAGTAAAGCTTCGAAAAGTAAGATAAAGAACAATCATACATTTCCTCACAAGAACTTATAATTAAATATTTCGACTCGTCCAATTAAATGCTGAGCTCTATAGATCTATATTTAGATGCTCGTTAATATCTTTTGTATGCTTCATCCTTACTTCGAACAAGTTTCCACGACGAATGAATTATTATTAAATAAGTTGGTAGAAACTTGGCATTCCGTAAAATAGTTTTGAACAATTTTTTCTGTTCGAAAGAGAGAGAGAGAGAGAGAGAGAGAGAATTGAAGAAAGAAATTAGAAGGAGAGAATGCCAGCCTTGAGAAGTTGTCGAGGAGTGAATGACCTACTACGAAACTTACGCTTCAATTTATTTCAAGTTCTGTTAAATTATTTTTATTTCGGTATTAAGCCGTACATATGTTTCCGTGGAAACTTTTCCTTAAGTGAAAAATGCTCTAATAATTATTTTTCTCTTTTTTGTTTCTCCCTAAATTTCTTTCAAATGAGATCGCTTACGAGGAAATAAAACCCTCGATGTTGATAAACAATTTTCACCGATCTTCTCTTCTTAGAATACGATATATGCGTTGGTGTATATGTTTGTTTAGCACTCTACGTACATAAATCAACGCCGAAAGGCAGATCCGTTACAAGATGTCATTCGGGATTTCGGTGGTGACAGATAGAGGGTTCAGGAGGCATGAGTAAAAGGTTGAATGACGTGAAACAAGAGTGCCTGACCAAATAGGCCTGGATATATATATATATATACGGGTTCAGGACAAAAAGGGCAAATTGTATTTACTAAGTTTTATAATAACATGCTTCGTCGATATGAACCAAAAATTGATCTCATAAAAGTTATAAGTGATCTTCAGTTTTTGATTTTCAAATAACTCTTTTCGATTCTCTTCTGCTAAAAAAAGGACAAATTCCTGTAATTTGAAAATATAAAAATATATTTTTTCATTATCAAGGAGCATTCATAAATGTTTCTTCAATAAAAATTTTCATAAAAATAAATCTTCAGTTATTTTTCCAAACTGAATATCATTTCGATTGAAAAATGCTAAATTATAATGTCATTTATTTAGAAACAGAATATCGTTTCTCAAAGATATTCATCGACTACTCATTGAACAAGAGGGTCTTCTTTTAACAACAGTAATTTGATCGTAATAAATCTTTCACTGTGAACATTGCTACCTTCACATGAACTTCGTTTAGTTGTTAGATTCAATGTAGCTACAAATTAATGATGCACTTGCAATTTTCTTAACAATGCCTCTTTAACGCGTTCGAAGGAGATCCTTTTTCAGACTTGTAATGAGATCGAACAAATTGTCAATACAATTATTAAGAAGTAACGGCATCAAGAGCTTGTTTCAAAATGCTGATTTTCACGTACACTAGACTTTCATTCGTTGTTCAATGAACTTTATAATATTAATTAAACGAAAGTAGAAATCTGTATAAGAAATTGAAAAGACATAGATGTTTAATTTCATGAAAGAGACCTTTTCAAACTATGCCCATTTATATAGATAAAGATTCTTACATTTATCTTTCTAGACAGAACATGTAATTGTATGTCGTACAATTAATTTATACCAAATTATGGCATTTATTAGGTAAAAGAAAAAACATGAAAAGGAAACAATATGAGAGTTATTTGTTGTGGCAAGAAAAATGAAAGAAATGGAGAAAAAGAGGGAAATGGAATAAGGTGGTTATATATGGCACTATGAAAACATTGGTTTAATAACGTAGATAGATAGAAACTAAACACACATTCCATCGTTGAATACAAGAATAAACAGGAACAATGAAAAAAGTGGAACACTGCACGTAGTCGTGTTCCTCGTTTGCTCTTTCGTATATATACCCGCGATTCATTACTTAAAATAATGACGGTTGACCTATTAACCTTCTTTTTTTGTCTTTGTCGCACTCTTTGATTCCTTCGCCACTCTCTCTCTCTCTCTTTCTCTCTCTCTCTCTCTTTCTTTCTCTATTCGATCATATTTTATTTCATTTCCATCTCGACATGTTAATTGTTGAAGGTATATTTTTTTACGAGTTAAATTATCGATAATAATTAGAAGCGTCATACGATATTCAATATCAACGAATGATTAAATAAAATCAATTAATTAAATTCAATGTAGGTAAATAGGACGAGATCGAAAATAAATGCAAATATTAACTCCTTTTTTTCTGCATTACCATATATGAAAATGTCCAAAGTACTATCTCAAGATCAAGTCTACGAAATATCGTGGTACTTAGCGTCATTAAAGAATTAATTAATCTTTGATTAAATAATGAACAAACTATGTAATTTCTGTCATAGTTCCATTCTCTCTTTTTTATTATTGTTTGTAAATTATAAATTAGTATTTTTAAATTTGTATTGTATCCGATGTTTGTTTGAATTTTTAGGAAAGTATGACAAGAATAATAGAATTAAAGTAGAACAATGGATATCATCCAAACGGTTAACTTTAAAAAAAATTTATTCGCTTCGATAATAATATGATGCAATCGCTTTAATTCTTTATCTTTCGTGTAGAATAAAGAAACAAGTAGAAAATCGAACAGCTATTTTTATTTAACGTTTTTCAATGTCACTTCGATTATTTGTAAGGTCGACAACGAATATGCGCGCGCACGCGATGCTTTCTATAAAGCATTTACCAACAAACTGATACCTTCGTTTTTCTTTCTTTCTCTTTCTCTCTCTCTCTCTCTCTCTTTCTCTCTTCTCTTTTTTCTTTCTTTGAAAATATCGCAAACGTTTACAAAGAAATGCATAGAATTTTTTAACGCAAAAGCTTAGGAAAAAAGTGGGTCGTCTTGCAAACAATATGAAGCAGACAAAATGTGAGCAAAATTCCAAGAGATGTCTCGTTTTAGCTTCCTGCCATAATGATTTCTCAGACGTAAAACCTAGTTTCTTTTAAAATTCAGATATGATGGAATTACTGAAACGTGTTTCAGGTCGCGTAATACTCAAAAGACATCCCAAATGTATCGGATATTGACGAAATACGGATGAAATCTTGACATTGACAAGCCGCATTGCTTATTTTTTTCTTCTTATGATATAACTTCTTATACTGAATAAAATACTAATAGTGTTTATCATAGATTTATATAATGCAAGAAACATTTATAATATTCCTTTAATTTCTCTACGATTCATTTTGAATAAATAATCGTCATATTATCGATCAGTATATGACATTATATGTAATTACATCAGAACACTTGTTACGTCAATATATCAAAAAGTCCATCGATGTTATACATTATCTGTAAACTGGAAGATCGATGACCCGAAAAAATTGATGTCAAAATAAATTACCCTCACCCATGATAAGCCAGGAAGGAGAGTAGGAAAAAGATGCAGGCGAGAACATCCGCTCTCCCGACGATGCCAGTCACCTGAAATAAAAAGAGAAGCAAAAATCTTGAAACGTAATATCGTAAATAGCATCCGATTTATCGATTTTTCTTATATCACTTCTTTCTACTATCAATGATATTTTTTTTTTACATTTTTCCTAATAACCTATAAATGATTACAATTGGTTCGTGAACAACGCGTTAATATCGTAAATATCTATTGTTTTTTATTTCGAAATTATTGAATCATTCATATTCAAAGTAAAAATCCAATTAGGTATTTATTATAACCATAGAGATTTAAATACGTAAAATTTAATTGTTGCACAATACCAATTACGATAACAACAAGGAAATTTACATTGGACGTCAGAAATTAAACGGAGGTCAATGTTTTTGGAAAAAAAAAAGAAATGAAAAATAAAAAGAAACATTGAGAACGAAATAGGAAAATCAGAAAAAGTACGAAGTGAAAGAGAGTCTTTAATACGAAGTTTATCAGTGAGAACATCGTCAGTGAATAATCGTGATTCCGAAGGATTTCGGAGAACTACCGCCGGAAGCTGAACTTCCTTCTTTCCTTCCTTCCTTCCTTCCTTTCGTTCTTCCTTTTCTTCACTACCTCTCTTACTTCCACCCAACCAATTGAAGTACCAGGTGCACTTCGAAAATTTAAGGAGCCCGTCTATCACGATAAAGTATCCCGACTTGCCATCCCTAACGAATTAATTCCGCGGGGTAATTCCTATATAGCGCGAGAGAACGAAAGTGAAAGAGGGAAAAAGACAGAGTCAAAGGAACTAAGATAGAAAAGATCGAGTCAAAAGAAAAAGAGTTAGGAAATATGTAAAAACGGTGAGAAATCAAGGGATTTACTCGAATCTACCTTATTACAGTGTGAAATTATAGTATTTCCTTTATTACCTTCCTAAACAGATACATCGAATAAATTTTCAACAGTTCTTTTCTTTTTTCCTTAGCTGGAAAATAGCATTTGGACAGAAGCTCTTTAAATATACGATGTACGTGAAAATGTACATTAACTTATACCCTTTAACGCAACACAACATTGTTTTATTTTATATTATCACGTATTCGTTCTTAAATTTTGTCTACAAATTCAGTCATATTTAGGGAAATATTTCAATAACATCAATAAACAGAATCCATTACGGATTGATAATAACATTATCATTAAATTGAAAACTGTAATTACTGATACGAGAGACAGTGATGAATATTCACTTTCAATCGGGCAAGGGGTAAGTCGAGAAGTAATTAATCACAGAGTTAAAACGACGTGACGACAAAAGTGGGTCATGTATTTACGCACTCGAAGAAAAGACAAAGACGTCGAATCATAACTCACGATTCCTATAATTTCTAAGTTTAGATCTTATTAATATATCTACAATCCATATATATTTACAGGATGTCCCATTTAAAGTTTCGCACGCAATTATTTCCCAAAATAAAAGTGAACAATAAAATGAAACAAATTATTATTATTATTATTATTATTATTATTATTATTATTATTATTATTATTATTATTATTATTATTGATTCATTGATTTATCTAATCTTGTGGGTTACAAAAGGTTGGTAGAAATTACGCACAAAAGATAATATTTTATCAATGTCAAGATGGATAACATCAGATCTCGGAGAATTTTATTGAAGGTCCAAGAACCATGATCGAGGGTTCTACTTAAGATAACAGGGATTATCCTTACTACCTCATGATAAATTTATTATGTGCCCTTAGATATATTGGAAAGGAAAACTGACAATTTTCTACAATATCAAAGATTGTTCCAACCAACCATAATGTACTAAAGATTTATATCGGGACTTATTTATAGAGTCCATGGAATGGTTTCAAATACCAACAATTTAATTGCTCCATTTGTTTTCTATAAAATGCCATATATATTGTTTGGGTATTATCGCAATCGTAAATTTTGTGTATTTACAACATTGATTGTTTCCATATTTACGACCATAAAACAAACTGTCAATACAGTAAAATGGAATAATATCTATTATATAATAATACTACTATACCAAACATAATACATTTATAAATCTTTAAAATAAGATATGAAATGTTTACATTTTCATAAAATGTATTGGGAAGTATATTTCTCGAAGAAAGAAACAATATTTCATAATATTCTTTGAAATACCTAATAATATATCAAAATTATTTCCTGAGAAATATACTATTAATTCGATATATCAAGCCGAACTTCTTACTAAATTGTATGAAACTAGATCACGTTTTCCGACGAAGATTCATGTTCGTCGATATAAAAGGTCCTCGCTTTTCTTTACCTCGTAAGAAAGGTTGGAAGGATAACCATCGAGAGAAGCGTGCGTTCGTCCAACTCGTTGCTAGTTTGCTCCAGTTACTGTACTTAGCTCTAACTCCATTACCATCTCACTCGTTCGAGAGTTCTAATTGATTATATGGAGCGGTAGTTCCCTTGGAGTTCGCTCGTTACTTGGAGGCTGCTCATCCACCCTCCTTATTTTATCTCTTCTTACCCTCGACTTCTTCTCCCTTCTACTCTTTCTACGTCGACCATCGTATCTTTTACTTGGAGGAGTTATATTTACGAGTTACGTTACGAATAAACGACGATAGTATAGAAAAGATACTTGGAGCCTAAATAAGTATAATAGCTCGGTTGCTAGAGTAATCGACTAACTTTTTCTTTATGATCGTTTTTTTCTTTTTTTTTTTTTTTCTTTTATAGAATCAAATAAACAACTTTTTCAGTTTACATCTATTAAAAGTCTATTTTTCTAATATAAATCAAAATTATTTGAATAATTTGTAATCGTCACATACAGCTGTCTTTTTCTATTCGTATTTACAATTAGAAATATAGAAATATAGGTAAAAATCTACTGCGAATAAAATGCTCTTTTCGGTTGGAAACACACATTTCACGTATTCACACGCACATGGTTCCTAAAAGTTTTGGTATAATTTCATCTCTTTTATACGGCGAGTGCACCGTTTAATTGCCTTCCAACGTTTAATTCTCATATTTTTACTCGGTAACTGGGGTTGCGTCCAACGGTGACTGATTTTCCATTGATAAACTTGTTCCTTCTTGTATCAAAGTAATCAAGAATCTAGTATTCAAGGATGAATATGCGTTAAAGATCTCTTATATCTTTAAGTAAATAAATATATTTCAACTGTGCAAGTATAATACGAAGAAAAAGAGTGGATCAAATGGATAAAATAAAATATAGAAATGAAGAATTTATCGGAAAAAAACAAAATGAGAGAGAAAAATTCGAAATAGAAAATCGAGAAAGCCATATCATCGTGAGCTGTCATTCCTTCTTCTGTTTTTGCTCTAAAAATATCTGACAACGACATTTCGTATAAGTAAAGAGCTATTATACACCTCGGTAACCCTTATCGATCGATGAACCTCTATCATATACGAATGCAATGCCCGTTTCGAATTTCGTCGAGAAGTCGCAAAAAATATTTGTTAATATTATAAAAGTCCGATAATGATAATCAATGTCGACAAATTAATACCCAACCGTTATTATATACTTTTATTTGCATTTCTTTTCTTCTCTTCATCTACGAATAAATATAATATAATATAAAAGAGATTTGTAAATAACGAGTCACAATAGCTTGTAATTAAAATGAATGACAGAATATAAATAACATTGAAAATGAAAAATGTTCAAAATTGAAGATAGTGTTTGTTGTTAAATTTTCAGTTTCTTCTTTGTGTTCGTAATATAGATATGTCGAAATACTATCGGGAAACAGCACATATATCTCGTCTATGTGTTTCTTTGTAATCGCAGATAAAAAATCTTTCGTGAGGATAAAAGATCGACGCGTATATCTTGTTAAAGCATCGCAAGATACTTGCGGATCTTCCTTTTCATTCTTTTGTATGTATTAAAGCGAGAGTATAACGATCAAGTACATAAAGTAGGGGATAGGTCATGAGGATGAAATGTATCAGCTCTAGGGCTTGTATTATCTTCCACGTATAAAAATAAATGGATGACGAGTAATACTCATTTATAAGAATATACATTCTTCGTATAACATTAAGAATTTCGATTTTAATCATACGAAAATCAATGGAAAGAATGAAAATAAAAAATGGCCAAAAAAAAAAAGATAAAAGCAATATTCAAGAATCACAATTTATATCGGATAGTACGATGCTTTCAGCGAATATTCAACATAGATCTTTTTTACGTCGTACAGTTTAAAAGGTTTAAGGGTGTAATCTGAATAGAGTGGCACAGTGCACTCGTTTAATCTAATTAATGTACAATGAGTGTACGTGATCGCGTCCTTCACGTAAAGATAAAAGAACATTAAAAGTATGAATATAAAGGGACTGATGGTTCAATTGATAAGATGTCGATCACACTGTCATTATATTTTAGTACAGTACTAGCCTGAGGTATCGCTGGATTTGGACTAGAAACTTTATTAGAAGTGAATAGTGAAAAGTGAACTAGGAACTTTATTAGACTAGAAATTATTCGTACAAATCAAAATTATATTAATATTGTGGGAGAAAAATCTGGTTATGTAAATCATAATATAAATGATCTTTGTAAATCATAATATAAATATTACATTTGTTTCACGAAATGTGTATCTATTTTTTACAAGAGACTTTACAAGAGACTTTATTATAGTACATTTAAGATAAGAAGTCGAATGATGCTATTAACCTTTCTTTTTATTTGTTCTATTGTTTATCTTTTCTATGCAAGTAATGACAGTCACGAGAACCGACAAAGAAATGAAAATGGAAAAATGTATGAAGAAACAGAAGAATAAAACGAGACTGTTACCCTTTAATTAAGAAAAAAAGGGCACAAGAAATGGGCGATAAAGTATCTTGCCAAAAATTTTTAATGTTACAGGCGGCTTATTTAAGAACATTAAATCTCATATAAGACTATCACAATTTGGAACGTGCTACTATTTCCCATTCTTGATTTCTTTATTTTTGTTTTCAACTGTTTCCTGACAACGATGTCGTTAACCTCGTCTAAAACTCGTCTCGGTGGTTGGCAGCAGGAAAAGGTAACGGAGTGTAAACGTTGGAAATGAAAAGAACGACTAGGTATTTTGTTTCTCTTCTCGTTTCTTTTACTTTTTATTTTTGCTACTCGTTCTCTCTCTTTTTATTACGATGAAGTTTATAAAAGTCTGATAATTTTTTCTTTGAATTCTTGAAAGAGAAAATACAACTATTAGTCGAACGAGGAAAATCTTACATTTTTAAATATAGCTCGCATACAACGTTCTTACCGAAAGTATTCTCTTTAATTACCGAATTTACTTCTCGATATCGTAAACTCAAAGTGTTTAATTGAATTCACCTCGATAACGATCGGTATCGTGCACTTGGCTATATTTAATAAGTTTCCATTAAGAATAAGTACATAATCGCTTTTCTCCGAAGTTTTACTTTATTTTCCATAACTGCTTGATGTTATTCTATAATTGTAAAAATAGTTGCTCTCTATTCGACTATTCTTTTCTTTTTAAATACCATAGGACTCGTGATGAAACGTATATCTTGCATCTTGACGTTAAGATTATTTTTCATATTAATGTTAAGAACACGAACTGTGAAGATTTTGACGTACGATATCGATCATCCGTGATTGCAAATATTTATTATGTACTATATTTACCGATCAAATTGTAGTCTAGTTGAAGGGGAAAGGAATCTCTTCGCGATAGCCTTCGATCTGTTACTAATACTATTACGGGAAGAAGGTAAAGGAGAAAATTCGCAATGTACGTTCATAGACGGCGTTACCACGCTATCATCGACGGCATCCACAAAGCGGTTCGAGCACGCACGGACGGTTCTGGTTTCTCGAAGGAGAACCCAATAACCAGAGAACGTCGTGTTCGAAGTTCCTTTCCTTTCTCCTAGGAAGAAGGTCCAAGTCCACGTCTCAGACCAACAGCCAATCCGATCGCGAGCTTCCACACCCTCGACCCTTTCATCTCCTTCTCTCTCTCTCTCTCTCTCTCTCTCTCTCTCTTTTACTCTTGAAAGTTTCTCGTTCCGTAGAGCGGCAATATCCTTTAATGAAATGTCTAATCGGCCGTACGAGACAACCACATCACTATCATTCCCAATACTATCAAAGGTTTTTCTCCGTTTGTCCACAATTATCGTTTTATTTACCCTTTTTCTCAATAATCTTCCTTTCTATTAACGTTCAAAGATTTATTTATATATTAGGAGAAAATTTTCTATCTGGCAGGAAAATAAAGGAACGATCGTTATTGAAGAAATACTATAATAACATAACTTTTACAGATACGAATGTAATACATCAAGCATTTGTTAAATACTTTTTTAATTAATGAATAATTCATTTCGTCAATCTGACGCGATTAGATTTCATTTTTCTTTTAAGTAGGGTATATAAATAAGGTATATGAATATTATAATTTCATTTCATCACTCATTTGTTCTTTATAATTATCCATTATTCAGTTCACAAATAAAACATGAATTATTTCCGAAGGAACTATCGATAGGAAAGTACTAGCGATTGTCATACAATAATCTATGCCGTAGGTATTATCATTCTATTCAAATATCTAGACCATATCGCATTTTTGAAAAAGTTTCGTAACATTTAAAGACTCTGCTCTTAGAAAATGCCGAAGAAGAGGATAAACGTAGCTACATAAATATATAGCGATAAATAAATGTGCGTACGTACATACGTTTTAGATACACATATATATATTTATAGATACACATATACAAGAAAGCAAAGCTTTCGATAAGGAATGGAGAAGGAAAGTTTGGCTGCCTGCAAGCCGCCTTTAAAAGGAGAGACGTCGATGTTGGAAGGATATCTGAGAAAAAAAGAAAGAAAAATATAGAAGCATGGATAGTGGAATAGGATGGAACGAGGAATGGAAGATGTGGAAGAGTAAGGTCGAACGAAGTAAACACTTCTCGAGCCAAAGCCCTTTTCCCAGGGGAGCTGGCAAGCCTCTTTTCTTGCAACTTGCATAAAACCGTTTCCCAGTTTCAGCCAGGCCGAATTCGATGGACTTTCCTTTTGCAAACAACTAATGCCGTGGTCTGAAAACTCGAGCTCGCGCTTTAAATTATACCGTATATGCACCAGTTTCGTAACGCCCTCTCATCGAATAACATTGGATTTGTTGTTACTTCGCCAATATTCAGAACACTCTTACTGCGAGAACACGCGATAAATTTACCAATTTCACTTCCAACTACTTTTACATTCGATATCAGAAACGATAAATTACAAAACTCCAAATATAATAGGATTATTTTCACTGAATACTTCATTGATTTCACCAAATCCGAATACGAAGAAAATAAAAAATATGTGTGACATGGAAACGTTTGAGTTTCTTTCTTTAAAAGTATCTCGATGATTATTGAAAGAAGGAAAGAAAAAAATTATTTCCAACACTCATAGAAACGTCTCTTTCAATCAGCGGTATAGAATAGACAAGATTACGAAAGTTAGGACCATCTTTCCACAGTATTGCTAAAAAGGCTGCTCTGAGGGTTGACAACACGCCACCAAAAAATCTCGTGAAAAAAGACAAAAGATGCCTATTATCTTTCTCTCTATATTTCTCTTTCCTACTCGTTTCAAGTCGAAATACTGAATTCATGGGGATGAACAAGTGACGCGTTTCAACAACTCAAACGTTTGCGTACTATCGAGATAGTCGAGTGAGTTACGTTACTTTTCCCTCCGTTTCCAACGCTTTTCAAAGCATTCTCCCATTTCGCAGCACCATCGTATATTATTCTCTCTCTCTCTCTCTCTCTCTCTCTCTCTCTTTATATATATATATATATATATATATATCTTTCTTTGGAGTTACGCTATTACTTGTATTCCATAAACGTCACTTACACATTTTATCTTTTCATAAGGACGAAATAGATTTCTTTTCTTTGTGTTATAAGCAATTTGCCTTTATATTTGATTTTCATATTTCGAAAAATTTCGAAACCTGCGTAATATGATATACCTGTGCCGAAGAAACAAGAAGTTGAAATAACATAGATCATTACATTTTGATAACGAGTTATTACTAAAACACTTATCAAGTAATTAGAAAACATTATAGTGCATAGTATCTTGCAGGACAATTTAAAAGAGAAGAGAGAAACGAGATCGTTTTCCAACAGTAATCGACAATTTCAATGTGGAAACGAATTCTATCGTTCCGTAGCCCCATATACATTCGAATCCAAATAACGCTTCGGTTACTACAATTTGAGGTTTTTTCAGTCGTCATTGGTAAAAGAAAAAAAAAGTTTGTTTGAGAATACTTTTCTCTTTTTCAATTATCGTGCACACCTGTGTTCCGTATAACTCTCCCTTTTATTCTACACTTTCCGCCTCTTTTCTTTTACGTCAATGTAAAATATTCGATTTTATAGCACATCGAATATTCAAATACTTACGAACTCTTTCATATTACTTGATTATATTTCTTACCTATTTATTTTCTGCCTACACATTTTTATTAATTTCGAAGTTGACGTTTAAGTGATTGTTTGTCCATATATATATATATATATATATATATATAGATCGTAAATGCGAAAACTTTAATTTTCTTTCCTTTGCTACACCGCATAAGAAGCACGTTTACAGCCTTAACGAATAAGTTTGAACTTCTCCCCGAATACATCGTCGAATAGATTTCTGAACGAAGAAAGATCAGAGAAAAAAGAAAAATAAGAAGACGAAGAAGAAACTAAAAGAGAAGGAGATTCTAAAATCTCACCGTTATGAATCGCGCAATCAGAACTGAAATCGTTTTGAAGTAAAGATCCCAGACAGCTGATGCCCTTTTACTTCCGGTTCTTCCAGAAAAGGTTAGACCCAACGATCGCGGTTTTAATCTCGGTTCGAGGGTTAACTTTTCGTCGAAACGAATTTACTCTCTTTCAAATGTTCCAATTCCTTTACATTATCCAAAGCGAATCAGATTCGGTAGTTTTTATAATCTCTCTTGACGATCTTCTAATGATGATCAACTTTATCGGTAATTACCATTTTCAAAGGAGACAGAAGTGAAGTTTTGTAACGCGGGAATGATCTTCATTATTCCCATTTAGATGATCCTAATATGTGATTCTATCAATGATCAAATAATTACGTGGCTAATTAAATTCGTTAATAAATATTGGTTACATACATTCGTTATCAATAATTCGAATAGAAAAGTTATGAAAATGTAAATATCGATATGACTTTTCTCCGAATACGAAAAAAATAATAATAACGGAAATAAGTCCAAAAAATCGATCTACTTGACGTCCATGAAAAATTGTAGGATAAAAACATACGATCAATCGAAATCAATTGGTAAGAAAAATACGACTTCGAGATCGATCAACATTGACAATGCTTTTCACTTACAAACTCACTAAATTGCAAAATATTTTCCGTAAGTCCTTTCGTTTTAAAGTTTGGCCAACATCCTTTGGGAGAATCTCACGATGCATTTTCACCAGTGTCTCAACATTAGGCTCCAGGAAAAAAACTAAGTCTAGAAAAGATGAAAGAGAAAAGTTTCCCGTTCGATTGAGAAAAACAAAGTTAGTTCTTTCGCTTTGGACGAATAGATTGCGTGTCAATTTATACCTATACGATCGAATTCTGTATATCATCGATGTTTCATAGTAATATATCATAAAACGTTAAAATTCAAAAGAAATAAAACGATATCTGATCTATTCATCGAAAATCAAATGGTATCTAATCTATTCATCCAGTTAATGTTATATAGCAAATTATAATTAGTAAAATTTACGATTATCAATATGCGTTATTTATAATCTACTCTAGCCAAAAAGATATGATCAGTAAATAAAAAGACAAATAAACTATTTACAATGATTAGTGATATTCGTGGTAACGAAATTTACACGAATATTAAATCATGTTAGGAATTTCGTTCAAAACGGAATTATGCCGATGAATCATAAATTATTAATATCGGATCACATTTGGTACATTTCTATTATAAACGTATTGATTTGGATAAAAATGCTGAAATAATTCTAATGTGATCCCAATCTGATTCTGTACTAATATTCTTGGGTGTGATATCAAAGAACCAAAATTGGAAATAAAAATGATCGACGCGTAAATGAAAAGAGGAAGCGTAACCCATGACAACAGGTGGCTGGAAATATTAAAAAGAATCCTAAAACTTGTTTCTTAAGACCTATTGGATTGATGGTTCGATAGACGTGCACAATTCTGCTCGTTCTATTCACAAAATATTCAAACTTAGGAGGAAATTTCTTTCTTTGATAAAAAGAAAAAAAATAAAGTAAGTAGTTATATCCTATGCCCACTTCTTTCCTCTTTATCTTTTCTTGCTCGAAACGAACGACCCCGATGGGATTCGACGTGTAAACGATATCACTGACTGTCCATTGTGGCCGACCGATAACTCTTTCCGCCTCGTCGCCGAAAAGTCGGGAAACTTTCGGCTTCCGGACCCGGATTCTTTTCCTTCATAAATCAGAGATAAATCACATTTAAACTGGCTCTGTTAATTCCAGATTGTCGTGGACTTGGATAGGCCACTAACGTTCTCAGTACCACCAGCATCGCTATCGGTAGCGAGAGCCACCAGGATCGCCATCCTTGAATTCCCTTTGGGGACGAAAAGGATCGTTGGAATCGATGAGCCACGAGATAATGAATATGTCTCCTAAAGTCTTTTAAAGTTTTACGCAAAAAAAAAGAAAATTTTCTCGAAAGAAAGAATTGGCTAAGGGGAAAAGGACTGAACGTCCACGATTAACATAATCGAATCGAAGAAACGCTCGGAAGTCCCTTCGTCGTTTCTTCCTTCCTTTATATATTAACGGAGTTTCTCTCGCGGAAATTTCTATTACCCACTTTATCTACCTTCCCCTGATGCTTTCCCACGAATTGTCGTTAGACAACTTCTTGCGGACGGATATTCTACATTTTTGTGTCCTATCGACGAACCGTCGATAATAGAAAATTCCTTCGATAAATCTATGCACCTGGAAATACGATCAATGTCTTTGGAACTATTTATTTTAAGAAGCTTACCTAACGATATCTGATTTTTGATTATCTTATCCTCAATTATTATGATTATATCTCACATAGTAACATCACGTACTAGGAACGCTTCGCAAATAATCGATAAGTAATCCCTCGATTACGTAATAATCGCGCGCGCATATTTGATGTGAAATACATTACAACTGTGAAACTCGGCACCGTACCGAGAATACAAATTAATGTAGATCTATTGGATCGTTTAATGAATGATGGAATAGTAATCATAATAGATCATAGAGACTCCTAATTATATAAGTTACGTAATTAACATCATTAATTTTGTTAATGACAAGTTTCGTAATAATCATTGTAATGATTAAATTTTGTCCTATTAAAATTCTTCGTATAGAACATTGCAATAAATTACTTTACTGATACAATAATGATCCTATGACTCACCATTCAGTATCTCATATAATCTCTGAGTTATATAGGCCGTTGAAAACGGATCGAGAATATCGGAAGAGACTATTCCCTTTTCCCTTTAAGTCTCTAGAAAATAAAGCTCTCGTTTTCAAAGACATCCACTTCTCTTTACCTCCAATTTCCTCGTTATTTACGAGACGTCCGAAATGACTCCCAGTGTCGTTTTCTTCTGAGTTTTCCCGCCCTCTCGATATCCTTAGTTTCCTTTCTAGACGATCCGTGCTTTCTCCTTTCGCAAATCGACCTTAGAGTAGACATATGCTCTACAAAATGTTACTGCTTGTGGCTTGCTCTATAGTATTACTGTTTGTTTGCACGAATTTTAGATAAAATACTTTGGTCGTTTTTTCAGAAATTTTTCAAGAACCACAAATAGGTACGGTATAAAAACTTGTTGGAAACCACCGATACTTTTAGCGAATTCACATCGATAATGTTTCGAGAGTCATATATGAATCGATATCGAAATTCATTATTCTTATAGTCATGGATACAGAAAGTATTCATGTAGAATCGAAAACGCTAATTCCGCTTACCTATATGGACGAATCGAAGTTTTGTTTCGTGCAGAGCATCTTGCTTCCATAGAATTGAGGTTACTTTAGAAATTATTTAAAGAAAAAAATTCAATATGTAAGAAACAAAAGGTTTTCTTTAAAAAAAGCTAGTAATTAAAAAAAACGTGTAAAACAATGTATTAGTAAAATGTAAAAATAAATAAATGCCCATTAATCGATAATTAAAAATATAAAAGGTCTGTGTAATTACTCGTTCGTTATTTTATTCCTCTTTATAAATCCAATTATGAAGAAGAGAATTACGTATTTCATTCGAAATGGATTATATATTCGTCAACCAGATATGAAGATGTTCGCATGACGAAGGACTGGAAAATATTCGAGAAGGATGCTTTTCAAAGCAATGGAAGCACCTAAAATTTTATGAATGATTTCACGGAAATGGACGGATCGAACAATACGCGGAAAATGTCCTGCTTGCGATGATCATCCTTTACCCACTCCAAGAGTAAATAGAGGATATGTTCATAGCGCTCGACTTATCTCCTTTCCCGCTAAAACGTTCGACTTTTGCTAAGGCTCCACAACGAAAACCTCCGTCATCTCCCTTCTTTTTTTCTAAGCCGATACTCCTCATTATTCGCATACTTTTTCTTTAGGCTCTCCTTGTTCTCTTTTTCTCTCAATTTTCCTCCTTTCTTTTTTTCTTCTTTATCACTTTCTCGTTTATACTTTATCTCTCGTTCCTTTTTATTTAAATATGAATATCCCAACGCAAATTTCTATAGAATTATCAAAAAATTTTATTTCACTTTATTCCACCTTATTCTACTTTATCTTGTTATATTTTCCATCTTTCTACTTTTTCTTTTTTTTTTTTTTCCAACTACGTTGTACCTATCACTTAAACGTATTTCTAACGTTCACGTTAATGTACGCAACAATTTCGATTTTAATACTTCTCTCTTATTCCCGATAAAAATGCAGAACATGAGGGAGTTGTTAAAACGAAATATCGATTACTCGTGACATTTCAGACTGAATAGCGTTGCTACACGAAAAGCAACACGGCGAACGATCGCATTCTGACACGTCACGTTTACGTTACAACGTTCGTATGTTGGGACATGCCGTAGAACACGTCTATCACGTGCTTACTTCGAAAATTAAGTATTTCATCGCGAAGTACTAACGGCACTGTCGTCTCTACAAAGTGACGACATACTATATAGATGTACTATAGACAGCCTACATTAGCAACGACGCGGTTTAACGGCGCGTGTAACTCGGAAAATTATGCGAGAATCGTACCTACCGGAATTAAGCACTAACTTTTCCGCACTTGTTACTCGGAGCTTTGAATTTCTACCCTCCGACGCCGGCTGTCGTAACTTCCGTTGAGCTTTACTTCAACCTGTATATTCAACGATATTATAAGAAATAAAATTGTGAGCACTGACAGGTCTGCTGAAAATCGCTAAAATCTTCTTGAAATTTGTCGAATGTGATTTAACATTACTTCCATTCATTATTCGTTCCATTACTCTTCTTTCATAAGATGCGCTACGAAATATGTAAATTACGTTGTTACGTATACTTAGGAGAAAATCAGTGGATCTAATCTTACGTTTTATTTACATCGAACATCGTCGATAGCTAGAAGGGATAAGAGAATATCGAAGGAAGATACTATACTCTCGTAAAATGTTATCGGCTAAGTTTGCATTTTCCTGAAAATCTACTAACGGAATATCCGATAAAAATGAAAGGTAGAAAATTATCGGAAAAGATAAAATAATCAGGTAAAATTATATAACCGTACGTTAATGTCATAAGCCCTCCGAAATTAAAAATTCGCACATATGTATTATATCAGTACGTACTTATATACCCAGTACGTGCAGGAATTTTTAATAAAATATGCTCGGAATGACTCGATCAATTCTCGTGAGAAAAATGGAAGGAGAGAAAGGACAAAGTGAAAAAGTCTTGAGAAAAAGGTTTCGAAGTCCATCGACTCTCAATTATGTAGACGGATGAACTCTTCGAGGCTTTTGAAATTCTTCGATATAAATGGCTGGCGTTTATCACCATTTTCGATACCACCGGAGTTAGTGGAGTAGGAAATGAACTAATTCAAAGGCAGCGACCCGATGTTCCTTTAAACGAACAGGGAAGAAAACGATGAAGAAATGGGAGGAGAGGGTAAGGTAAGGAAACAGAGAGAGGGAAAGAGAAAAAGAGAAGGAGGGAGAGGGAAGGAGAGAGAGAGAAAGAGAGAGAGAGAGAGAGAGAGAGAGAGGGGGTTAAAGGAAGCATATCGATCGATGCACCTTTAATAGAGGGTGTTTATCGTCGTTTCGAAACTTTCGAAGCCCTTTCTTCTAACATAACACGAATGACTAAGGGGTTAAATTACAGACTCTTCATCTTTAGCGAGACGAAGAAGCATCTTTTATTACAAACGACCTTTGCCTTTATGAGTATATACATATATTTCTCTCGAAGCTAATTGCACAAAAATGACTTTTATTGCACTTATTATGTGACTGCACTGTCGTTCCTGCATCCGGAACCAGCATGATTTTAACTTTTAACTCCTTTTGCTTCTGTCATAAGTTAATCATGTTATCATTATCATATATATATATATACTCATATATAAATCATTGGCATTCTGACAATGTGTAAATCAATATTCTCTAATAAATTACACTTTTTCATTTTCTTCGATTTACAATGTTGAAATTTTAGTGAAATGAGGAAGCATTCATTGAGCATCCAATTAAAAAGATAAAACGAAAAGAAAGACATCGGGTAAGCGAATGAACAGAGAAATATCGACACCGATAGTTATTATTAAAAAGTACGCAATAATTCTCATCCTATTGTACATTTCTATTCGATTGCTCAATGTTATCGCACTACTTATACGTTAAGAAAAAAAAACAAAAAAACAAAAAATAGATATCTAATTGGTAGAAAGACTATTGATCCGATTAACGATTTGATTGAACTCTTAGCCTATTAAACTTTTTTCAAATCGAAAGAGAAAATAAGGAATTGCGAAAGGGTGAAGTTTTACAAGAATTCGATCAATCACTAACGCACGACCGGCTTTCGATCATTAACGGGAGTTAAGGACTATGTACCAGATGAAATCTCACCCTACAAAACGAACAAAAAAAGCTAAAGCCTTGTTGATCGATCGATCATCAGTATTTTCCGAATCGTCGTTGAGCAACGAATCCCAAAGGCTTTTCATCCCCTCTTTCTTTCTATGTCACTCTCTCTCACTCTCATTCACTCTCTCTCACTCTCATTCACTCTCACTCACTCTCTCTCTCTCTCTCTCTCTCTCTCTCTCTCTCTCTCCTTCCAACTCTTATTCTCTTAATAGAGCAGTTCACTTTGCTATTCCAAATCAGCCCAAGTCCTTTGTCCGCATCCGTTTACATTAGAATCGAGCGCTTCGACGGCGTCGCACTTAATTACCGAGTTTCCTTTCAGCACCTGACCAAAGGCCTAATCCGACAACCGGAAGCGGACTGCGCTTTCACGGCTTAATCATTTTAACAGACACCAACTAAGCGATGCTAATCGATCGAGGAGTAATACCGTGCCATTCGTAAATGTCTATCTACTTGATTCGCACGATCCATAGGTCAAGCCAGTAAACTGTAACGGATTAAATTCTACGTTCGTCTTATGTACGAAAGCGAAATTGAAAATACTTTCGACACGATATAAAGGATAACGCTGTTTTGTGGAAACATTAATTATTTTTGAAAGTTATTTAGTTAGAATGAGAATAGCGGACGATTACATACTTGGAAACCTCTCTTCATTGCTAAAAGAAAAAAGAAAATTAATCATGAAGGTAATTATGTGAATAAATAATATTACTTTGAAAAGCTCGATTTATATAGGTGACAGAGCTGTTATTTTCAACAATGTTATGCCATATTTTAAAGAAGTACACAGGAAAAATGCAAAGAATGTTTAAGGTGCATTTTAAACTATGCAAAGTAGAAAAAGTTGGACAAGTGGTGACTTAAACGAACTGATCATTATCCAGATTTAACGGGTAGCAAATAATATCTGATTTCTTCATCCGACACACAACGTGATAGCCGAGTGAACGCGGTCAGCGAAAGACAGACGCACACGCAATAGCGATAATGCACGCACCTGATGTAAACGGATGCGGTGCGTGACCGGCCGAGTTGGCTGCTCTCGTAATGAGTGGTTAGAACGCGCGAATCGATGTCGTGTACCATTGGTAATTCTCTTTGATAGAGATCAGTGAACGGTCTAATAATTTGATGCTCAAAGAAGAATACGTATTTTTATTTCACGAAATTATTTAAATTATTCCTATCCTCAAGGACTATTCTCAAAATAATTATGAAATTAAAATTGAAAGAAAAAGCGTATTAACAATAGAAAAACGAATAACAAAGTAGTTAATATAAAATGTACTATACAAAAGTTATATATTATCTAAATTGTATTACAATTTATGTGAAATAAATACTATATCTGAAAATCTGTTATAAATGTATACACATGTCCTTACGAATTGATAACTTTATTTTAACCATTTGCTATAATTTACCTGAAATTAAGTACCATGAATATCTAATTCTCAAAAGTTATTTACAAATGAAAAAATAAAAGATCATTTTCAAGAAAATGATTCTATTCTCGAGATTGATATAGTTGTATATTCACATCTATTCGCAAACATACTATGAACCGTTATCATTTTGCAGGCTTTTCTCGCCAGCTTTATCTATGAATAGGAAAGATTTGAGGGAGTAGATGGGACGTGACACAAAATCAGAGAACAAGCTACGTTCAGGGCGATTTTGGTATCAGACGAATATGTCATAATCCTTTGTAATCACCGTCACATCGATCCGGTAGTGGCTCACCCTACCAAGCTCCAATCCCTTTCCGGTCATCCCTTTTCACTCTCCTATCCTCGACCAAAAGTCTCATCGTCTGAAATAGCAGATAGCCCCGACAGGGCCAATGAACACAACGGACCGAGCGTTATGCGCTTAACCGAAGCAGGTTAAGTAGACCAACGTCGTTATCACCACCGACGAATTTCATTGTTCAGTCCTACCCTTTCATCCCCTTCTGCGTTCACTGACTGCTTCTCCTACTGATCTTCTTGACGCTTCGATCGGCTTAACGAAAATCCGGTGTTACCTGCACTTAATACCAACGTTGCACGTAAGCAGACACTTTAAACGAAGTATCCATTAAGGCGGATTATTAACTATTAACAAGAACCCTCATTCTCCTATAGAACTCCCAGTAGGATGCTAATCGTTTGCCATAGTCGTTTACTCGAATCGAAGTTGTCCTTGATCTCGTGAAAATGTTTTCGTCCGACTCGTTATTCTTTAGCAGTATCTAAATATCCGTAGATAATCGCTAACTTTTCTTACAAAATCGTTCGGTTACTGTAGAACGGGAAAAATTGTAATATAATTTTCTTTATCTTCATTTCTTATGCTTAAATGATATTATGTTTTTATAGTTAACGACACACTACATTTGTATCTTCAGAAACCCGCTTCAGAAGGTGCGAAAGAGAGAGAAAGAGAGAGAATATTTAAATTTTAAATAATGAAGAACTACTCTAAAATTAAATAGCATGTTTTAATTAAAAAATATTTAAATAGAACAAAAACGAGTGGTTTAAAAAATGTGTTTTATATTATCATTAAATTCCTACTTACAGCCTCGGTATGAATAGGATGAGCGGCAAATAACAAGCCGGTCAATGCCGCGAATCCAGAACGAAGTGAAGCCACGGTTAAGCTCACTCTGGTCACTAAAACGCATGCCGCGGCGTGTAACGCGACGTTCGTTGCGTGATACCATGTTGGCGTCAGGCCTGACATCAGATAGTTCAATCTAAAAAGGAAAAGAAAAAGACGTTAATTCATGCGCTTATCTTGCGTTTTATCATTCCTTTCTTTTCTTGTACAACATGAAGAAATTATCAAAGTATGATTTCAATATCATAATTTAATAAACAATCAACAATATTTCTGAACGCATGGTAACATTATTATTAATTTCATAAAATATTTTTAAATTATTTTTCAGTTGTGCTTTTAAAATACAGATTTTCGAGAAGAAAGTGCCTACTTATAATATAACGAATCAAAGAGAAAAAAAAAAGAATAAATAGATATTTTGGACACATCTGAATTGAGACTGTATGATCTTTGCCAAATCCATTTTAAAAATCTAATCTTCATTCTTGGTGGATAATCGCATTTCGTCCGATCTTTGCCAAATCACTTTATACTCCCAACACCCTTGTATATACACGTACGTGTACATGTACTCACGGTGAGAGCAAACGTTTCATGGAACAACCCTGCTTTGAATAGAACGCTCGTCGTGATAAGCAGCTTCGCTTCTGGCTCTTGTCCCTGGAAGGCAAATCAGGTCGAAGGTATGTATGTCGAACACACATACATATATACATACATATACCGAGAGAGAGAGAGAGAGAGAAAACGAGAGAGAAAACGAGAGAGAGAGAGAGAGAGAGAGAGAGAGAGGGAGAATGAAAGAGTGAGAGAGAGAGAAAGAAATAGAAGTAAAGAAAGAAAGAGCAAGGAGTGAAATAACAGAAAGAATAGGCAGTGCACAAAGATTCGTGCGCCTGGATGGAGAGATGAAAACAAACACCGTAGTTGCTGACGTGGCTGAACAATAATTTTTGGAGTCTGCAGACAGCATAAGTTTGAAGTTTCTACCCATGGAGCTAAGTTTGGAACTGTTCCAGGTGTCAAGGTGGAAACGTATCCTGTCGCCTCGTTGGCCCCGAATCAAGCACCACGATCAAATCCATCTTATATTCTACTAAAATTCGCCTATCTATTCATTCTCATTGAGAGCTTTTCTTATTTCCAATGTACATGATATTATGAAGATAACGGAACGTTGTGATATACGTATCTAAATTTTCTAATTTTCCGATATTGAGACCGCACGTTATGTTGCACAAAGATATTTAACGTACCCCAAATAATGATCAAAAAAAGCTCAAAATTATCCACGTGTTTGCTCGCATATACCACTCGAGCCATATGCTTCGAGACTCGGGTTGTCTGTCGTGAAATGAAGTATGTTGAACCGGCAAGTATATTATCACTCTTGAACGTCGGTCAAATGTTGACAGAGTGCTACTATCCTGTACGCGTGCAAACAAAATCTAGGTACGAGCGTTGCTTTTGCAGACGAAGGATTAATATTTTCAACATTTAAATGACTCACTTCAACTAATAAAGTTCGCTTTTACCGTTCAAATTTGACAGCGATATTGGTATTTACAGAAGATTGAGATATTGAATGTCAACCAACGTATCTTCCTCGAATATGAATAATTTTATTAAGAAATCAGAATTTCTTTGATAAATATACCATGAAAAGGTTTATATCTTAAAATGATATGATAAAAGGAAAGTTGCTAAATAAGATTCTAAGTAATTTCTCTCCTGTGTAACACTTTGATAAGAATCATTCATTTAGTTATGGTTTTGAAGTTGTAAAAGAAAATGCGTATAAAAAAAAAAATAAGATGGCCATCAAGTAAAATCGTTACTCGCATCTGACCATAGCAAGAGCTGATACTAACCGTCTGACCACAGGTGCTCTCTTACTACTGACCAACCACGACCGGCTCTATTACTACTGTTCGACCACACCAGCTTGTAACTACTGGATGACCACATTCGCCGAACGATGCTTATTCGCACTCTGTCGTTGTTATCGATCGCCATCGTCCTACATTTCTATCGAAAAGAATATTGTAGCCTTCGGAGAAGATATGCCTTTAATAGTTATCCAACCAATTCGATAATAACAAAATCTTTGTTCCATGATACGATGATTCACGTCATAACGAAAATTGAATTAAATTTCTTAATAATTAATTTTATATAAGATTATTAGAAAAATCATTTCTTGCCATAAAATCGAACGTAATCATATAATTACACAATTTTCTAGATCTATAACAATGTAGAGTGCTTGTTACAATACTCAACATACATTTAATATTTAAAAAGATACTTTTCAAGAATCTTGTTTCGTGATATTAAATATTTACGAAAGTTTGTGCAAACAATGATAAGAATCTTCAAAAAGCAAAGTTTAAGTAAACTCGCGTAACGTTGTCTATAAGACACTTAATCAAAGGGTTTAATTAATTAACGACGTTATATGTAACGAAGAGATAAATTATCTTGTAAGTTTCTTAAGAAAATGCTCTTTATTCTCTATTTCCTGTCTACTTTACTTTTTAGCTAAGAGTCCTTTTTGAAAACGGTATATACTGAAAAGGACGAAAAAATGCAGCGAATCTCATCATAAAGAGACATTAAAGCCTTGAAGGATGTCGTTAAATCTGACTGGCTCAGTTTATTCTCGACTACGTTTTCATCAAACCTTTCGCCCTTTCGTACTTTTTTCACTGCCTTCTTTTCCTTCAACGAAACTTGTCGAAATACGAATTGAAGTAATAGTCCTTCTCGAGGTCCTTAACCTTTTAATCTTATAATGAACATATTTTTAAACAGGATGCCATTTACATATTTAATGTCCATGAAAAAAAAAGAAAGATAACGACCATTAACTCGTTTACTAATGGTCGAATAAACATGAATTTCGTATAGTGTTCTCTTTTGTTTTGAAACACAATAAGAACGTTAAAAAGGTCGAAAGAAATTTTTGCAAAATTTCAAGCAATCGAACGATAGGAAATTTTAAACGCAGATTTCTATTGATTAAGTTTTACTTAAATAGGTATAGTTAGACTTATTTGAAAGATAAGAGAAGAGATTGTAGTTCGAAAAATGTTATCAAATGCATGTATCTTGAAAATGTTTCTTAGTCCTTTGCGACGAATAAACTTAGGCGTATACAAAGAGGATGGTAGGTTTGAAATATTCAATGATTTATTTGATTGATTCTCTTGCCAAAAGATACGTGATCAGGAATTTCGAAAAGTCTAAAGCAAGTCTCTTAAATCATTGAGTTCCTATCGATGTATCGAAATCGGTATCCAACCAACGTTAGTATATTCGCTACACGAAAAAATTTCTATAACGTCTTACCTGGCTCTCCTGGGTTTGTCTACTCTTCCGGAACGATAATCGGTTCTACCGGCTACAGAGAAACTACGGAAAGCCACGGATCTACAATGGCAAGATAAAGGAGAACTTTTATTTCCGTTCCCAGAGAAACTTCCTCGCGCGTTGGGTTTTCTCTCTTCGAAATATTATCTATAGAAATTCCATTAGCTCACGCGGGCAAGATACGTGTGTCTCTTGGATATAATAGAAATTTTCTGAGACTCGTTTCTCCTTGTACGGGTAATTCTGTAAGCTAGGTATCCACTTGTTTTAAGACTTCTAAAAAGAAAGAATTTTCAATCTTTCCCTGAGATTTCCTTTGTTAGGTTTTAATCGTAATAAAATAAATAGAAAATAGAAAATAGAAAAGGAAAATGAATTTAACCGGAAACACTAATTTACAAATTACATTTGTATATATGTATATTTTAATTATAAAAAATACACCGAAATTGGAAAGAAACGTTGTTCGATCGAACCTTAACAACATCGAACTGTTCGGCGATGTTCGATTTATCGGACTGCCCTACCTTTAACTAAGAAAATAGCAACGAAGCAAAGTCTCGATCTTTTCCAGTAGAAAATTTCGCTCTTGGATTTAGAGCATTACGGAGTGATAAAGGAGGAGGAAGAACGATAAAAGATGCGGTGAGCGTATGGGTACAAGAAAAACGTAACCGAGTCCGAAGTTTCAGATACAAGGCACGTAGACCGTCGTTCTTTTGTGGTCCGCAAATTCGAAGGTACATCTTCGATACGGGCAGAGTCGAATCTAAATTCTTTTCTCGGTTTAGCCCCAACGTTCAAATACATGTATTTGTCTCCTAATTATTTTGTCGCTCTAATTATAAGTATATTTGAGAACTTTTTTAACTAATGAACTCACAACGTGGACCACGTCATTCTTATCAAATAAATTAAACGTTATTTATATTATGGGTTCTTATTCCTACGTTGTGTGTCCATCGTGTTAAAAATCTTCTTAACGATAATCCTGACAATTCAAAACTGAAAAGATAAAAAGTATTACGGAATCATAACTTTTAGTAGGATTCTTTATTTTTTATCAAACAGCTCTTTGTCTAGGCAATAAATTTGACTTCGAGTACGAGGCAACGACAAAGACATTTATGCAAACAGGGATAATACGCTTACACTAGCAGGAATTCAACACTATCGTAGACAAATTTTTCCTTTAACCAAACATTGTCTTTTTCCCTTTCTACGTCAAGATCTTCCATTTACTCTGTTCTCCGTTTTAATACCAAAACTTTCATATCCTTCGAACCTTTCCAAAGCTTACACCGACGCTGTCTCCTCCTCATTTTACACAGCCACGTATCTAGATCTGATAATACCATGAATTACGAGCGCTTATGTGCCTTGAGTGGAACCATATATCAACGGACGAAACTCATTCCTTTCACAGATTCTGTATTGGAAAATATGGCGTGTCCACACCGAACGTGATGAAGGACTCTCCTCCTGCTTTTGGAAAAAGGTACATACACATTCGTATGCACGCACGTAAACATACTTAAGTACACATTCACACTCGTTGAAGCAACAGACCTGAAATAATACCTTATAATGATTATGCATTACATCACGTCATATCTGGACATATACTTTGAAATTACATACTACTCCCCCTCTCTCTCTCTCTCTCTCTCTCTTTCTCTCTTTATCAAGTTATCAACGTCCTTGCGTGTAAAACTTATACTAATCGAACGGTACCGACATTACGAACCGTTATACCTTTTGAAGAGAGAAAGAAATACGTTCTTATTTTAATGACTCTTTTCTATTTTAGCGAACGATCAGATTATACCTTAATCGTTATTAATACCCATGATGCTGCACGTACTCGAACTTATTATAAGGACAGATCAGAGCACATATTTATTTACCTAAATGCACGTATACGATACGACGTTCTGTGGTTAGTACAATTCAAGGTTTTTTTATTACTAAAAAGTAATTTATTGATTTATACTCAAATAGTAAGTCCGATCAGCTCAGAGGATATTTTCACTAAAATTGTATATGCTCGATTTAAAAAAAAGAACCTAGTAATTTCTGTGCAAATTAATTCGAATTCGGACATACTATGAAAACGTTGCTATAAAATATATAAGTAAAACTGCAAGATTAAACGTTTGTGGAATCGTAGAAAAAAAAAAAACAAAAAGTGAGGTTTTTTAAAAGTGTAATTTGGAATGCTGCCACAAATCAATGATATCGGACATCGTTGATGCCTCTAAGCGAGAATCCGACTTACAGATTGTTCTCAATCCTCTGCATTGGGTTTCGCTTGGAAACACTCGAGGTCGGTTTCATTGCGGGCAGATTAGTTCCACGATCGACCGTATCGTCGTGCCAGGAATCGTTAAGAAATGCTTCTAATTGTAAGCTTTTAGTAGGTTAATGTGAATGAAATTTGGACTTCGCTGTGAGTCTTAGTAATTGATGCCTTTGGAACTATATAATAAACAATAATATATTTGTATTGCTATTACCAAAAGTATTTTGATGATAAATATTAAAAATCTTAATTTGTTGTTTACATTTTTTTAAGAAAATTAATACATATCGAGTTGGTAATAATGACTGTTGAAAAAATAAAGAATTCAAGAACACGTCATATGTAAAGTAATGTAAAAAGTAATAAATCATTAAAAAATTAAGTAGAATACCAGCTATTAATGTCACTAACTATCGAAATTTAGAGGAAAAGAAAAAGATAGGTATTAAACTTTCGAAGGACTCCATCCATCACGAAATCCCATCGAGCACAACATCCACACATTTACGACCCTCCTTAATCGTTTCCTTTTATCGTCAACACACGATCAGCTCGTTTAAAGCATTTACGATGAGCCTACTCCATTTTTCAGTCGTCAAATAATGACGACATAAAGATAATAACGAAAAGATGACCGAACAACATAATTTCATTTTCCCTGGTATGATCGTCTTCTCTCTCTCTCTCTCTCTCTCTCTCTCTCTCTCTCTCTTTGTCTGTCTGTTTCTCTCTTTCTCCCTTTCTCTTCTTCTTCTTCTTCTTCTCTTTCACTCAAAGAGCTATCTAGGAAACTGTAAAGTTAAAGTTCTCTTCTCTGCCACGAAACTAATTGTGTTCAAGCTTTCCCTTGTCTCTTCCAATCAGCATTAACTATGAGATCTGAACGATTCGTTGCAGTGAAAAAGAGGTAGTACACGTAAAGGTAATAGAAAGGCATAGGAACGAGAAAACGAGAGGGATAAAGGGAAGAAGAAATCGTAGGGAAACGAACAATGTAGTACGAAGCTTATTAGCGTCCCAGTCCTGTACTACCGTAATGAAATTTGTTCGTTTGCAGAGTGGACCAAGTGATGCATCATCCCGAAGAAAAATGGCTGAAGGACCACGTATTAAATTTAATCAGAGCCTCGAATGAATGAAAATTTTCATTTTAATCACGTCCTAATTTAGATTTATACGAACGAGTTGTGGGGGAAGGCATAAAATGGACTCACCTTATCAATTTTGCTTTGTAATTTTCAAGACATTCACATCTTATTTTCTCGGAGATTTTTTAACGTAACTGGCATTTCTCTTCTTGGTGAAAAATGTTCTGTGTCTTTAAGGAAATTCAATCGAAAATTCAATTAATTTATCATTTACTTTTAGTTTTCGATATTTGATTAAAATCCATTAATATAACAAAATTTGTCTAATTGAAGATACACATCCGTTATTTATTCTTCATTTTTATAATTTATTAAGTAATATAGGAAACGAACAAAGAACAAAAAGGTTTTAACATGTGAGTATAGTATCCCACACATAATGAGATTAAATAATAGTGTGCTACTAACGAATTGATCTCATGAGAGAGAGAGAGAGAGAGAGAGAGTATTCAGTTTTCAGTCGTATTTGCACAAATGAAAAGACGTAGAAATCGGATTTACAAGCAGCTGTAAAGCTCTCGTTTACGATTCTGCTCATGCACAACGACGTTTCAGATTTTTGTTTTAATTTACGACCTCACCATGGTAGCTCGTAAATATACGCCAACGCATTGCGTTCGAGCAAACAGCGTGCGTGCATGCTCTGAAGCTATTTCCTTCGACATCGTTAACCAATTCAAGTAAACACGATCCACGTCCAATTTAAAAGCATCTTCCATTTTCTGGAAATTATTATTCATGTAAAACTAAATTACCCTATTCTAAACGAAACGATTTTATAGACTTCGTGTAATCAGATAAATACGCCAAAGTGGATTGAAACAGCGAAGAAACGAAAATGGCAAGTTTCGTCGTCAGGCCGACGTTACGTTTCGGAATTTTAGTCGCGTGTCTTTGAATGATAAAAAGTCATATATCATAGAAGAAAAATCCTAGAAGAACGAGACAACCAACCAAGAAGCGTGATCGAGCAAAACGTACATTACGCTGGAGTGGATTTTTCAATCACACGATAAGCTGACTTCAGACTTTGTCGCAACTCGAATGAGCAAAATCACGCGAAAGGGCGTAGTCGAGTTGACTGTATGACGTAATTTGCTACCTCTCAATGAATTTTCTTCATTTATCCATCATCGATCGGCTTCCATAAAGAAGACAATGTACAATATTTAGATATAAACAGTATAATCTTCGTTTGTCTCGAAATATCGATCGATTTCTGGATAATTTTCCTATGAAATAAATTCTCGCGTTTCTTCGTTTGTATATGTATATGTAGGTAGGCTATGACGCGCACGCAGTCCTCGAGCTATCCGAGCTATATCCTTCTCCGGTAATAGGTGACTGTTTGCGAGGTAGAGGCGCGTATAAATTGCCTCAAAAGAAGGTACAACTAGGGGAAAAAAGGGACGAAAGAGACTCGAATGAAAAAGAAAAAGAAAGAAGACGAATAAGAGAAAAAAAAGAAAAACAAAAGGAATACAAGGAAAGAGAAAAAAGGAAGGAAACTTCTCTATCCTCCCAGGATATTCAGGGCTATTCAGTTGCTAGCCAAGGAAAGAACGAGACCTACAATTCCGCGGGAAGAATACCTCTGGGTATTTAAGGGATAAAGTGCCACGCCAAACTAAACGTCTCCCTGCACCCCGTGTATGTTCCATCTCCTTATATCTATTTCGGTTATCTCTACCACCTACCACTGCAACTCAGTAGTATGGCGGCGTACCAAAAGCGTATAAAAGTTAAGCCTCACAAGAGACACATGAAAAAGATGTACCTACATATAAATGTATCTATGTGCCTATATGTATGTATGTATGTATGTATATATATATATATATATATATATATATATATATATATATATACATATGAAATAGGAGGAGACAATATCTTTTCTAAGCGAATTGAAATACGTTTCCCATACCGGACATAACAACGCTTCGAAAATAGAAAGACGTGGCTCGATCGAGACTTACATCTAGTATCAAGTATGATTACAACAACAATGACAATGAAAACGCGAGGATATACATCTGAGTTTCCTCTTTCATCGAAGGTAATCTTACTCGACGCAAAAGCCGCAACAACTCTATCCGACGGATTCACTAAGGATTATCCTTTTGAAATTTTCGCACCAACTCGTAGAAGAGTTATTTAAACGTTTTCTCCGTTCTATCTATGGTCGACAACGCTAGAAAAGTGTAACGATTTAAATACTCCAAAAATATATTCAGCATATTGTACATTATAATATATTTCATGATTTAAATTATCAAGGAAGGAGGACATCTCACTTTTAGTCAGCAGAGTTGTTTTTATATATTAATCTTGTAAAGAGAAAGAGACGGAGAGAGAGAGAGAGAGAGAGAGAGAGAGAGAGAGAGAGAGAGAGAGAGAGAGAGAGAGAGAGAGAGACAGAAAGAGAGATCAAAATAGTAGCAGTCAGAGGTCGGAGATCTAGACAGCTGTACCATTCTAAGATTGTCGAGTCTCTCTTAACGATCACAGTAGGAAATGGCTGTAGATCGCTCGCAACGATCGCAGTTATCTTCACTCCCCCTTTTTCCACTTCACTTCTTCGTCTATCTTATTCCTTCTCTATTATCTCTCTGAAGTACATTTCTCACGTATCATATTCTCTCTCTCTCTCTCTCTCTCTCTCTGTCTCTCCCTCTCTCTCTCTCTGTCTCTCTCTCCTCCTCTCTCTCTCTCTGTCTCTCTCTCCTCCTCTCTCTCTCTCTCTCTCTCTCTCTCTGTCTCTCTCTCTCCTCTTTCTCTCTCTCTCTCTCTCTCTCTCTCTCTCTCTTTCTGTTGTTATTTCTTGTATACATTACCCGATATCACATCATGCACTGTAACACGAATACTAACTTATTTATTTTCATTTATTCAATAATAAATAAATAATTATCCAATTTCGCGGTTACAAGTTTAGTTATGCATATAAAATTATGTGGTAACAGTAACTATATACATACATACGTCATAATTATGAATAATAATTATGAATGGGATAAAACTGATTTGAAATAATGATATTTCATATTTATCCGTTTAATCCCTGAATATGAACGACATTCGAATATTCATTCGTTTAAAGCGAATATGATTTGTAACGATGGAATATTCACAAACGATTTAGTTAATGAATAACTTTAAACAACAACGCTGATTGCTGTACTAATAATATCGAGAACAAATGTTATAAATATCGTCGAATAATTGTAAGAGCACCAGCTGGATTCGGAGAGTATTAAATTGGATTTGAGAGAAATATTGTAGGTTATAAAGATCCTAGAGAGGTTCTAATGCGTAATATTCGTCGTTTTATTACAAGCCTGGACCAATCGTGTTTGCGATTAGATTGTAAGAAAATTGTAAAAATTACTGGAGAACATATCGTGTCGAATTTTAAATATTTGCCGTGAAGCCACATTTACTTTCCGAGTAAATTAATATACCTAAAATTAATAAATCTTTGCTAATATTGAAGCGAAGAAAATAGTGACAAAGAAATCAAATAAATAGTTGGTGCATAAGAAAACAATAGGCTTATTCTGAACTGAACAACTGATCTGCACCATAATAAATTTCTTTTATTTCTCGCACAGATCGAGCGAGAAATAAAAGAAAAAAGAAAATATTCGAAAAAAGAAAAAATCTAAGGATCCGAGGAAGTACCGACAAATTTTCAGTTGGAATTCGTAGAAATTTATTCGTGATTTATCATAGACCGCGGACAGTCGGCTATAAATTTTCCGTATATTTCAACGAATTAGCGTCGCAATGGGTCACGCGGGAACGTTTCCCGACTTTACGAGATTGTCCTCAATAATTATGCGTCAGCGTAACGACACCATTCGTATATTAGATTATTATCATACATTAAATTTATTACCATGACGATTATATCGTTGCTCGATCGAAGTCGACATTCGTGAGCCGTACTACGCCATAGTCTGGCTGGTGCAACTGCAATATTTTCATACTGCTCGTGCTACGTTGAATGACGATAAATTCAGAAAATATAACATGCTCACAGTTTATCGATTAATAATACTGCCCGCAAAAGAAAACTCCGTGACTTACATTTAATTATTTCAATTGCCTATCGTAACGAATATAAAATATACGATTAATCATTAAAGAAAAAAAAAGAAAAAGCATAACAACGGTTCTATAAGTAATCAAATTTCTTATTCAGCATTTCCCTAGCTTTGCAATCATTTTACAATCTTGGAGAATATTGAATAACGCGGAGTTTTATCTTAAAAAAAAAAAAAACGAAAGAAAAAGAAAAAGGAAAGAAAAAAATAAACGACAATAATTTAAAAGAACGATTCGTTTGTCGTCCCTGTTGTCATCGTCGTTCTGACGAAATTTGCTCGCGGTTCGTGCTCTCATTCCCGTAAAACATAGCGGAAAAGTAAGTTCGGTATAACGAGGCCGGTGTTCGTTAGGGATTTTCAATTTTTCCTGAAGTTTTTTCCACGCTTCCACGCGCTGCCGACTCGGTCGTGAAGCCAACGGCGCTCGGCCCAAGTATTATATATTTTAAATTCCAAGTCGAACTTTCAAAGAAGCGTGCTGTGTCATCTCAAGATGGGAACGTGTCGTCGCAACCCCATTCTATGTTTGTCCCGAGAAAAAGTAAAGTACCCTGGAAGGTCACGTAAGATCTCAAAAGAAAAAGTTGTACATACGAAAAGTTACAAGAAGAAATATATACATATTTTCTTGCTTTTACACTTTTAACATTTTAAAATTTCATCTATCGTTTGTATCTAAGAAAATCTATAAAATCCTCTCGTCGCTTTTTAACGAACTAAATCTAATGCATTTTGAAACGAAACTTTGTCCTAATTCTTTGAGATTATTCTTAACAAGTTGACTTCCCTGACATCGATCGCTTTTATTTAGAACGCATGGTTAATTTTAAATAATCCTAGATGAAAAATTAAGACCAATGTTCACTTCTCGGAAAAAAAGAAGAGATATTGTTTTTAGAAATATCCCCAAATGAGAAAACAGATCTGAGAGCTGAAAGTTAAGCATCCTGACCGAAGAACTTTCTCATTATTTGAGATAAAATTGTCGACGCTGAAAAACTTATATTTAAACTGTTAAATCTTCCTAATGAATTTTGTGTACCAAGGAAAAAGATTTATATCAGAGTTTATCATAGAGTTCAATAATTTTAAGAGACTATCAATAACTGAAAATCAAAGTTCAACTCATCAACAGTGATAACCGTATTTTTTAAAAATAAAAATAAAAATCCAGGTGTAGCATAATAGAAGCACTCGAAATTCATGTAGACTACTTGAACCTTCTAATTAACGTTGAAAACTGAAGGAGGTAGAGAAAAGAAAAGTAAAAGCAACGATATAAGAAAGAAAAAGAAAGAAAAGTGAAGGATTTCTATCATACATGAGATGTGTGTATTGTGATGCTTCAACCCTTCGCAAGAGCAGTTCGTCCAGCCGGACACCTGGAAACGCCCTTATCAGCGTTCTCCAGAGTGGAAGAACGAAACAAGGCCAGCCTCATTATAACGAGAAGCGCAGACTGGGCCTCTCATCTCGAGGATGGTGTGTATTGTCTTGGAAAGACGTTTCTACGAGAATACTGAAGTCTATTTTTAAGGGAACTGGAAAAACACTTACCGTTCGATGAAGCATATATCTGTAGTATGTAGAACATTTTTTAAAGAGAGATAAAGACACCCGTCTTGGTAGACAAGATAAAAATTTAAAAAACGAGAATAAATAATACATAATAATAATACAAAATGCCAATCAAAGTAAACTACAACTATTTAACAAGTAAATCTATTATTCTTCCTATAAAAATTCCTTGAGTTTTACTCTTTAAAACGAGAATGAAAGTATCTTACTTTTAACATAGTTTTCTAAAAATTCCATGGCCAATTTTAAAGAAACGATTAAACCGAAACAGGAAAGAATGCTTCTTCCGGTTTTTCTTTTCAGGTCTCGACGTCTAAGTTCACGCGTGATAATGCTTTAGCCGCCTCCTCCACTATCCTCCAGACGAGTCGTCGTTCTATGTAGAGAAGGTAGAAAAAAGTAAGTGGAAAACTGAAACGGATACATCGTTTCTACGTGTCTGGGAAGTTTTTAAGCTCGCCTTTAACGTCCGTCCAACGTGGCAACGTTTTCCGCCTCGCTTTCCAGGTCAGCCGAGTTACGAAATAAGAGAATTTCTTGGGTTCCTTTCCACCTAAGTAGATACATACATTCAACAAGACTTTCTAGGATGGTCCGAACTCGTATATATTCGACTACATACTATATACATACGTATCTATATAAGTATATAGCTAGGTAGATTTTAAATACTCTCGTATAAACATATATACCTCACCTATATAAACGTGAAATATAAGCACGCGCGCGCGCGCACACACACTAACTCACGTATTTGCCACGAACGGACGAAGCCGCCGCAGCCCACAGGCGTGCTGTAAAATTAGCGATTAAAACTTTTCGTGGCTAATTTCTGCCTTCCTCGCGGACGGTTGACCGCATTTCACGGACGAGCTCACAGCGAATTTCCATTTCTGCGAACCAACCGACGACGACTCATTGGCCTTAACTCAAATAATTTCACTACATTCTCCTTTTCCATCCGTCTTCTTCCTTCTCCCCCGACGCTAATTCGTCTTACAAAATCCTTTCCAACTTATTCCTATTCCTCTCTATCTTCTTCTATTACTCTTCTCGCTATTCTTCCTCTTCTTCTTCACCTTTTTCTTTCTCTTCCTCTTAAGGTCATATGAATCATCGTTATCGCCTTTTCCTTTCATCTTCACTTGTTGCAGCGTGCATTTATGCAAGAAACGAGAGGATAGAGCGAGATGGAAATTTTATGAACTTCTCCTATCGTTTGCGCACAACTTTTTAAAATTTGTTTTGAGGAAGACAGAAAGCGTTGAGTTTTCCTCACTATATCTACAAACGAGCTACTTGATAAATATTCTAGATAGTTAAATTACGGAAGATGAAGTAATACGGAAAATGAAGTCATTCTTTCTAATTTATTTTCAAGAATATCGAAATTTTCGATCGAGTTTGTTATAATTTTCTTCTACGAATAAAAATTCTTATTCAAACGGACTCCGCAGGAGCACTCATAAAATAATGAAAATTAATAAAGCGCCTCTTTATTACAATAATACCTCTCCGGGTGCTAAGTTCGTACGAATTAGTACTAATGAAGTTAGTTAGAAGCAATAGAATGCGAATTAGAACTAATATAAAGTATGCTTTTTATTCCCATTACTCCGTACTTCTCTCTCTCTCTCTCTCTCTCTCTCTCCTTCACGCCCTACTTGTACAGTTACTCATAAATGCGATTCAACGAGAGTTTTAAATTGTTGAAGTATTGTTTTTTTCAACATCAATCTAATGAACATCATAAAACCTTACCTGTTTTAAACGAATATTATCAAAAGAAAATTATATTCACACACTCACATAAATTCACAGTAAATTTTTGATCCACATTTAATCTATTTCAGGTATTCTTGTAAAATGGAATTCATATTGTGAAAACTTCAATGAGAAAAATTATTTAATGCGTGTATTTGCGTTTATTTTAATCTAATATGTTCAAATTTGCTTCAGATCGTTGTTTATTCTTCGATTTATAAATATTATATTAAATATTGATGTAAATTTTGATATTTTTATCATTCGTCCTTGCTAAATTCTTTTAGAAAGTACGTCATGTATAACATACAAAGAATGACAAGAAATATATTCAGTTTGATGGAAACGCGTGATCGCGTAGAGAAATGTCCGGTGATATGTAGAAATTCGAATTACGCTCGTATACGATTACCGATGTCTGGTGTTATCTAGGGATTAGCATTGATAATAGTTGGCCCGTTCGGGATATCGCATTTCACGACTGAATTTCCTTCGACAGGCAGGGCGTTAGATTGGGAAGTAGGGACAGACCAATTATCGATTATTATCCGTGCGTACGATCGCACGGTAGAGATGTGCTCTTTAATTCTGTAAATCCTTAACAGTTATCTCATCGATTTGAAATTATCTTATGAAATGATTTTCTTTTCTTTTTTCGGCGATATTAAAAATTCATATTGAAATTCTATAAAAAGAAAAAAGAGCAATTTAATAAATTTTATAGCTTTTATAGCTTTGACATAAATTCGTATGAATTAAAATCCAAACTGTTTATTACTTACGTAATTATATATACATAAACATACAGAAACGTAGAAATGATGCACAATCGTTAAAGAAAATCTCATTTCCTTTCGTGCTTCTTTGTATATTCTTTATAGAGATATTTCCCCTTAATAACGTACATTCATAGACTGAACGCACAATATTATGTCTCCCTATAACACAGGCAAAGCAAAAGCATTACATTCATTTCTCTTTGGAAATCGTAATTACGATTCACGCCGGCATCAGCATAATTCTAGGAAAATACCTGTTTGCACAAATATGGAGAAAGAAATAATATTCACAGTGTCAGCTTTTTTCATGGTCTGATAAGTAAAACATATAATGGCCGTACTAATGTACGAACGCGTCAAGAGTTTTGATTGTTATCACCATTGAAGTTAACATTGTATCAGGTTTATGTATTTCCGTCATTTGTTTTATTTTTCCCACCTCTATCTCCATAGATTTCGTGCATGATAAAATGAAACCTTCGTCCCCATAGGTGGCCGGAAATTATACTTACTTTGCAATTGTTATATCTATAAAATACATTTTTCTATATTCGCATGTCATAGTAATCGTATATAATTATTTTCTGTTACGAATAAAAAATCTACGATAGCAAAAAAAGATAGGTAGATAGAAAGATAGAAATAAAGATTCTTATTTAACCAAATTCTTGCTGAAGCAATTTTGTTTCATTCCATATGGCTTGGTCATAAAATATTTCTATAAAATTTTATATTTTATAATTTCGGTTATATCGGAAAATTACAAAAATTAAACAAGCTTTTTGTTATGTAATTTCTATCGGAGCCCATAGTTTATCGTATAATATCGATGTCGTCGATGTTAAAGGAGCAAAAAAGGAAGCATTAGTGAAGAGAAAAACGAGATAGTATATACGTGTAAAACAGAGAAGGAAAAGATGAAAAATAATACGATGAGAAGGGAAAATAGAGACGGAAAAGAAAGAACGTGGATAACGAGAAAGAAGGACGAAATTGCAAGCTTTGTCTCGTGTCGAGAGAATAGTAGACGAGTCTTATCTGTTCTATATTTCTTTTTCTTTACTTCTCCTTCGATCCCCTCATTTTCGTCATTTCCAAGACTCCTATGAAGTTCTCGACGAATAACTTCGAGTTCCATCCGTCTCCATGTTAGATCGTAAATATAAGAGTGTGCCTTGTGCGTGTATTTGTACACGTGGTGACAGACATTTAAGTATCTATATTTCGTACAGCAAGAAAACTAGGTCGACCTTCATAAATCGATAGTAATCCATGAGGAACCCTACCAAGTTGTTATCTTACCTGAAAATCGACCAAATGATGTCACCTTTGACGTCCATCAAAGGAACCTTTCCGTCAACCTCCTCGTAAAATTTATGTGTAAGTCTGTGTTTATGTGAAGCGAACAGAGATAAAGAGTGATCGAACGAAAATTCGCGTAAATGATAAATATCACAACAAAATAAGAGAAAAAGGAAAAATAAAATCCGAGTAACTATACTCTGATATTCCAAAATTTTATTGTAATTTTCGACAATAAAATACGGTTAATATCCATTCATTAAAGTTCGATTAAACGATGTAGTAAAAATTACAAAAAAATGCTCTGATCTAAAAAAAATATTCTAATCTGTAAATATTTCCATGTATTTCTGTTTTCTATAAACAGAAACAAAATTGTACTGGATAATTAAAGAATAAAACGTGCCTTTAATGAAGAAACTTTTGATGAGACCAAGAGAATCGAAGCCTGTTGAAATAGATACCAAATTGTTTGGTGAGAACGACGACGTTCTTGATACGATGACGACTGTCCGTTAACAAACTCGGGAATATAATAGGACGATTGAAAGATCTTACTCGTTCACCGATACTTTTTCATTAACATGTATGTAAATACGAGAAAAGTTCAGGAAATTAATTTTGAGCGGTGTAAAGTACTTCAAATTAAAAATAATTTTGTCATTAATCAAATAATTTTCTTCGAATATTAATTTCCGAGAAATTAGTTAATTGATAATTCATGTTAAAAAGCGATCAAGCGAAGTCAGTAAAGAAACATCGATGAATAATTAATGATTTAATGTTCTTCAACGATTTTACAAAGAAGAAATTTTCTCTCGGAAATGTAAGAGAAAATACCTTGGTGTTTCGAGCAACTTCACGCCAATTCCGGAGACAAAGTCATGGTTCATTTGCAGCACCTCCTCCTCCTTCTTTACCCTCGTCTTACGCTTCAACTTAATTTACCTACATCTTGTTCGTAACAGGACAAGGGTACTGGAAATTACAACGATATTTCCAAGAGTCAAGGTAATTTTTTTTCTTTCTAAGTGAGAGCTAGGCTTTTGGGTTTCTTACAAAATAGAAAGAGAGGAACCTTGACCATAATAAATATCAAGTACAATCTTTCACTGTAAAACAAACGTTTTTATTCGATCTCAAAGAAGAAAAAAATACGTCGGTGCGTGAATACATCGGTATACGAACTTGAATTTATTTGCACTTTTGATTTCTCGTTATATCGTGATTTTTTATATGATTATTATTTCCATTAAAATTTGTTAATCACTAATGAAACATCAATTATTTTATTTTGATAATGTTTAAAGTTTTCAAATTATCTACCATGGTTATACGACGATCTCTACGAGAAGAAACGAAAATATTTAAACCGTAATCTTGCAGATTACTTCTATGTTCAGAAATTACGTAAAAAACGATTTGAATTTCAACGAGAGTTCACCTTGTCTGAGCTCGTCAAAATAAAAATAAAAAAGAAAACGAAAGAAAAAAAAAAGAGAGAGACCTCGATACAATGGAAAGAAAATATAATTAGAAGTCTTTCAGTCGTAATTCCTTAGAGATTTCGATGCTGAGAAATAGAATATGACAGACGAAAAGGTCAATACATTAAAAATAAAGTCGAGACGTTGAAACGTTCAGATATACTGAAAGAACTGAATAAATGTATGTCATACTACTAAGCGCGGTTAATGCGGTATAAAAGAATTCATAAATCACGAAATAAAAATGATAACTCAAGAAAATTAATTGCGATACGAAAAATGGAGGAACACCGAGAAAATTGAAGCGGAAGTTGTACCAAAGATATGACCTATTTATTAGCAATGAAAAAAGTCTTAAATTTGTTAAAGACATTTAATTGTTATTTCCTAATAAATAAGATAAAAGATCCGAATATAAATCATCTTTGCCGCTATCTCTGTCGCGAATAATTTAAAAGAGTGGACGAACTTCGTCTTTCTTGTAAAGTAAAGATAAGTTATCTTTTATTTAAAATGAAAGAGTAACAATATGTATTTTGATATGATGTTTCTTATTCGTTTGTCTGATGAATAAGAAATATTAAAAAATATATGTATATAAAAAATTGATGTACATTCGTTCACTCTCTTTCTAAATTGACGTAATACGTTTATCTATAAACTAATTCGATATTTGTGAAATATTTATCGAATATATATGGAAAAAATAGAATGGATATACGGATCGAAATTCGATTGATCGATAAAAGAGACATTTTTCCTGAAATTCTTTCTCGTTTTGTCAGTTCTTTATAAAAATGTACTCGTCGAAAAATTTCACCTCAAAGACGAAAGAACATTCGTGCAATGCCGTGTTGCTTCGTCGTCTACTATAGGCAGAGAGAAATTAAACGTTTCCACGGACCCACCCTTCTAACAAATATCTCCTTCGTTCTTTCGTTCCTTCCTTCGTTTCTTCCAGAAATCGCAAGAGAACGTGACTAATGACGCTGTTTCACTCGGAAATAAGAAAATTCTGTGGTTTGCGAAAAAAGAAAAAAGAGAGAAAGAGAAAGAGAAAGAGAAAAAGAGCGAGAGAGAGAGAGAGAGAGGAGAGAAAGGAGAAAAGTAATAGATCATGAGGCGTGTCGGACAATTCCATAATCTTCTTCCACTTTCTCTTCTCTTCTTTGTAATCCCTACCGTGCGTACCATGGAAATATTTAAAAAAAATCGATAATGTTCTGAATGATAGAAAATCAAAGACGAGAAAGAACAAGAATGTTGGATATATGTGTAATAAAATCTCGATGACATATGTGCGATTAGAAATCTTCTCTACTGACAATAAGAAAGAAATAAAAGAAGAAATGTTGTAAAAGAAGAAAAGAGGGGTTTCTCGAAAAGTTAGCGAAAAATCGAAGCAAGAAGATTGAGAAAGTTTCTAATCGCGGGTTTATCCAACGGTCAAGAAATATTTCTCGGCGGAGGGGTTGGAGGATGGTAACTTGTGGGGTACGAAAAAAAAAAAAAGAAAAAGAAAAGGGATCCGCGAAGAGAAGGTTAGCGATGAAGGTGGGCGTGAAACGATCAATCATTCCTCCCAGTTATTCCGCGCGTCTTTCGCTTAAGCTCAAACCCCTCGACGCTACACTCTAGTACCACAACCACTAATACTCCCTTAATAAAACGGGCCAACAGTACATTGGCCTAACTTTCTATCAGCTAGTTTCCATTCCCTTTATTTCTCTGTTTCTTTATCGGTTTTTGATCAAATTCCTTGAATCAAAATTGATTCATTTCCCCATTGTCGTTTCTCAACGGCAATGAATTAATAAGATAATTATCATGTTTATATATATTTTACATATAAATTCAAGTATATATAAATATTAATTTATATTAACTTGAATATTTATATTAATTAAGGTATTTCCAAATGAAAATGAAATATATTTCTAAAAGTTTGGAAAATCATTCTTCTACTTTGTGTAACGCTTTAAATATAATGTTATAGTACGTTAGAATATCTCTCATCAATATACACTTGTCACCGATAGAGAGAAAGGGAGAAAATCCAGAAGCATGCTGAAATTGTGGAAAATTTCAAGTAATCGATTACGAAATTGGTCAATTTAGAAAACGATATACCTCAAACCTCGAGATTTCGTATTCGACCGCAATATCGATCACTATCACTTCCTATTACAGTTTGTAATACATCTGGAAAGCTAAACGATGATCATTCGAGTTCGATAGTTTACTGATCGCGTTACCCTGGTTTGTCTCCCTTTATATCAGTTTCTAGAATCTTCTATTTCCCATTCATAATTAATACTATCGAGACCAAACTTGGATAGAAAATTGATTCTGATGCAGGCCATTGTTTCGTCTAAAATGAAAGAATCCCTTTGTTTCTATTCATAGTATTCACTATAATGAAGAAAAACGAGGAATACGTATTAGACTGATAAGATACATGATCATAAGAATACTATTATGTAGGTTTAATCAACATGTAATTGAAATTAACCATTATTTTTATTCACGAGATTAATAGTTTTTCTTTTCTCCGAGGAAGTAATTACGAAATTAAATAATCATGTTATCTTCTCTTTGTTACTTTCTTTGAACCTTTATATAAATCGAACATTTCTACAAATAAATAAATTAATAAATAGAACTATTTTGAAGAGATATCATCTCTATTAGACAGTTCAATTTGTATGCTTTACTATCTTTTTTTGTAAATAAATCATATATACAAGCAACGAAACGAATGGTCGAAGTAGTCTGAATATGATTGAATCGAGCAACCATCTATTCAAATTGGTATATAAAAGAATCTCGGATCCAATGATTCAACGTATTCGATTGAAAATTATTACGAAGGATACAAATAAAATCTATTTCGAATCTTATGAAAACTGAGATGGTACGAACTAGACATTCGGATAGACTTCTAACAAACATAGATCATCCCTTTCGAAATAGACGAGGATCGCACGTGTCGAGCGTTCTTAAAGGCGGAATATCACAACGGTCATTCCCGTAGGCTCGTCTCTTTCTCATTTGAGCAACTTTCATCGATCCTTCTGAGAAAAGAGAGATGGTGGATTAGAGTATTAGCCGAGCGTGACGCAGCCAAGGCTATATCGATCGGAAGTAATCGATCAAACGATCTCGCGTTGCCCGCTGAGGTGTAGAGTGCCTGCGGCTTTATTGCGTTACACGACTGCTTCTATCTCTTCTCCCTTCTCTCTCTGCCTCTCTGTCTGTCTGTCTCTCTCTCTCTTTCTCTCTCTTTTTCTCTTTCTTTCTTGCTCATTTTTCTTTTCCTCTTTTTATAGTCGAAAGCAGGAAGTACCAATCTAGCTTTATCCATCGCTTCCTCCTTCTCTCTAATATTACAAGAACGAAAAGGTTATCTATCGCGCATAAGGGTGCCGATCAAAGAATTTCGATATCGAAAATCAAATAAAAGGGCACAATTTATCGAAAATTAACGTTTCCTACGTGTAACATTTCATTGTATTCGACGATAAGATTTTTTTCCTCTCTACCTTTCTATAAAGATATATCTATAATAGATATATAATAATCTCATTAGTCGATCTTAATGACGATTTTTTTAGTTCGTTAAAGTCTAAGAAATGTTACTACAAAGAAGTGTTAGAAAAAGGAGGATTATCCCGAAGGAAATCGTCTTTCGGCTGACAATAGAAATCACTTTGTCGTTGGTCGATCCTCGAGAACGTGAAAGTCGCAGAAACAAGGTCGACTTCTCTTCTCTCGACTCTTTCCTTTTATCTTCTTCGAAGCCGTAGAAGAACTTTTTCTTTTTTTGGCTTTCCGCAAACGTGTCTCTATTGTATCGTAAGAGTACAATTTCACGCAGAGGCAAAGAAAAGAAAAGAGATAGAATGAGAGAGTTGAAGAGAGAGAAAGAGAAAACTAGTCGTTGCAAAGATCGAGACATTTTTATCTAAGGTTCGATAAACTTCGAAATTAAATTATCTTGAAAGCGAAACATAGTTTTGCGATAATTGCATTTATCGAAATACAATTAATGTTATACTATTTTATTGTCTCCCTCTATAACACAATTTTTTTCGTATAAAAAAAAAATATATATAATATCAAACTTACTAGTATAACTTTTAGTTAATACAAATACAATAGTATACCTTAATCTTCGGATAAGTTTTGTAATAAAAAATTAAATAAGACTTAAAAAATACGTTATTAATTTTTGCTAATTTTGAAGCCACAAGTCTAGCTTGTTAAACTACAGGCCCAACTACAAGCCAGAAAAGTTAACTACAAGAAAAAAAGTAATTAATATTTAAAGTCACTTAGGAACCTATGGCCCACCCTTTATATTACTTCGTATCTCTTCATTAATTTTCTTTCGATATCTTTACAACAACAATTCTCGTCAATAAAAAGAAAAAATATAACGCAGTGACATATCTAAATATACTATATTTAATTTCTCAGTTAAATCATTTCGCTGTTTTGAAATTCACATCTTCAAAAAAAGTAAGTACAGTTCCGTAAAATGTAAGTATTACTCTGATATCATCGCCACACTTTTTGAAGTATATCCAAAACTTTTCCATTTTACCAGTTTTCTGGCTTGCTTTTTCATTGATGAATTCTACAAAATATCTTCGATTTTATGCCATTTCTCTTTCCTTATTTTGTTCTTTCTCTTGAGATTAAAGATAAAAATATGCTATGTACGCACATGTAGGAGAGTAATTTGAAAAATTTGCGACTTTTTTTGAATTTATAAATATCATTCTTAACACTTTGCCGGCCGCGCATTTATCGAAGCGCCGTTACACTGCCGCCGACGTGATTCACGCAGGTTCTGCTGCTCACCAACGGTGATATTTACGCAATTTTTCGCAACATAAGTAGTTGAAATATAATTATTATTATTATTAAAGAAGGCACTAAAATAACTGTTACACTATTTTTATTACATAGTCTTATATTCTTTAATTAATACTAAAACATTTTATTTAAAAATTTAACTCGTAGGATTCATAGTTCTTTTTAGTATGATAATTTTCAAAACATTTTCCAACATGCAGAGGAACGTAGCAGGAAGAACACGTATATGAACAAACTTATATCATAATCAGCGATATGAAACATCATCGTAGGCGAAAATAAGTCACACGTACGTGATAGCAGCCGATAACCGTTGGAAAGTAAAAGTCACGCTAGCGTGACAGCGGCCGGCAAAGTGTTAAGGTATTCATTGTCCAAATGTTTTTATTCGTCAAAGAACGTGTTATCTACAAACGATACATGAGCTAAACTTTTTAAAACAATTGATGTAAGATCGATTGATCTGACGTTGTTCGAACGGTTCTTAATAGTTTGTCAATATCACTTCAGAGAAAGAGAGAGAGAGAGAGAGAGAGAGAGAGAGAGAGATTATGAATCGGTTGGGTATAGGAACGCAGAAAGGGTTACCCAAAATGTTGGTTGCAGATGTTAGCTACTAAAACGAAAGCTCGTTCGTCACTGCGAGTCAACGGCAAAACCACTTTTATTGTCCGTCGACATTGCTGGCTACCACCGTGTAACGCTATTTTTCGAGAATAAATATCAATCTTTCGAGGGCTTGTGTTGTTCGTTATAATCCGAATCTCGCTTCGATGCTACCAACTTTACTATTTGAGTATCGATGAACTTGCCTCTCCTAAAATCACAATGCCCTTTTTATTTATTTTTTTCCTTAAACGCGAATACCCGTAAAAAAAAAATAAAAATTCGAAAAGAGATTGCAAATCCTCGTTTATCCTTTCTGCAAGATTTGACATTTTGCGACGGAATGTGATTTATACGTTTCTACGTTTTCCCGTTTCTTTTCTTTTATATCATTGATATTCCTACCTTAATCTTTGAATATGGATCAATGTTTAAAAATTCCTGTTCAAACTTTAGTAAAGCGTCATATGACCTTTTGTATTTCTAATTATTTCATTCTATCTGTATCGAATAAATTTTACGATCGCACGTAGGATCGCTCAGAGCAAATATCAATAACAAATAAAACGATTGGATGTTTCCATACCTGTCCATTTTTCATGTTTGTATTTGATTATACGAACAGCATATTGTACAATGCATTTAATCTTTTGCAGGAGACAAAGAAAAAAAAATTTTTTTTTTTTATAGAGAAAAATGATAATTCAAAATTAAAATAAAATAAAAATAAAAAAATCATAAAGTAAAGACTGACAGAGCAAAGAGTTTAATAATCGAACGTGTTTTTAAACGGCTGTAACAAAATATAGCTGTTATTTGAGAGGAACTACTGTGTATTCCGAGAAAAGGAGATAAATTTCCGTACTTAATACGAAAGAAAAAGATAAAGGAAGGGCCGTTCTTAACGAATTTCGGAAATCACGTTCTAGAAGCAATATCATTCTGGATAAGGTGCAGCGTTTCAAAGCGGAAAGACGAGTATTCGCTCGGTCCTACCTCCGAAAAGGGAAGGAGGAACTTTCGATAAATCTTGTAGGTTCTGTACGACAGGATAGGAGGTATACGGATCTGGTTTCATCTTCCGTTATACGTAGAAGGAACACGAGAGCCAGTTTTGCGGGGGAGCCGAATGTAGATGGAAGTGGTAGAGAAGCGGACGAGTAACGATTTGTATTCGTCAGAGGAATACGAAAGGCTCTCCTTTCCATCTCTCTATCTCCTTTCTCTTTCTCTTTCTCTCTTATATTACCGTCCCGAGAGTCTTGTTCTCAGAAACTTCGTCTTCTCGTTACCATTCATCATATTAATAAACCAAATTCTCCCTCCTCGAGGGAAACGAGATCAAACCTTGCACTAGTTGTCGTTCTAGATGTTACTTACATATATTATGTAGTATCTATATAAGTAAGTATAACCTAGTTAAAAGTAGTCGTCCAAAAGAAGTTAACGTCACCGAGAACTCTCTTTCTCTCTCTCTCTCTCTCTCTCTCTCTCTCTCTCTCTCACTCTTTGTCTGTGTGTTAATTTTTTTGTTACGTGTAGCTATAAATTATATTGTCACAAAGTACAAAAGAACAATTTAAAACATTACAACGTACCTATTATATTTATAACGAATAATTTAATTTTTCTTTTCTCACTATACCATATCTCTTTCGTTAACAGTTTTCAATTATATGGAAAACTTGGAAAGTATTAAAATTAGCTGATAGAATAATAATAGCGGACAAAGAAGAACAGTGGAAAGCAAGAAAGAATAATACATGATGAACTTACCAAAAGAAATCGTTGAGGCATCACTTTTTCAAACTTATTTATCGCATAGAATGCGAAGACACGAATATTTTCTCGATCAATTCTTTCGAATATCAAAAGACGAAATAGTCGAATTTCGTGAATCGTAGAAAAGCAAAAAGTTCTCCAAAAGACGAATGCATTTGTAAATATACGTGAAACTCAGCATAGATTTTCCAAAGTGCTTCGAGAAATATTCCTTCGAATTTTCCAAGTGGAATAGAAAGCGATTGCGCTACTTTCTTTCTCTCTCTCTCTCTCTCTCTCTTTCTCTGTATCTATCTATCTATCTATCTATCTATATATCCATATATCTATATATCTATATATCTATATATCTATTTTCTATCTATCTACTTATCCATATATCTATTTTTCTATTTATGTATCTATCCATCTCCTTTTCCTGTACATCTCTTACCACAAATTATCATTGAATTTAATGAGAACGAAAATGAGAAATACCGACAAACCGATTACTTTTCCAATGTTCATTTCGTAATCTCGTTCAACTCACAACCAGACCAAACTTTCCAGTGCAATTAGCACTGCCGAAATATTATCGTGCTAAGTAAAATTACGTGCAATATTACGGTGATTAGAAAAGCAACGAACAAATATACAGTATGTAATACAACTATAATCTATAAAAGAATATAGGACACTATTTTTTATTAAATTATTGCCAATTCGCGTAAAAGTGAAGAGACAAATAAAAGTTTCTCCTTTAGGAAAATTATCAACGAATTCTAGAATTTGTCCCTCTTCGGGAGTATCATCCCTCCTAATTCATTCACGCTCAACGAAAGCGACTGCCCGACAGATGCGGAGATAGGCTTAATGCATGCAAATGTCGACGGAAAGCAGAAGCTGAATTCGTGCCATATCTCCTCCTTTCGTCGCTTTGTCGTCCCACTCACCCTTCCGCCACCTACAACTCTACCCTCAACTCCACCCCTAACTCTCTCTCTCTCTCTCTCTCTTTCTCTCTCTCCCTCTCTCTCTCTCTCTCTCTCTCTCTCTCTCTATCTATCTATCTATCTATCTATCTAATTTGGTCCGCGACTCGTATGAGAAGCTCGCTTTCACTAAAATCCAAGCTCCACTCGATGGAAGGCAGAAGCAAACTCTGTGAATACTACGGAGCAATTTACCGATTACCCTTAATTGAAGACGATGACTTTACGTCGGCTTCTACTAAACGCTCTTCCCCGAGAATCAGATAGGCGAGGTCTTCGTGGAAGAGCCTATCTTATTCGTGGCTCACAAATATTTGAGAATGAAATCGAAATTTGTACGTTTTACCTTTCGTTTCATTTTTTTTTTTCTAAGAAAAATTGAAGCTTTTATAATTGAAATAAGTAGAAAGACAAAATTCGTAAATTTTTACGAACCCGTTAATATTCATGCGAAACATTTATAATCAACGATCATACATAGAAATAAAATAAATATAAGTTTCAAGACATTACGAAATTACGATGAATAGTTGTAAGTGAATATGTAAAGATGCGAAAAAGAAAAAAGAGTGATCGGAGAAGCAATACGTCGTAGTCGTTAAAACAAGATAAAATACTATTAAAGAATACGATTGCTTTCTTAGCTCTTCCATCAATCGACCGTGATATACCCACGAACGATCATTAATCTTCATTATGAAAGACGGAGTTTTCAATTAACCGAATTGCTTGTATTTTTTGCTTCTGTGTCGAGAAAAGGGAACGAAGGAGAAAGCTGGACCAAGCACGGCGTGTCTCTTCCATCATTTTGACAGTGAAAGAGAAAGACAGAAAATACAAGCGTATAAATTTTAGAAAAAACACGAACGAAACGCTAGACAATAGAGTATTGGATAATTGTTGTTGTTAGCAATAAACTTTCTATCGTAAATAAAAACAGCTTTGTAGAGGAAACAATTTTTGTTATTTCTCCATAACACACTACTTCCCATTCATAAACCTTTATTATTTTACTATTTTGAAATATACAAAAATAAAAATTTCGAAAAAAACAATGAAATAAAATCGCATGTGAGTATATTTCTACAACAGAGTTAAAGCTCTTGTTAACAATAAGTCTCTTAGTCACATTGTTATCAAAATTATTCAATCATAATATATTATTGATCAATTTGCTACGAGGGAAAAGAAGTAGTAATGTGTTAATCAGGTTTTCGAAGACGAGGTAAAAATCTGAATGTTGTATAAACTGCTTGATTGGAACTACCTATGGCAAAATTCGATACGATAATGTAAGTGCGCATGCTGGTTAATTCATGAGAATAAAAACAAGAAAAGAGTATTACGATGAGAAAAACGTAGGAAGAGAGAGAGAGAGAGAGAAAATGCTATAGAAGAAGAAGAAAAGAGAGAGCCATAGCCGACGAGAACGGATAAGTCTATGTATATGCGTTGATCAACGTAAAAATCAAAGGCTCGTCTTCTCGTCTTTCACTTCATTAATGCGAGAAAAATTTCAATTTTTTTCCACGCTTTCCAATAACTGTAAATAATTCGATGTATTACAGCTGAATGGATATTTAGTTAATGATCATAGTTGTATCATTAAATCGTTTTTATTGACAAAAACAGGAAATTCAGAAAGCCGATAATTTTTATTTGCAAAATTTGTATAGAAAATCGTATGACATATTTTAGATTCATTGACTTGACGGACTTTGAAAGTAGTAGTAAGATAGAATAAATATTTAAAAAAAAAATCGAATAAAACAAGCTATCCTATATTTATAATGGAGTTTTCCCGTCAAAACATGATTGGCAGGATTCATCAAACTTAAACATTCTCTTTTACCTTTCTGTTATATGCGGAATTAAAGTCAACACAGTCAATGAGTATTCTATAAATAAAACGAAAGGATCGATCAAAAGCTTAAACAAATTAGACCGAAAATAGCTTTCACATTTAACTGTAAAAACACACGAGTGTCATTCTCTGATTCATTGTTAATCTTCAAAAGACAATTTGTTTACATTTAGACATAGTGGAGATTACCACAAACCACTTTACCGAAAATATCATATATACTTTCTAAAAAAGAGCGGATAGGAGTATAAATAAAACAGAAAAAGGAAAAGAGAAAGATAGATGAGAGAGAGAGAGAGAGAGACAGAGAGAGACAGAGGGAGAGAACGTTTTAATCACCAACACGGCAGCCGGAACGTTAATGAACGCTCGACAACTTTCCTGTATGTTCGGTGGATATTTCGAACGTAGCTTCGTTTATGCATATGCCGACGATGGAGGTGGCTGATGGTGGTAGAACGCGTGAATATTTGTCAGAAGTTATCACAACGTGTCATCGCACCAACTCTGACTGCCAGTTGGTTTTGTCGATGCTACTGATGGCGGCTAGAAAGGGATGGAAAAGAGAAGGTAGTTTGTAATGAAGGCTGCACACATACACATACACACACACACGCGTGCGCGCATATATATGTATATGTCAAACGTGAAACATATGTCGAACTACTGCTATGCCATGCCGGAGTCATGGTAAACCAAATTCTCTGACCGATTCACGAAAATCCATCCAGCGTGAATTACGAGTTTACTGCTTTCGCCTCGGATTTTCCTCCGACTCATCTCTCTATAAATGCTCGATACAACGTTTAGAGAATTTAAATAAGGATCATTTAGGTGAACATTAAATAACAATCGAATTGATGCACACACTGTATAGGATGTTTGTTTTTTTAAATAATAAAAAGATATTCAAAAACGTACGATCTCGATGAAATGTATGTTATAACAAAGTGTCCAAGGAAAGAAAAAAATAAATAAAAATGCTTCGCTCTGATAAAAGCTAACGAGAGTTTGTTGACAAAATTGATATTTCATTCGGAAAAAGCAACAATTTTAATTAAAAGAGAAAAGAAACGGTCAGTGTTGAATAAACAAAGTTTCGGGGATTTTCATATATAAAATTATAGCACTTAACCTTCATGACACTGTTTTCTACAATACAATATCAAGCTTGTTCGCGACTTCATTAGTGAAAATAAAAAACTGAATGTAACTCTCGTTACTCTACCTGCCTAATTTCGATGTTCTCTTGACAAAACTTTATAACGAACTAGATAGATATGTACATGTATCTTCACAAAGTGGTAGTCGAATAAGGAAGAATATTTGATCACGCTAATGCTGACGATTCTATCTTTTAATGCCTTCATTGCCATCGACACAAATGCTTCTTTAGCGAAATTATTAATAAAACTTTTTGTACACGTTTATATTTCGTGTTCGTGAAAGTTCCTATCTATCTCTCTATCTCAATATCTCCCCTTCTTTTATTTTATATTGAAAACGAGATATTCCGACTATAAAATAGAATCGAAAAAAATCAACAATATTGCACACGCTTTGCCAAAATCCCACTATTTAAAAAAAAAATATTAATAAACGAAAATATCTGTGAGATAAAATTGATATAGTTATTTATCTAACATTTCAGAATATTTACTATTGTAAGCGTTCATTCCCATAATATTGAGAATCAATATCGATAAACGAGTGTAATAAAAATTACGAAATAAAAACATCGCAATTTATCCACATTAATTTGTATAATCTTCGAAAAATTTGTTATTTTATCGAAAGATTCTTATCGATATAAAACATGTAGGATCAAATAGAAAAAAAGATCGAACGATGCTGAAAAGCCATGCCATTCACTATTTTCTCTATTTCTCTTTCTCTCTCTCTCTCTCTCTCTCTCTTTCTCTCTCTTTTCTGTTTCTAGTTCACCCTTTTCTCTTTTCTTTTCTTCTCCTCTTTCCTCTTCTACGTCTTCATCTTATCCATCAAGGATTTAATATTAACGAGATTCTGCCGTTTCCTTCGTTTCTTTTCCTTTTTTTTTTTTTTCTTCACGTGGACCACTGAAAAGGCATATTCCCTCGAGATTGCGAAGGGTCGGCGAGGATGTTAAAGTATCTGCAGATTGAAGTAACTTTTTCTTCCCTCTACCTATTAATCCGGCAGAAAACTTGGAAGGTAAACCATCGAGGATGTTGGTCGTGTGTATCGTTGGAAATTTTGAATAAAAATCGCCCTTCCAGTCTCGACTTTTGCAAATAAAAAATATTTTAATCGAAGGAAACGTCCATCCATCGTATTGTATCTTTTAACGAGTTACAATAGAAAACTTAATGATATACAGAGTTAATTCTTTCATTTTCTTCTTTTTTTATTAATTAACAATCGATCATGGGCCTTGAATAGAGAGGGAGGAATAATTTGCGTACTACTTCAAGTCCAGGCTAGTATTTACGAGCGAGGGATGAAGTATACGGTAGTCTCGTAAAGACAATGTGACGTGCAGTAAAAAGGATCGAATGATAGCGCAGGAAACAATTATAAGAAGGAGATATCTGACGAAGGAAGGGAAAAAAAGAACAACAGCAACAGAGCAGCGGCTGGGGCAGCAACATCAGCAGCGACGGCAGCGGCAGCGGTAGCAACGACAACAGCACCAGCTGGAATAAGAGAGAAGCGAGAAGAAAAAGAGAGAAGAGTTCAGTAGAAGCCGCAGACATACCCGGAAGAATTATAATGGAGGAAAAGAATAGATATAATAGCATCGTTCTGAAAAGGAAAAAGAGAGGTAGAGAAAGAAAAAGAAAAAGGAAGCGTAGTCGAAGGAAAATGCGAAGAAGGAGAAAAGGAAAGAGAGAAAGAAGAAGGGTGAAGGGAAAAGAGAAAAAGGGTCGAATAAGGATGAAAGAAGGTAGTGCCGGATAGAGAAGCGAGAGCAGAACGATTTGCGCAGCGCCAATTCATCAAGCATACGACTCCATACTACTGAGCAGACCAACAGACCGCGGCGAGCCATTTCATCGTTCATCCTCATCAACAATGCTTGCCAAGAATCACGGTGGGTGGGGCCGAGGCTCCCAACGGCCGCTGAAACAATTCCGTCTAGGTATACGATTCCACGAGAGTCGCATTATTCCTCACGCTGGAAGCCACCGAAAAGCTACTTTTCTTTCCTTTCTTTTTCTATTTCTTGCTATATTTCGTTCTCTCTCTCTCTCTCTCTCTCTCTCTCTCTCTCTCCTTTCTATTTTCCTTCTACACTATTTTAAAACAATTATTTGCTAAAACTCGTGTGAATAAAATCATCACTCAAAAATTGACATTTTGTTAATGAAACAAAATACAAATGTTTGAAGTGGACTGAAGTACTTTATTAAATAGAAGAACAGAAGAAGAAATATGCATTTAGAAGATTAATTTAATTAATTTATTTACTTGAATATATTTAATTTCCGAATACGTCTAGAATAATATTTTACGAAGGAAATTAAATATTGCTTTTTTCTTTTCTTTTAAATTGATCACGTTGATACGTTTGTCCGAAGAAAAAGCAACAACAGGATTTCCGGTATATGTATGTCTTAGCTACAGGATTTTCATTGCACTGTTTCCTGTCTTCCCATGAGAAGGGGATATAAAAGATAGAAAGAAATAGTGCGAGAAAGAGAAATAGAGAGAGAGAGAGAGAGAGAGAGAGAGAGAGAAAGGAGTATTCCTTCCCTTCATGGCTTCTACAGCTCAAGCTTGATTGAAACGGGTGACTTGCCAAAATTGCGAGCATTGTGAATCGTGTAGGAAGCATTGTCAGCCTAGACGAGGCGGATTCGACCACGATGGTAGTTTATTTTACGGAATACGTCCGCGTGAAAAATGAGACGGGAAACCAATTCTCGTCTTACTTCACTTGAAGTCTCTTTTTTCCTTTTTTATTAGTTGCCCACGAAGACTATGCTATGTTATCCACAGACTGAACGAATTGTCGACATTCCATAATGTTTCTTACGCTTGTGTTCGCGTATTATAAATTGACCATATTTGACGAACAAATAAAAAAAAAAATAAGACGAACAAGAGAAAGTTTAATGAAAGAATCAACTCGTCAAACCATTTAAGATATCGTTTCGTGTATATCAATAGTTTAAAAATCATGCAACCCTGAAAAATAAAAATGTACGGTTCAAATATATTTTATTTCGAGAATCTACCCATATAAAATGTACATTCTAATGATATTAAAAAAATCAGAAAAGATAAAATTGTGAGAGAGAAATTACATTAGTAATTTTTGCAATTAAATGCTCATCACGAATAATTTGAATTGAAAGCTAAAGTATGGAAAAGAAAGGAAAGCATTGAAACGAAATGTCATGTGAACTAAATAACGAGAAAACACATACATCGCTGACAGATTTGGTGAACGACTGAAACGTTTCTTTACGGTTGACGAAATAATTGTTATTAGAGGACCACGATTATTACGAACGCGAGGCATCGAGACGTTCAAAATAAATGTGATGATGACGGACCGCATCGGTGCGTTCAATAGGATTTTTCGAAGCGCAGAAATAATTTCTTTCGAACGATTTAACCCTTTTCGTTTGATATTCGTAAATCTCGTTCAGCGGGGTGCGGCTTAATGAAAGATCACAGCGGAAACCGCAAGGGCGTGGCCGAAAATTTTCGGCCAGTGAAATGCAAAATTTGTTGGCGAATATAATTCTCTAATGAAACATTCTTTGACGAAGCGTGGACATTCGTATTTCATCTACGTTTTTATTGCAATAAAACGTTACGCGTGTCATCCTAACCTTGAACATTGTGCATTGTTGCATTGTTATTATTGCATAACCGAGAACGCGGTTTTTCCTCGCTCATTCGATGAACAGTTATGTGACGTCTCGATATTCATTTGATCTTTTTTCCCTTTTAATTATTTCTGCTAATTTTAACATCAATTGTTTTCAGCGACCGTATTATCTATGAATAATTAAAGATAAATAACTCTGTTATCTTTATCATCATCAAAATTTCTAACGATGCTAGTAATAAAATAACTTTTTCTATTTCTTTTATCCTTAAATTTGGAAAATAAGTTTTATGATTGTGTCATTCACCAAAAAATATTTCAATGATAGGTATTCGAAAGAAATTGGTTCATTACAACGGCGTCGTAATATTCTGGTTTATATCTCACACGTTATAGATCTAAAAACGTAATAACATTATTACGTTATCAGATATAGATATAGACACGATAATTTAATAATTTAAAAACAATCGCTGTTCTTTCATCCGTATATGTACGTAGATATATAAAATACATGGGATAATTAACGAAACACATATTTTCAAATGATTTTTATAGACCAAGATAGACCTCTCTCGTTATAAATTCCTGTCGTCTGGAGTCTCATTAACTTCAAAAATATTCTCAAACACGTCGCTGGTAAGATAAATGCGAATCCTCGCTTACGGATAATTGCGAAAGATGAAACTGGAAGTTTATATGGTTAATAATATCGTAACGCTTCTAGGAAAGAAAAAGGAGAAAGAAGAAACGGAACAACCACAACTATATACACCATTCTCTCTGGTATAACTTGGATCATGCTTATGGCAAACATCCATCTAGTCTGGTGAATACGTAAACGTATACTATAGTCCCGGCAATGTTTAAACTAGAGATTAAAAAGCAATATTTTTCACTCTTCTGTTTTTACATTTCTGTCCAGGCATCTTCTTCTCCGTCTCTGTGACGTCGTTTTCATAGAAACATTATCTTTAAATTTGCAAGTCCGTCGCGCTTTTTTATTACACACACACACACACACACACACATATTGTATATATTATCATTACCATTATTAAGATATACACTTTGTGATTATTAAATGATATTGAACTACAAGTCAATAAAAAAATTACTATTTTTGTAAACTTAAAAAGAATTTCGATTTAAAGTTTGATTCAATATTCCTATAATTAAATATATCGAATCCAAGATAAGACTTTTCTTTTGTAGAAATTATCTGTTATGCAATCTAAAGTAAAACTATGATACTACATTGAATCGATTGTTATAGGATCTACAATATTCATAAAGCAAAAAGTTATATATGTATAATACTTTGAAACAAACTGGAGTTTTATGTTTCTCGTTCGAAGCGAAGCTTGTGAAATGATGAAATCTAATATTTTTATCAACGATTCGATCTCTTATCCCGGCTAGAGTGATATAGCATTCTTAATCTGAAAATCAGATAAACAAAAGATGAGTATTAAATAGAAAATAGATATAGATTGGTAGATAAAAATAGAAAGAAAAAAAAACGAGAAACCGTTAGAAAGAGAGAGATAAATTCTTCATTTGTATAGGTAGACAAATCTCGTTACACCATAAATAGATATTAAATATGGAAAATTTTTTGTTTACTTTGAAAATACAGATAATAAAGAATTCTACTCAGAAATCATTTATAACATATAAAAATTCCAAGGGTTCTACATACGTTATCATCAGACAATAATGAAAGATGAAGCATGTATGTATATATGAACAGTTTAATAAATAATAAGGTGCTTCCTAAAGCAGCCTTACATTACCATGGATTAATAATTAAAATACCCATTAATCTATCTCAACGGGTTGCGTCGCATTAGCTTTCTAATGAAATAATAAACAAGCGCGGTTACCAACACGCTCACCTGGATACGAAGGATTCGAATTAACCAGTGCGCTTGGAACAACCTGCAATAATTTTCTCTTCCATCAACGTTCAACTTCGTTCGATATAGAAACAAAAACTGAAAGGAATTGTTGAAAATAACAGAATTAATTATTTTAGCGTGTCCAATTTCCGTCGAATTTAAGTATAATAAATTAACCTTATTTCTCAAACGTATAATTTAATGTTTACAAATGAAAAAGTAATTTTCGCATTTTCCATGGTATCATAATGATTATTATAATAAATATCATAAAAATTATTCACTTAATGGTTTAAAATAATATAAATGTATGAAGCATTAAAAAGAGTTAAACGCGAGATTTACGAACGGGCAGATAATGAAATTCTTGAGAGTAACGAACAAACTTGATTATTGGAATTATTATGATAATGATGGTAACAATATTAGTGTATGCGTATAAGAAGGATAGGACGGAAAATCGAATACAATTTTCAATTATAATTACAATAATATAAAAGAAATTGAAAAAGAGAACGTTAAAAAATCTAAGAGCTATAACAAATCATAATCCCAATGTTTCATAGATTGTCACGTACATCGTCTGTGAAAGCGGAGTATAAAGAAAAGTAAGAAATATCCAATGTGAGGAAAGATTTTCGGAATTTTTATATTGGAGAGTATTCACGGAAAAATTCAATAGAATCTGACTGGAGAGTGTATTCACGAACAGTTACGAATACACGTGCGTATTTACTATCGTCGGACGTGTCTCAATAAGTGAAATTGCATATTTTAGGAAGAGACACAACGCATTCTGCTTTTATCTTCAGTCCAACTAGAGAGAGAGAAAGAACGAGAGAGAGAGAGAGAGAGAGAGAATGAGAGAAAATGAGAAAGGAAAAGAGATAAGAAGAGGAAGGGAAAAGCAAAGGAAGGAATAAAATGAAGGGCGGAAGGAAAGAAAGAAAGGAGCGAACTTTTGTCCTCCTACACAACCCTTTTAACTACCACGTCCGTTTTAATAGGCATAGGTTTTACTTACACGATGTAGTATACATGAGGACACGAGGACACGAGGACACGCAGAACACACGGAATGATGCATATAAACGCAAACACGTTTCCCCATCGCGACGCGTAAAGAGAGAAAAATGCGCTGATGTAATTTATGAAATCTCACTCGTTGCATACAAACGAGCTTGAAATTATTCACGATACGAGCACGACCCCACGTCAAGGGTTCTTCTTTTTTGCAAATAACGGACTGCTTCTGCACCCCTCCTACTTATTTCGTACCGGTATTAATGTATATAAGGGTTGAACTTGGCATTAAAAAAAATGGGGGATGGACGATGCATGCGAATGTAATTAAGGGCCTGTTATACGTAATCATTCGAGGATGAGGATTTAAATGTAACCTTAACAATTTCGAAATCATTACAATGATAGCTATGATATTTTTATTCGTCCCGTCTTATTTCATCTGTTTTAATTAGACGGTCTTCGTAATGACCGACTGTTGTGGTGAAATAAAATTATGAAAATAATTTTAATATGCAAATTCGTTCATTCTCTTTCTTTTCTTGTTAAGGAGAATTTTATAAATACTCCGAATTTTTAAAGGGATGAGTTCTTTCTCGGGATTTGGAATGAATCAATATTATATTACACTTAATGTACTACACAACTCATCGCATAATTATTTAAAATAAGGTAATTATAAATGCTATTTCGCTAGATAATCCTTTATATAATACACGTATTTAAGCATTTTTATTTTCTCCGGTACTGCAACAGGACCGGAGAAAATGCACTAAAATTGCAGAATCTTGATACACGATAACAGGAATCATTCCCACGTAACGACGCGTATACATCAAACTAACATTGAGGAAAACTTGCTAGTATTTCCCTCGCATATTTCACTAAGCTCATTGAGCTTCAAGTAGAAGTACGTACACGCATATACACTTACATACACATTGTATTTACGAGTATGTGTATATATATATATATATATATATATATATATATATATATATATATTACGAGTATGTGTATATATATATATATATATATTATATACCAAGTACCTCATTTTAAACGATGTCGCCAAGTATCTCCGATTCTATTGGCTTTATAAACAAATATTTTAAATAAAATTGGTTGGGCGTTGAGTAAAAAATGTAATATTTATTACAATTATTTCCTATGGGGGAAATATAGGGCTTGTTAAAATGCAAACGTTATAAAAATTTTGTTTCAATGTAAATGAATATTTTAAACCTACCAAAAGTTGTAAAAAATATCAATAAAAATTCAACAAACACCTACAGTGTACCATTTTAATCGCTATTTCATCCAATTATGACAATAATAGTTATACAATATTACAGCATGAAACGTATGATTTCTGATTTGTAATTGTGATTGTAATTTTCGTTGTTATTGTTATTGTTATTGTTATTATACAATAATTTGTAAGTTGTGATTTCTGATAATCACCTCAAAAATGAAAAACTTTTCTACTGAGATTACAATTCAGATTACAATCTACGTAATCAATTACAAATTAGCATAATCAGTTAAGAATATATTTCTCACAAAAAATTTAAAACATGAAAAGATTTTAACAATTCGTTTGTAAAAAAAAAAAGCAACGTAACTGAATAGTGATCAAACTCAATGTATTCTTATTTCATTGGCTGTTTGAGATCGCTACGTATAAAAAAGAGGAAGAGAAATAGTGAAATAGAGAAAGAAAAATTAGATGAGAAGTCGAGGATAAAGAAGAATAGGACGATAGAGAAAGGGATTTAGGATGGGTAGGAACGCGACATGATTACTCGACGCCGCACAGAACACAAAACACGCACGTGCACCCTTTATCTTCTATCGTAAAGCGACACGATGCCTAAGCTGGTTTTACGTTTTAAACGACACGTCGAGATAAACGGTCCAAATGCGTTTCTCCTACTACTCTTCGAGAGAAGTAGGTATTCCATGCGAGACTTTAATCAAGCTCATACTACGCCAACCCAAAAGAAAGAAACTAGTGGCCTCGATCATACTTGTTTCTGCTAATGAATTCAGGAAACAAGGCTAATGTTCATAATCATCGAAACGAAAAAAAAGAAATAGGCGAAACCATTATAAATCTGCTATTACAAGTCCGCTAAACAAAATATTCCTGTTCTTTTTTCAAAAAGAAGTTGCACTTTTCTATCGGTATCAAACCAACAAAAAAATTGATTTACATTTGCTATTAAAAGAATTTAGTGCAATATTAAAGTATTAACATCATTGTAGAAATTCATCATGAAACCGAAAAGTAAGCTTCGTCTTGACCAAATAACGTTTTTTTCAACGAATAGAAAATCGATAAGGACGATACGCTTTCCTATCTCGAGCATCGATGAAATAAATCAGAAGCAGGCCGAGAACGGTCCATTCGTCTTGGCATCTATCTGATGCATCTTATCTTATCCTAGATGTCCTTGGAACCCGAACGAGCTTATCGGCCATCGTCATTGTCACGAACGATCCTAGGCATGGAATCTTGATGGAAAATGGCGTTGTCAGTAGGATAAGACAATACGGGATCCTCGCACGTCGCTCGGAAATGCGTGTTAAGTCACGTACGATCCTGACAGAAGCAAGTCCTGTCTATATTTATACACATGTGCACACGCACATACATACAAACACGTACAGTCCATATCGTTGACGAATGAACATTTATTCGGAGACAAAGTTCGTGTTCGTGTTCGTATGATATAAATAGATAGATAGATAGATAGATAGAGAGAAAGAGAGAGATAGAAAGAGAGAGATAGATGGAGAGAGAGAGAGAGAGAGAGAGAGAGAGAGAGAGAGAGAGAGAAAGGTTAGGAAGGAAAGGGTGGAATATCAGGATGCAATTAATAATCACGTCAATTAAGGTCTTAACTGACAACGTGAAACTGCACACGGTTTACGTCCTAGCATGGAGCATGAAATGGCATTGACCGCAATGCGAATAATTTTGTGTTAATTAGAGGTACAAGATAGGAGCAGATGGAGAAAATTGAAGAGAGTACATAAGTATAGAGAAGATTAGAGAGAAAGAGAGGGAGAGAGAGAGACAGATGGAAAATGCTGACTTAACGGATTACAATTAAATTCTTCGAATGCGATTAAATTCTATTTTCGGATTCACTTTTTACCTTTGTTCGTTCTTCTGGCCTCATAATCTATTCGTACCGTTATCCCTTAGAATTACATGCTTAAAGTCAACATCAAACAACCTGAACCAGTAAATTTTCACGATCGAATCTAGCTTCCCCGATATCGTTCGTATCGGACTAGTTACTTCCTTCATGTCTATAGCAATGAACTGTACAAGTTTGTGAACGCCGTTGAAACTTCGACTGCTTCCACGACGACGTGTCTACCATTCTACACTTCGTAGACACGTGCAAGTTCTCTACCAAGATCGTGGATCCTATCTTTCCTTCCTCGTAAAGACCGAATATAGTACCTAACATGTCCTTACGTGAAATCCTAAGAAATCTTCTATTCGAAAGAATGGACAAGCTGTACACCTGCTACCACTAAAGCAGAAAAAAGTAATCGTTCGGTCATTTTTCTATTAGAAATTATAGCGAATCTGAAGCGGAAAAAGGATCGAAATGATCCGATATGTTCAATTTTATTGCAGAAATGGAGAAATGCTTTTATTCAATGACATCAAATTTCATTTAATATAAAAATAAAGCATTTTTAATATTAATAATATAATTTATTTCTGTAAAATAACAAAAGTAAGATTTTTATCTTTAAGATACGAATGAAGTAACTAATCCGATACGAAAGATATCGGGGAAGTTAGATTCGATCAAAAATGTTTTTTTTTATTTATTTCATTCATAACAATATTTTTATTGTTAATTATTAATTAAAATATAATGCTCTTCAGTGTAAAACAAACAGTGAATTGGATATATTAATTTTCGAAGCATACCTTTGAATAAAACTCCAATGTAAACCCTTGGCATGTTCGTTTGACCACAATCTACCTTACATGGTAGCGAAAAGAATGAAAGGAATTACGAGGGCGAGAAGATACGTTTTGGGAGAAAAGGCTAAAGAGAAGGGGAATGGAAGCAAGCGAGCAGTGTGGTCGGTAGAGACGCCGTGCAAATCGGGTTTATCGAGCGTAGCCCTCAGGGACCTTGGCAGCCTTTTCGTGGCGCCTCTTTCCGAATTACTCGGCAGGGAAAAGCTAGGGGATGCTAGTACTAGGCGCCGAGATTTGTTGGATGTATGCCGAGCCGATCCTCCACGATTTATCGTCGCTTCCTCGACTCGCTTTAAGAGCGAAGAGGTCAGGCTGTCTTCGCAAAATTCATTACTCCCACGTCACGACATTCACCTCTTTGCCACACAATCACCCATTACTTGCACTAACTCTCCCCTTTTCTTTCTTTATTTCTTTTATCTTTTTTCTTCTTACTTACTTTCCTTCTGTAAAACGAGATCTCCTCGATGTCAACACCTTTGGCAAGTTTACTTCTTCGATGGAGTTTGTCCAATTTGCAATTTACGTATTTGTTGTTTCATAAATTCGTTGTTCCTATCCTGACGTAACTTGTAACAAGTTTTGACAAGGAACTTCGGAGTCTCGGCGAACTGAACTAGCACGTTTAACAACACGAACAGATTCAGACATGACAGAATATAACGATGTTTCGAATCGATTTATTTTTCTTTTTTCTTTTAATAACAAGATGTAAGTAGTACGTCAGTTAATACAACGTTGGGACGATAAAATGTCGATGTGAGTGTGATATTTGAAATGACATTCGATCTTTTTCTCCTCTTTATTGATGCAAGAAGACCTCTAAAGAAGCACGGACAGTTAGCAACTTTAGCAAAACTTATAATACGAAAGAACTCGTTAAGACGCCCTGGACATCCAAACGACCTCTCGTTAGCATAATCTTCAAAGTTAAAGTGTTCTGAATTTCTCAACAAATAAATACAAGAATGCAAAAACGAAGAAGCACAACATCCACCTTATCTTTCTTAAATGTTCCGAATAATTATATTGTTCGTTTTTTGATTCTTTATCGAGTGCATATTTTAAAGAGAATTCCAATTTTGATGAAAAATATCCAAAAGTCCATTATTTCAAGATAATATCTCACTAATTATGAATCTATTCGTTAATTTCAATTGATTAATTCAATTAGAAAATTTTTGGAATACCCTTTGAGAAACTCCATTCCCGAGAATAAATCGTTATTCTCAAAATAAATTGATATCGATAAATAAATAATTACAGATATTTCCCCAATCTGTCAAAACTAATCAACGAACACCAATTATCAAATACAATATTTTAAGTGAAATAAATTTAATTGATAAGTGTCAATTTATAATCGTAAAAACATACATATACACATATTCTTGTCTATTATTGCTAAGATTTGTGATCTCGATAAAAATAAATCTTTAATTTTGGGAGTAAAAGATTGCTTCAAATGATCTCTGTGATATTTTGACAACCTCGAAAAAAATAATCTTGGCAAAAAATATTTTTTGTAGCGTATCCGTAGTTCGATATCGTCCGATTTTCATAAGAAATATTTTTTGTATCCTGTATATTACAATTGAAGGATATATTTACATGGCTATCTTGAGACGAACACTGTGTATATGGATACGTCGGTCGAGAAATGCGAATAAGCCCACACCTCCTCGATGAATACCGTTTTCCCCCAATTTCAGCCAATTACGAGAATCCAATTATCGTCGCACCATGACCACGGAATCGAAGCTGTACCGTTCGCGTTATACTCACGTACATACAATCGAAACACGTTTCAGATATCGCCGTTGCCGGTGCGTGCTTTTCATTCTCTACCCTTCTACCCTCTGACCTGCTTCTCTCCCTCCCTCTCTCTCTCTCTCTCTCTCTCTCTCTCTCTCTCTCTTTCACTCTCTTGCTCCATACATCCAACCAGCATCACACAAGCTATCCTCCGATACAGCATCCTCTCACACCCTCTCCGCTGTTCCCCGGAAACGATGTCATACGTCATTGCCGGTTTCATTGTGACTCTCGTGTAGAGCGCGAACTGTAGGTAGTAACGACGGATTCGAGCGTGAATTCCACGACGTACTCGATTGCGTTTCGAACTCGGCATTTCAATTTCATATGACGACCCTCTTTACTCCTTAGTCGTGTTCCCTATATAGCTACTTTTTGTGGCATTGATGGGCGTACATACGAACATCTATAAATTTACGATCCCTTTATGAAAAACAAAGCTACCCGGACAACCAAGCCTATCTATAGATACCTATATATTTTACTGAATGTGTTTACTTTATGTATCAAAGAATACTTATTCAACAATACTCGTATTTTTTATGGAAAGGTCTCACGAATGATAATCAATATCAATTTATGCGAGAAATTAGATTGAAGATTTCGTTAGTTGATACGTAAAATACACAAGCTGGATATTTATTATCAATTAATAAAGTTAGAAATAATGTAAGAGAGAGGAATGGATCTAGGTCAATAGAGCTTATTATGAGCGATCTATACAATCAGTAGATATATAGGAAAGCACGGGTGAATATAATACATCAATCGCTTACCCTGCTTTTGTTTATAAAGGCCACACACATTATAAATCCTCTGATGAAAGAGGAAAGTTCAATTATATCAAGTTTTTTCATAACTTTCTATATATACAATGCAGTATAGCTTACTGAAAATAAAGTACAAAATCTAATAAAAAATACGTTTGTTGTAATTGCGATAATTTCTAGTATTTTTAAAAGTCTGCATACGTTCATTTATTTAAACAATAAGACAAAGACTTATTACAAATTCCATTTTTCAGGAAAACATAAATATTATTCCAAAAATCGATCAATGTCGCATGAGATGATTCACCAGTTTTCCTTTGTATATAATTGTTGTACATAAAAGGCTGAAAATTCTTTTTAAACCGTCTAAATTCTGCAAATTAAAGAGTAAATATAAGAGAAAGGAAAGTTTACTATGACTTTGTGACGTAAAAGTTCTAGAAATCCTCTCTCTTCTTGGTACGAAACGTCCTTTGCATTTGCATGAAAAAGGAGACGGACCTTCGAGCAACTAGAATACCTATAAGCTTCTTCCTAAATAAATGCAAATTCTTCTTAGAACGCTCTTCCAATGAGAACTAAGAAATTTACTTACGTAAATACTGCGTTATTGTACGATGAAATATTCCTTTGTCGTCACGCTCGAAAAAATATTCTGACATGGGGTTAATCGTATCAAAAATTTACTATGTTATTATAGATTCCCTAGATTTTTGATCATATTTGGAATATTTCGTATTCATTATCCACATAAGTATCAGACCTACACACACAACCTAATCAGACTTACTCATCAGATTTGCACACGTAAATGATTAAGTCGCGTACGTTTTCGGAGGGTTGCTAAATAATTGCCTGACACTTGGTAGGAAAACAATTACCGACTCGAATTAGAACTTGGAGTGTCATTGTGCGAGTTCTACAATGCACGGCGATGGTGTGCCTCGAGATAGCAAGTACTGTCCGACTATTTCCTATATTTCGTTGACCGATTGATCGAAGTAAGATAACGAAATTCACAATTCATCGAATAAATAAATGATGTGAATTAATATCGATAAAAGATGAATAAAAAATACCAAGTTTTTTATGAATATTCTAACATCTTATATCTCTTATATCGCTGATATAATAACTATGAAGAATAATTGCAATAATAATATTTAAATATAAAATTATACTTCGAAGATTTATCTCGATCTTTTGAAGAAATAATTGCAACGTATACATCGCAACATATATCTACGTTTAAAAACTTTTACTTTGTTTACGAACGACAATGACAAAGAGAAGGCTTCACTTTTTCTCCGTAACGCACCCATCATTTCACTATCTAGTAAACGAGAGGAGAATCTAAAGAGAGCTCTCAATGACACTTTCCTCCCGTTAGTGGAATCGCCAAGACGACGATATTGGCCCAATTCGGAAACGGCCGACCCTTTGGAAGGAAATGGATCTTGGCAAGAGGCTGCGGCAGAATCAAATCGAACCTAATCCACCTGACCGCAACAATTTCACCCTCTTACCATTGGCAAATCGTACTTTCGAGTTCCGCAATACTCGACTGCCTTAGTACTCTCGCAACTTCGATCGAAGTGTTGAATACATGTATTTTAATTTAGCGATTTAAATGAATAAAAATGAAAGATTTCAAAAGAAATATTGTATACAAATGATCTGTCATAAATGAAAAATTTAGATCTTGAAACTTCCAAATTATGTTTACCTCATTTTATACTGTATTTTATATGTTTAGAATTGTACTCTCTATCTAAATTATCTACTAAAATAAAATTCTTTTCATAATATTACTTTTCTAATCTCCAATTATAATCGTACAAAATCGATATCTACTGGACAAATTCCTTTCTATTTGTATACGATATTATCTTTTCTTGTTGCGTTATTTAATGAAGATATATTCACTGTTACGACAATTATAAATATTTGAATAAAATAAAATGGCGTGAAATGTAAGTTCTAGGAGAGAAAGCATTTGCAATCATGACTATTCTACTTCTCTTCTCTTCGCTCGTGTTTTACCATCTCCGCGAAAACGTTGAGTTTCGCTAAGCCTCGCAGATAACGCCAACGTCCTCCTTCCACGTTGTTCCGGGACTTTAAACAGATTATGCGCGGTGCTGTTTAAACGTAAATTGCTGCTCTAACTGGTCTTTCGTCGAAGGACCGCACCTGACATCATCTTTACCATGAGATTTTCCTGGGATAAAAACTGACGTAGAAAAATGGACGAATAAAACCGTGAAGTCTATTTTAAGAGTTAAACCTCCTACACAAAAATCAAACAACAAAAAATGATACTTTAACAATAACTACAACAACAACAGTAATACTACTACTACTACTACTACTACTACTACTATTAATAATAATAATAATAATAATAATAATAATAATAATAATAATAATAATAATAATAATAATAATAATAACAACAACAATAATAATTCATTTTCCTTCATTCAAAATTTAATTATATAGATATCTACAAAGCTACAGTGTTAACAAATTAAACGAACGTGTACAAATAATTTGTCTGTGATAGTCGAAAGACAATCTGGGCAGACTGAGTGAATGGGATAGTGAAGTGATTGGCAGTGGACATTAACCGACAATGAATCGTTCTATCGAAGGACCTTCCCATTAGTGAAGCCACATGGAGAGTCAAACAGCTTGTAGTAACTCGAATAAATTATTCGACTAACTGCTAATAGTTTTTCATTCACGATCTACAGCATAGAATTTTGCGTGAACGTGAAAGCATTCATTGAAATAAGATTATATTAAATGAAAATAAAAAACAAAACGCAATTAACGTCATCAGTTAGAGTTTAATCAGTTTAAAGAAAGTTTGGTGACATTAATTGATTTTTTAAAAGACTTTAAAGTTATTGTCTTAAAGTAACGGTATCGAAATAAGTAAGGTATAATGAAAAATTCTTCCATCCAATAGTCACATGAACTTCGATTGAAACAAATCCCACGCAACTAAATGGCACGATTTCTTGTAAACATTGTTATGACAAAATCGATAATTACAGAGTAATTAAGATGAGAATATACAAGAGAATGAGAAGAAAGGACGTGTATTCCCTATTCTACTAAATCCTTGAAACGATGGAATTCATCGTCGGTCTAAAATCATTCTTTTTTACCCGGTGAGTTCTTTAACAACGACCTGCCGACTACTTAGAGAAGAAATAAAGCATAAAATAGAAGATGCAAAGGTAGAAAAGGGACAGAGAGAAAAGAAAGGTAGAAAAGGAGAGAAGAAAAAACAAAGACAAGGCCCGGATCCAAGAAGCAGCCTTGGCTGCCTTCGTCCTCTTGGAAAATGTAGTGTAATGGCGCAGGAAAAGCTGGAGTTCGTTGTATTGTAATACTTAATGAAGCTCGGCTCGCGACGACTCAATATCTACGGTGCGACGGAAGCAATGGAAGCGTAGCTGGTGCGGATTACAGCGACAAGAGGCCATATATTTTATATTACTCGGTTTACGATTGCACGAGATTAATGTTACGGTGCCCTGCTTATACCAAAACGCTTTATTGCTGCGTATAAATAAAATCCTTATGTTGTCTCGAAGTTCTTCTGTCGTATTTTTTTCTTTTTTCTAGAACTGTTCTAGTTTTAATGGAACTAAAAAAAAAAGAGGAGAAACGAATATAATGAAAGTTTGAAAGATAGAGATACAAAGAGAGAGCGAGAGCGAGAGAGAGAGAGAGAGAGAGAGAGAGAGGGAGAGAGAGAGAGAGAGAGAGTAAGAGTGAAAAAATGAAAACGTCATGGCAATTCATTGTCACGCAGGATGGTCTTGAAAGAAAGATAAAGATTATGACTTCATTCTTTCTCCTTCGTCCATCTTTTCCTATCTCGTATATAACCTACGTAGGAAATGGTAACTTCGTTTTCGTATATCATTTCTACTGCTTGATACGCTTTTTAGAGAGAAAGAAAGAAAAAAAGATAATGTTACGAAGAAACTTTATTCATAAAAGAAAAAACGAATGTGAAATTGAAAAAAGTGTTGAGAGAAGATATTTTTGAATAAAACGTACTTACGTCATTGTAACAAAAGCTTGTTTCTATCCGTGCAATGTTTATCGTAAAAAGTTTTATAACATTGAAATATTATAAACATAACCAGATAGCTTTTTCACGGGATATAAAAACGAAGACAGGAAACAAAATTCTTTCGTTTAGGATATTAGAATTTACTGGTTATTTTTCCACGAAGAAAATGCTTTTACACGTGCTTCAAAACTTTTTTACGAAAAATTTAATAAACGTGTTCCACGAGAATGGATTGAATTTAAATAAACTAGAAAACTTTATTATGCAAATATAATGCCTTACCGTTTCACAATAGACTGTAATTAGATAGGCTCTGAAATAAATTATGATTATGATTATGATTATTATTATTATTATTATTATTATTATTATTATTATTATTATTATTATTATTATTATTATTATTATTATTATTATTGTTATTGTTATTATTATTATTATTATTATTAATTTTTGTTTTAGCGTTAACATTTTCGATCTAACCATTCTTGCATATACAAAAATTGAATAAATATTTTCTATGATTTTTTTTTGTGACCACAAAAAAATTAAAAAAACAAGCAATTGTTTTCGTAACAGTGATTATAACGATATTCTTGAATATCTCAAATTCTTCAATACCGAAGAACAGAATTGCAAAACACAATAAAGGTAAGCCAAAGTAAGCGAGCAGAAAGCGGCGATTCCAAAGGTTTGCAGCCCAAGGGAATATGCTATCGAGGGATTTGTTAAGATGCGGTCAAAGTTTAGCGCGTACTTGGGCTCGAGAAAGTTAACGGGAAAGTTACGTTAAAGGTGCAAGTATGGAAGCTCGAGGAAAACGGCCAGCATCTGGGTTGCTAGGAAAATAACGGAAAAAAGAGTGATAGGTAGGAACAAAAAAGCTTGCGTAAGGCGATAACGAAACGGTTTTTTACATGATGAAAACGCAAAATACAAAAGACGAGTTTCTTTATCGAAGAGAATAGAAAAAGAAATAATAAGTGTACTTCCAGAATTGCATCCATATCATAAATTACGTTGAAAAATAGTCAAAATTTTCGAGCTTAACAATTTTAAAGTGTGATCAAATTTTTAAATGAATACAGAAAAAAAAATAATAATTATATTAAAATATTTCAAGGCTATCATTGAAAGCAATTATTATTTAGAAAATATTATCACAGTTTTACGAAGTTAATACAAAATTAAAAGTGGCAAAATGTCTCTTGAAAATAAACAATATTATATAATGATAATCAATAAAAGTCTGATATAAATCCAACAAAAATTGCCACCTGAAAGTACTCTTTAACTTGATTCTACTATATTTTTCTTTCATTTTTCTAACAGTGAGTGGAAACAAAACGTAATTATAATTTCAACTTGGGTCACAAGGAAATACATTTAGATACAATTTCTATCATCTTATTCGTACGAAGCCAATCCCGTATAAATACGTACGTATAGACGGTAGCCGTTTGACAGTCGGATGTTAGTTTGAAAGAAATATCAGACGTATTTACGAATAACGTCGATTTCTCGTTACGCGAGGAAATAAACAAAAGCGGAGATGCGTCAACGAGTCTACACATACTCACAAAACGAACATTCGATACTTCTGTAAAAGCGAGTTAAAGCAAAAGAATGTTATTCAATACACATTCATGTATACATTTCGAAGATATACGGTAACTTTGATCGTCTCTAGAACTAATCATAAAATCTGTAATAATGTAACGAAGAAAATTTGTCTAATTGTAAGATTATGGTTTATACCATATGTTTATCAATCCTACTAATTATGAAAAACGAATTGCTTAAAAACTAACGGTAAGTACGTAATTTCTACAATATGTGAAAGGTATGCTTTATAATCATAAAGATTGGTATAAAATATTAGTAAATTGAATTATTAATAATAATATTTCGCTTGGGTTAACTCAAGTATGTTCTCGTTCGACGACAATAAATAAAAAAAAGAAACCACATCTTGCCGTATCGACACGTTCATGTATTTTTGCTGTTAAATAATTCTTTTTGTTTCAATATATATAAATATACTTAAAAAGTATCCACAATAGTTTGTGCAAAATTTAACGACTCAATATCGTAATAACATTTTACAAAATTCGAACTCTTTAATTCGATGAACTCATAAGCAAAGTTGAATAATTCAGCTTTTCTAAACTATTCATAAAATGCGTAATTAGATTCATAGGACAAATTTAACGTAGATAATTATTCTATACATACAAGTAGAAGTACATGCGTTGCTTTATTACCAAGATAACAGTAAGTAAGTATATAACGTGGCCGTTGTAAAGGAGTGCCTTACTGTCGCGACGATACGTCAATCAAGAGCCTTCATGTACGCTCAACCTCGTAGCCGTGAACTAATTACGGCAACGTAATTAAGTAATTAACTATCTCCCGGAAAGCTCGCAGTAACGTGGTCTTCCCTTAACTTCGTCAGCAAACGTGTACGTGCATACATGGGTCCTTGCAATTTCCAGAATTTATCCTCCAGTCGTACCATTAAATCGTCCAATTTTACTAAACCGCGACACGAGATTTGCACGACTCATTTGTTAGAGGTAACGAGTCTCAAATGAATTTCATCAATTGCTTATACAATTGAATGAAATTATAATTTACTTTCAAAAATGATACCAAGCGTTTTGTACTATTAAGTCTAAATTGAAAACATTCAATACATTTATTCCTGTTAAGTCGAAAGGTCGATGTCGACGAAATATCTCGAATCATTCAAACGTCGTGTCTTCCAATTAGTTTGAACAATCCATATTCTATAATAAACAGCATACAAAATATACATACATACATACATACATACATACATATATATATATATATATATATATATATATATATATATATGTATATATATATATTTTCTCAAATCTAGATTCGATCTTTTCCATGACTCTTCATGATTTTATAACATCATTCCTTTTCTTTCTTCATTTTGTTAAACGATAATATAGAAAATATCGAGTCTACAGTCTAACTACGAAGCGATTTAAATATTAGAAAAAAATTATATCGATAGATCGACGTATGCTCCTAGGAAACCTTATATTTACACTACTAGTTGATGGAAATTCTAGATTATTTTTCCATGAAGTGGAAGACTCCATGAAACTAAATTCCACGACTAAGCTCGTTCTCGAAAGATGAAAGAAGAATATACACATTATTAATAAAATGTTCGAACACGATAGTATGCACGGAAAATGCTGTTCCGCATCGATCGCACGAAAAAGCGTTCTCTAATCCATGTACGTATGTATGTATAGGTATACGGACGTATAATATATTTATATAAATGTGTAGACACACGCACACTATCGATCGAATGATTGAATTTACTATACTTTTTCACGGCATCTTTTCTACCGACAAGAAGGAAAAGTCACGAAACGTGCGTTTTATCCGTCGTGCCTTTCTTCTCGTGGAAGAATCGCAGCACGACATTGAGCTCCAACGATAAGCGCGTAAACGACCACTATTTTTCTCTCTCTCTCTCTCTCTCTCTCTCTCTCTCTTTCTCTATCTATCTTTCTATCTAACTATCTATCTATCTATTTATCTATCTATTTCTGGCTTCGTAGTTTGTGTAAAATCGAACGTCCGCTGTCCTAACACCATGCCGATGACAAAATTATCGCTTTCTATATCCGCGTATCTCAAATTCCAATGAATTTTCCTACTAATACACCATTACCATGCTTTTAATAAATGTAGCACGCTGTAAAGTCCAAACTTGCTATAAATAATATCTGTTCATTCGATAATTTCCTCCTTACCGATATCGAGTAAAGATAATCGAAAATAGTTACCTTCACATAAATCGAATAGTATAAATTTTAGAATTTCAATACTATTTCGATCAGATTATGTATATATTATATTACGTATTTGTGTGTTTGTGTGTGTGTGTATTCGTACATCTGTAATGCTATGATATTTAAGTGACTTACTGTTATGTATTATTTATGATACGACAACACATGAGAATTACGCTTTGATAACACTTTCTTAAGTATATGAAAAAATAACTTACTTTATGTCAGCATAATACAATAACAAAAAATTCAAGTTAGAAATAAATAATTTCATTTCATAGTCATTCATCAACTGATTATACAAGAACTATATGAATATACTATTATGTTTCAGCAAGAGGAGGAAGAAAATCGCATCCATTGATCGGAATTATAACGTTAAGGTTGCTCGAGCGAATCCGTGTCGATCGTGTGATTACGGTTTAAATGCCTCCCCAAAACTCTCCGCTCTCCGTTCGATCGTACGTGGGATCACCATAGAACACGCGAGAATCGATGAATCCGTTCGTTCGTTTAATGCGCGTAGAACATGCGTTGAAACGCATTGGAATCTAAACCCAGCCACGCTTCGAAACGAAACGCTTATAGTGTCTCGTGAACATCGGAGAAGCATCGATATGAATGTGTTCGAAGCATGCAAGATATTAAATCTATTGAAATTGTAGTTCCTCGACGAATCGAAAGAACCAGGGACTGTAAAACGACTGCGCTCACGCACGCACGATTTTCATTTTTAGATACCTATATAGATGCACACACACATACACATTCTTATATATGTATATGTATATATATATATATATATGTATATATATATATATATATATGTATATATATATATATATATATGTATATATATATATATATATGTATATATATATATATATATGTATATATATATATATATATATATGTATATATTTATGAGACAGAACTATAAATTTTAGCACAACGACGGTATCGACGAAAGTTGAGCAACCAGGGGCAACGATTTTATAGAACTCTATATACAAAGATTTACCGGCAAATATTTGAAAGAAATGCTTTTGAATAATATACTCGCAATTTCTCATATTTGCTGCTCCGTCGATTCGATGTACATATGTATGTACATATATACGTACATATTCCTATATCGTGAATTGTAAAGCTAAGAAAAGAAAAAATGCATTGTATCAATTTCTCTTTTGTTATTAGCGTATATTACGCGAGAATATTTTGTAATGAAGTAGCGAAATTTCTATAAAGATAACATGATAAGAAAAATATTTAATAGAGTAAAGTATATTAAGATTGAAAAATAATTTAATTACCTTCTATATTCCGCTGTAGAGGACACATTACGTCTACATCAGACTTCTCAAAGACAACTAACTCCCAAAGTACCTTCGTGAAGGTAACCTAGTGGATAAACACTAACACCAACTGCGTACGTACGACCTCGAAGACAAAACATAAAGTACGTTCTCGTTGATAAGAAATCCAGTTTCACCTTCGATACATATTTATATGACATTGGTACTTGTTTGTATTGCAACAGAATATTCGATAATGATGGATAATAAGAAATTCGTTTGAATAAAGTTAAGATATGAAATAAAAATGAATGAAAAAATTATTTCTTAAATATCTCTTTCAATATTAGAGAAATATTATTTCGTGACGTCTTTTATCCCGTTCTCTCGATTTTATCTTTTACGAATTTACTTCATCTCGTTTCATCGACGGTTATTACATACCTCGAAGCAAAGTTCATGGATCCGATAAACGTGCGGGTACGTCGGAGAAGACAAATGCGCGCTTACGATTCCTCGTCACGATCAAGTCGAAATAACACACCAACGTAGAAGTGTTCCCGAAACACCGACAATATCGAGAATTTCTCTTTACCACTCATTTACTTTAAAGACACAACGACAACAGAAACGTACCTACCGCGAGAAATACAATTGAGATAATGGAACGAATTACAGTTGGAATCGTGCGAAGAAATTAGATCTTCGATCGACTGCTCAGAACGAATCGATTATTAATCTTGATTCTTTCTACACGAAGATCTTTATAAGATTAAGTTTCAATAAAAATTTCATTCCGATCACACTATTGTAATAAAGTGCATCGATTTGGTACGTTGCGTAATCGATCAATGATCGATTTTATACGGATTCAAGATAAAGAAAGAAAGAAAGAAAATTAAAATTTTATCGCACGTTTTTATTCTAACTGATCGTTAAAGAATAAAAAGAAAAAGAAAGAACTTTCAATTCTGATCGAAATTAGAACTCCCGATTATCGTCACCTTCTAGAAAACTTAACGACGATCGTCCGGAACGCTTAAAATGAAGCGTAAAATCTTCAACGCTCTTATACTTTTCTCATAAATCATCGTCGAACTCGTTCTACGTGAACTTGACTCGTTGATCGCGATTTAACCGACACGATCGCGTAAAACGTCTAGCAGGAAGATCGCACGATCTCGAGGCACGATATTCCAGCGGATAACTACCATAAACGGCTTCCTGAGTATTCCCTTTTGTAAAATGCTCGACCAGCGAAATACTACTTCACGCGAAACGAGTCTTACACGCGAGAAAGCCGAGTCCTGATAGCTTCCTATTCATTATCTAGCATTACATCGACCCAACTTGGCCGATCGCCATCCTCGCGCTTTCAAAATACTTTCTTGCAAAGTGTACACTATCTTAAATCTATTAAAGGTCTCCTGATCTTCCTTCATAGGCAAACAAGGAGAAGAAGTTCTTACCTTCTTCTTTCTCTCCCCTCCTCACTATCTCAGTCTTTGTAGCATTTTACACTCTTTTTCAGACTTTCGAGCATTAACACGATCCTATTTAAACAGCTATAACGATTAATTCCATCACATCGACCGTACATACATCTTTCGCCTACTGGTTTATCCAGAAAAGCGCATTTCGTATTCGTCTGAAAGTCCAATTCAGGTAATCGCTCTCTTCTCTGCCTTCTTTTCGAAGCAACTTCCGATGAACTCTGCTAGAATATTGGAAAGCTGCAGGACTTTGATGATGCACAACGACCCTTTCAGCTTTCTGAGAGATCGTATCGACTACCCTTTCAACCTTTCTGTCTCTCTATCTCTCTTTTTCTCCCTTTCTCTCTTTCTCCTTTCATTTTTTTCTTTATTATTCTCTCTCTCTCTCTCTCTTACCTTCGTCACTCACACTCTTCTTTCTCCCGTAGCCGTACACACACCAAGAGAAAACCGCCATAGCAAAGCTCCGTCTCGTTACGTTTCTGTTTGCCTCGGCCTCTACTGGCGATAACGAGATAAAGCTGCTGTAGTCGACGACGAGAACGACGAGGACGTCTTTGCCTTCGCGTTTCCCTGAATTTAGCCTCGCCCGACCCTCTACCAGAACCAACACCACTACCATCACTACCAACATCAGCAGGTAGTACCGACCACCTCGACGACTACCACTTTCTTCGGCTAGCAGCTTCGAGTTTCGTCGGTACGATGATCACGAACGTGCCCGCTACATCGTTCCTACAACCGCGATCTCCGCTCGTTGAAAGTGACTCAAGCGGAAGGTACGGCGAAGAAAAGAGTGTGTATGAGAGAGAGAGAGAGAGAGAGAGAGAGAGAGAGAGAGAGGTGCCGAACCAACCGCTTCCTCCATTGTTAACGTCCTGAAGTGAAGCTGAGATTTCTTGGTTACGATGTGTGCATTCTAGACGGTAAAAGAAAAAAAAGGATAGCGAGAGTTTCCAACTACTCGGCCTCTCGACAGAGCACGCTATACTCGCTAAAGTTGAAACGCTCTCTTTTGTAAAGTTTCTATTACGTTCTTTCTTTTTCATTCTATTCTTTTTCTTTTACTCTTTCTTTCTCAACAGAAACAAGAGAAACGGGAAGGAAATGATGAAGTAAGAAAAATGTTGTTATCATCGTTAGAAGAATAAAACTGGTTCGTTACCAATACATGATGTAACTAGCTTTTTCGATGATGGATTGTTGAAATGGAAACTGATCAGTCGTGGGAGTGAAAGAAAACTTAGAGCAAGCGCGATTATAACGATCATTATTGTGCAACTACAAAGATGTCTATCCATTCTTTCATTTTCTTTTCTATATTCTTTCTTGTATGTATGCGCGCGTGAACTAGTAAATGTTCCTGGAATAACATCGAGTAATTTATTGAAAAGAAGTACGTATCTACATTTATTGATTTTTTTCTTTTCAATTATTGGAAAATGCATGTAATTCTAAATAACGTAGAGAACGAGAGAGCATTGTTTAATAAAATAATAGTTTCGCTTTGTTTGTGAGCTACAAATTGTAATGTTCGAGTAATCTAAAAACGCCTTGCGTTGTTTCTTAATTTTTTAAAGTAACAAGTTAATTATAGTTTTGTTAGTCTATGATATTGCAATTACTCGTAAAATATGTATATTATAGTTTTCCAATTGTGACTAATAAAAATTCTCTGTTTCATTTTGACGTTAGAGCATTCGTTATAACGAGAATGTTGAAGGTCACAAATAACATTTCATTCATTGTTAATTGTCGACATTTTATATTTTATTTTACATTTCGTGGATATATTTACGTGAATATGCATCTTATAGTTGTTTTATTTTCTTACAAATATCCCTTTACTAAATCTCACAACTGCATATTTGTTTCATTCAAAAGAATAAAACGTGGAAGAGAACAAACGAAATAAGTAGAAAGCACATAAGTACGATACGTCGCGTATAAATTTTCATCTGAGAAATTTTTAATTATTCTTAAGACGTAAAATAAATATTAATTCTCGAATAAAGAATTAAATGATATTTTAAACATTAATAACGTTGTTTCTCAAATTTCTTTTAACTTGTTTGTTATATACGTAGATGACAAACGAACAAAATAACGAACATGCTAATCGTTTTTAATACATATTAAACGTTTGTGAATACTTTCATCGACAGTTAAGGAGATCCCAATTACAAATAAAAAGAGAAGAAACACCAACAATTTATTTGAGTAATTATACCGAGAATATCAAATCTCAATGGTGTTTTCAATTCGTAAAGCTTTAAAATTAGAAATAATGACACTGATGTAAATAAAATTTGTAAGAACAAACCAAATTTTCTTCCTATATTACAACGCATTTGATTTTTAGTAAAAATAATTCCGTTAATACTGACTGGATCTAATATCGTATAATTACTGTGTTAAATTGGTCTTTTTATTCGACATAAACATGGGAATTTATACAAATAACCGACTTTTGGTAGTTTTATACTTTTCCAATAATGCTACCTAATTACGAATTAGCCGGCATTGAAACGGCTTTTACCCTACTCTGGGTTCTTAGTCCTTTAATCCTCGATTCGGTTGAAACAACAGGCAACGATAATGGAAACCTTGAAACTATTCGCAAGAATTAAAAACTTAGCAAAGAGTAAACGTGACATTGAAAGATTATAGTTAAAGAGAAAAAGAAGCTAAAGAAATTATTATAGGAATAGAGATTATAGATATATTGTCATATCTATATATATTGGACGTGAATAAAAATAAAGTATAATACGTAGTTTGATAAAGCAACCAGAAATACAGCGGAAAGTTTAGAACGATGCAGAAGACGCTGGGTCAACCGGCACGAATGCAACCCTGGACTTTTGGGGTCGACCACGCAGTTTCATTCGGGCACTCAAGCTTTCAAAGCGGACTAACGTGAGCAATGCCGAGTTTCGTGGCAATATAGAGGTAGGTATGTAAAAAGAGAGAGAAAGATAGAGAGACGCACACACACAGTGCGTATGTGTGTGAAAGAGAGAGAGAGAGAGAGAGTGAGAGAGAGAAAGGCAAAAGATAATCACCAGAAACAGAGATGTGGAATGAAATGTGCACGGTTGAGAAAAAGAAAAGGACAGAGAATTTTGTTCAAAGGCTAATGGCCAACCGGAAAAATCTTTTCGATTGCAACAGGCAAAAGGATTTGAGTGTGAGCGTCAAAAGCAAAAGACGGTAGAATCACGACGAGGACGAACTATATATACACACGATTCGCAATATATTTCTTTTCAAACATTAGAACATCTCTACCTTTGCCTCATTGAAGCAACATTCTGCTACTCCTTTCGGATATAGTTTAATATTTTTTCCTAAGAAAAAAGAAAATAATAAGAAACCGATAAAATTTAATCCATTCGATGACACGAATCACATGAAGTAAAAATAAGGAAGGATTTGAAAAGAGCGAAATTAATTTATAAATTCATTACTTCCAGAATCTTCGCCATATGAAATAATAAAAAGAAGGAAGTCATGAATCTCGTGACAAGTACTATCACGTTTGTGAAGCTATTCTTATTATAAAAATAAAAGAATGGAATTTTAACGTGAAGAATAAAAATAAAAACAAAGAATTTGATTTCATGCTCCTTAAACAACGAGAGCTCGTCGTGTACGTTGAACGGATACGATGAATGCCACGTCGACGTAAGGATTAAGACGTGACGAAGGTTACGAGGTGCTTACGTAAACTACTTCGACGTGGCGCCATCCGAATCGTTAATATCTCGTAGTACGGAGATAAACGTGACTCGACATATCCAGCGAACACTCTTTTCCTTCTTCTTGCCTACTTCGACGTGAACTATTATAGATACGTTCCACTTCCGGTAGTGTGGGATCCTATCTTTCGTATAGCCCTTTCCTTTTGTGGCGAAGAGTAGTACGTATGTAACTATATATATATATATATATATATATATATATTTGTGTGGGTGTATGTACGAGTAAGTGGGTGAGTAGTGCTGCTCTAGCAAGACCCCTTCTCCTTCTTGTGCTACACCACGAAGTTGGCAAGAGCATCTGGAGCGTTAAGGCGGATGAGCGATGTGTCGGTGTCTTGTGGCGTGATGGATCGTCCAATACCAGCCAATATGCAGTATTGCACGTGGAGTGGCAAACTGGTATCCATGCATCAAATCGAAAGTGGTATAGGGTTGGAGGATAAAAAGAAAGAGAAAGACAGAGGAGATAGGGGTTATATAGCATACGATTCGTATTGTTGTAATATGCTCTATCGAATCATCTAATCCTTCGTCAAGGCTTTTCTTTCTTGCTGCAACATCTGTGGTAAACTGTCTCTGCCACTATCGAACACATACGTTAAACTAATCGGATTCATAATCCTCACTTTCGATGAGAAAATAAGACGAGTGAGTAAGTACTTGTCATTGTATAGCGACACGATGAAACATCAGAAATATATCTATTGATTAACAAACGTTCTAGTAGATACAACATGCTGTCGAAGTCTAATCTTTTTGTGACGTGTCGATAGAGTAAAATAGGCGTCATAAAAACAATAAGAAGATAATAGGTAGTATAATCTTGCATCCATTGAAATACTAACGAACGAAGAAACTTTAGGAAGCTTCACTAACTTTTCATCTTCTAATTCATAGAAAATCGATAGTACTTTTTTTATCGCAGGACCAAGAAAATATCGCAAAATCACAAGAAAATCGATTTAATTGTATCGTGACATTAATTGATGTAGTATAGTACATGTGTACCTCGATCAATTCAAGGTTAAAAATATCTTAATATTCGAAACGTATCGAAAGGAAAGCACACTCTAAGTTCATTGAAGTCATCGTATACTCACCGAAATGTAAGTGTAGTAAGTGGACGATAACTCTTGTGGCTATTGACATCCTGCATCGGCGTACCCCAAAAATCGTCCTTTAAAACATTAGCGATAGGAGTCTGAGCGATCACATCCTTGTTCCTTACAATAGCTGGGATATCATCGTGCACAAAATCTCCACTAAGGGCGTTCAGATAACAACCAATCGCGACAAGGGTAACGGCCGCATAGATGCACCATTCTGGTGGCTCGTTGCCCTCCGATTCGTTGCAACTACCACCGGCAAAAGAGCGATTTCCAGCTTTTCTCGCGTTCTGGCAGCAAAAAGCGACATTATTGCCGCCAGCCGTAAAGCCGTTGTTACGCCGCCTCATAACTTCACCGGACCGCCCAAACGATCCAACTCACGATCGTTAAATTTGACCAGCACGCTCCTTCTTTCGCGTGACTCACGGAAACGATAGATCTCATGAGGCTCAGTGATTTTAATTTGTCCGGTATCAGCAACAGAACATTGGATACATCTTTCACCTCCTACTTAATTCGTTATAGAAATTTTATTGAAACTACGTAGAGATTATCGTTGCTATCGTGATCTCCATCATCGATCTTTTCTCGCGAACTCTTCCCATCGGACATCTCATCGTCGCGAAGACAATGCTTTCTTAACGACGACGAACTCATTCGTTAGCCCTTTGTTTGTCCCTCGAAAAATAGTCGAGCATTTTAACCTTTCAATGTGCCGCCGACGGCAACGTTCGTTCTTCTTTGAAGTAAGCTCGATGAACGATTACAAGAGTTCATTATTTAACAGCCAAACCGATGTCCACCAGCAAAACACTTTCTACCCTCCTTTACGAATTCCTCCTTTTAAATGCATAATATCTTGCAAATCGGAATGGATCGTTCTTTCTAGAATTTATTCATCATAGTAACTCGTTAAAGCGAACATATATCGCTTGACTTTTTGTCTTTGCGATTCACCATACGAGTCGATTTGCGGATGCTTTCCAATCGAGAAGCAATGACCGAATCGATTGCACTCGCGTGCTTTCGACAGGCAAGCACCGCAATAAATGCAATGCTTCTTTGATCCCTTTTCTCTTTGCGCGATTGACTATTAGGATCGATTCATTGTTCTCTCTCCTGCAATTGGATACCTGTTATTCGATCGCTTTAATCCAAATAGCATCAGCTGCATATCTTTCTAAAGCACCTTACAGAAATCCGCTACGATCGATTCGGTTGGAAGATTCCAACCTTTCGAGAAGAACGAAATGGAATCGTTCACTGCGCACGATGACGTTGTTTTAATTACAATTCTATCTAACACTATCTCTTAGATCCCAATTCATCCATTCTCTAATGTCCAACAGAAGAGAGAAATTTAAAGGAGAACTTCGGTTAACACGAATCCTTCAATTACACTAATCTCATTCTCCATGAATTTTCATGAACGTTCGTGAAAATCGCGAAATTATTATACGATAAACGAGAAGTTATAACTTATAAAACCTCATTTGGTCACAAATTTTCAATGTGTATAAATCTATCTACAATCATTCATATCTAGCTCAAAGTACAGTACCAAGAATTCTCTTTCTCCTTTCTCTCCTATTCTCACCTCTTTCCTTTTCCTCGTTTCCTGTATTATTTCTCCCTCCTTCTCTTCTTCTTTCCCTCCTGTCTTTTTATCTCGCGGCTACTCTTGCGCGCTACCTAACCCATCCACCTCCCACCTGCCTCTCTTTTTCCTTCTGCTTCTCTCACTCTTTCACCACCCTCGCACCACCGAACGAATCGAATTTCTAACGGAGTATCGCAATAACTTTTCCGGTTTCGCTTATCGATGAGGATTGCATCTTCTCTCGGACGAACCCTTTTTGATACCGGAACACTGCTCGAGGCACCTCCAGCGACTCCACTTCTACTCTGCACTTTAAAAAGATGACCACGTCTTCGGATCAAAATGAAAAGAAGAATGGCTCGATATCGATGATATCGTAACCTTGTTTGCACTTTGAACTCGATCGATGATCGATATCTTCGATTGTTTGTTCTTCCTCCACGATAGCTCTTTGACCTACTATTCAAAGATACATACACATAGAAAATACGTGTCACAGATTTACACGGACACCGGCGTTCTATTAAAACGAGACTATGATCGACCCATATTAACGGGAACACAGGTTGTTGTAATTGTCGTTGTTGTTATTATTATTATTATCATTATTATTATAACTCGATTTATCGTACAGAATTATCAATCAATGATCATAATTATTATCGATATTAAACTTTAAAATCAAACAGTTTAAAACTGTCATTAGCATTTTAATAACACGTAAAAGAAATCCATTTATAAAAATAGAGCTGGAATATGGAAGTGAAAGACAAATTTTTTTTCTTGATTTTTAATCCACTCGCTGAACGTCACAAAATACCCGATAGAAAAAAGACGCGCGCATTTTTATTATCGTACGTCGTAGGTAAGGTAAGATCGCGCAAATTGTAACGACGAAGACGACGGTAACGACAGCGACGTTGATAATAACGATATCGACATCGACGCGACGACGATAAACGCGAGACTAAAGGACGACGGCATCCGCCCGGTTATATACCCGGCGCACTCTGACCCGCAAAGCCGCGCCCGCGCACCAGCCACCCCAGGGCTTTCCTTCTGCGTGCGTGTCCTCGTGCGATCTCTCTCACTCCCTCTCTCTCTCTCTCTCTCTCTCTCTCTCTGTCTCCCTCTCTCTCTCTCTCTCTCTCTCTCTCTCTCTCTCTCTCTCTCTCTCTCTCTCTCCCTCTTTCTTTCTCTCTTTCTCTCTTTCTGGCTCATCCACCCTCACAAGTACACTGACGGTTCAAAGTGCAAGAACAGTCGCGCACCTACGTCCGATATCTGTATTTGTTTACACTACTAAAGACTTCGTTTCGAAAATAAATTGTTCGTTTGTACTACGTTCTTTTTTAAACTCTTTTCACGATCGATAGTTCTAATGCGTTTCGTGTCACGTGGCTCATCGATGATTTAAAGTAAACGTTATGGCTTGCAACACAAACGTGCTATGAGTATATAAGATACCCGATATAACACACCTTTCCCATTTGCAATGCCGTTTAATCGTGAATGTACTCGTAAACCATGGAAAGGAATATAGTGGAAAAAGAGAGAAAAGATTATTTATGATTTAAAAGATAAACGAGTTCGTTTGTCGTTCTTACCGCCGCCTTTGTTAACGTACCTACTAGTGGCAAACTGTGTCCAAGAACACTTATTCAATAATGTACCTAACTCGCGGCGATGTGTTTTCACATTTTCACGTAGAAACGAAGTTGTTTTAACGACCGTAAAAGAGTATAAGTAAGATAAAGAAAGACTATAATTCCGATTTGTGCGTCAAAAATTTTCTTAAAAAATCAAATAAAACGAATATGAGTTCTATTGAGGAAAAAAATCTTACGTGCAATGATACAAACGAACCTAACAGCAACTTAATACCAATCTAATGCAACGAAAGTTGTTAAACAGATTAAAATAAATACATCGAGCATTAACAATTCGTCAAGAACCCTTACTTAAAACACTAGCCTAAGGTAAACGGGTATCCGAGTGAAAATACGAAACGGTAGGAGAAAAACACATTTGAAACTACATCAAGAATTACATGTAAAACGAATGACTGATCGTAAGAATCGATTACGTCATTCAATGCATGTATCTAATCAGGCGTTAACACGCAACTTCATTAACACTCGAAATATAGTAATACGAAACTCAATCGAAAATGAGTTAAGCTTTCTAATAAATTTCGGTTAAACGAAGCGTGGCTAGCTTGGCTTTAGACAGATAGATGGAGAGGGATTTCATCAAAACGCCGTAGCTCTGTAACAGCTTCCGAAACTAGAACTGAAGCATCACCACAATAGGAACTCCATGGATAATCAAAGGTGCGGGACATTCGGCTGGTTAAAGGTGCGGTGTACACACGGAGAATGTGGAGAGAAGGATAGTAAAGGTAAAGATAGGTAGATAGAGAGGGCAAGAGAAAGAGAGAGAGAGGGAGAGAGAGAGAGAAAGAGAGACAGAGAGTAGGCGAGAGAGAAAGAGCAAGAGAAAAAGAGAGAGAGAGAGAGGGAAAGAGAGAAAGAGAGTGAGGGTGAGCGACAGAAGACAGAATGTATTTAATTAATGTACCCGAACAGCAGTGAGCACAGAGTACACAGGTTCTACCAACCAAGCTATCCACTCTGGACTTCCTCATTTTGTGTGGGCGTATGTGTATAAATGCCTATCTATGTGTGTACCTACGTCGTTCATCTGAATGTGTGTGTACATATACAAACCATCGAATTTACCGCAAAACTCATGCATTTCGTGGTGAGACTAGACCTCGAAAAGACAAAGAGATAGAGACAGATAGATAGATAGATAGAGAAAGAGAGAAAGAGAGAGAGAGAGAGAATTCAGGAAAGACACCAGCCGCAATTTCCGGTAATGTCGCACGAGAACGCTTTGACGCGACCGCGACCAACATCGAAACTCGTGTTCACGAAATCCAATGAAAATTCGCTACCCATCTACTGTTTCTATGCTCTTCTACTCTCAAACTACCTATCTCTTTCTATCTACATCTCTAGAGTTTCCTTAGGAAGTAGCTTCCACCCCTTTGTCGACCACCGTAGGCGGAGTTCTAGGCTTACGAGAGAAGGGCGTAAACGTTCGTGCGGATAAGAGAAAATCGAGAATTCCTTGTACCTAAGACCACCGACGTAATCGAGATCCACCTGATTATCTTCCATCATCGTTCGTGACATTTCTGATTGCTTCATGTTAGATCGTTCATTGTACTTTCCTTTCTTTGAGAAAAAAGGAAAAAGAGTATCACCTAGTTGGATTTTTCTAAGAAATTTACGAATCGTTTAGAATTAATTTCTTTCTTTACGTTCAAACTATGAAAAATTGTATTTCAGAAACATTAACGATATTTCTAATGTCATAAAATTCGTATTAACACTTCAAGAGAAGAATAGAGACTTTTAGTCTGATTCTAACTATGAGAAATCATGATAATCCGTATAGCAGAAGTCTTTACTTGTATCACGGTTCGGTACGATGAATCAGCTATTAGGTCTGTTTTCTGACTGTCTTATCCAATGGCAAGTATTTCCTTATGACACGTTCCTAAGTTGCTGATTCCCCTCGGGCAATAAACCAGTACCGTAGAGCTTGTACACCACAGGCACTCGGAAATCCTTGAATAGTGCGAACAAATAGGTTTCCCACACTTTCGCTTTGCAGCATACAAGCGAAGGGCGTAGACATCGTGATAGGAGAAAGAAGAAATTTCTTAAGAGATCTGTCACGACGTAACAAGACCGACTTAGACCATGTCGGCAAGGATACCAAATGATTTTGTTCGACAGAAAAGAAATTGTCGAAGAGTATTATTGCTTCTCCATTGAAACGCTGACTGACACTTCTTCAAATGGGAAAAGTAAAAAAAAAAAAAAAGAAGAAAACGGAAATGACATATTTTTCAAGTGTATCCAATACTTTCGATGAAATAACAAATAAAAAATAAAGGAAAAATACAATGAATTTAAAGGGAAAATCGTTAAGCGATAACTAATGGAAAATAATTATAAAAATGGGGTCAAAGAAATAAGAGAAAATACACGATTTCCGCTGCAATTACTCGTTTCGTTTTATTTCAAAATTGTTACTCACTGGGTGACGAATTCTGTCAGTTCGATCGATTTCAAAGTTCGTTTAGACACTAATACTGACCGACGTTCAGCAGAAATCAACTTTCAGCTCGAAAGTTTACGTGATCATACAAGATGAAACGAAACGGCGAATGATTTCGACTTCTGGAGAGCTGACCAAACAGCGATACGTGGGTTCCAATATAATAAATTCACGCTTTCCTTGCGATTGACTCACTGTTATTGCCGGAGCAACCATTGCAATCTCCCAGTAACTTAAATCGCATATCGTTCGAAACCCAGAGCATGAGAAAAATAAATAGAACACCATAATCGGATATCTCTACACATCGAATTACTACGCGAATTTAATTAAACTTTAGAAATGATTCTTTATTTCGTTTCATACGGAATCAACAAAAATTATAACTAACTAGTCAACTCTATTTTTGGCTACGTTATAAACTTTAATTCGAGAGTGATTGATCAAAAAATAACAAAGAGGTATGTGAACCATATTTTGTAGATTCCTATACATTTATAATAAACATTTTGTCCACTCAATGGTATTTCCATTATAGATACACGCATTAATGTTGGAAAACAAAGAGAGTGAAAATACATTTATTACGTAAACGTAGACGCGCTCTGTAAATAAACATTTCAATAAATCGAACAGTAAAACAGGAGGAAACAAGAATCGACATTTATACTGGTAATACGCGTTATATCTTCCGGTACTATCGTTCTCATACTTCCACCATTTCCACCCATTCATTCCTTTCTTCTTCCTCCATCAAACTCTTCGTATTATTTATAGGAAAACAATTTGTATTGAATATTATCACAATTCCAAAATATGCGAACATTTCCACGAGTTTACAATCCCATTCGTTTTTAGCTACGACACTAGCGTGAGAGATGGAAAAAAAACAGTCATTAAAAACGATTGATAGTGAGATGTAATACGGTACGATAGAGAAAAAAGAAGGAAAAAGTATTTGTTTTGCAACAACTAGTGCTTAATGTGATACCAGTAAATACCAGGTATCGGAAAAAATGAACGATATCCAAGGAAAACCGTCGATGCGCCAGGTCTAAATAGAAACTTTTCCAATTTCCAGGACTTCGTATTTATAAGTTCGCATGCCCTTCCTTTCTTTTTCGCAGATTCTCGTACTCCTAGTCTGCTATTTACCCCCCCCCCCCTTACAAGTCATAGTCGTACTTTCGCGTGCTTGATGTACGATTCCTCGTAGTAATACAAGTTCCAAGGCAGACTTTCGAACGCTAAAAATGTATCCCGAGAATCTAACTCCGACTCTTTCCATCGATGTTTCTTTACGATCTTAAGGAAAAAGTAGCGAATTTAGCTTCATACGAAGAAGCGTTTCGTCGATTGCGAACTAAAACTCTGATCCAATGGTCATTATTGATCTGGCGTAAGTAGTAAGAGGATTTCAGGATTTTAAAAAGTCTTAGAGAATGTTCGTAAAAGTTCTTAATACTGCCTCAATCCAAAAATGTAATGGTTTATTCGTTACGAAGGTAAACTCAAGTCAAAATCAATTTTGTTAATTCACAATTACGCGCATTGAAACTAAAATTGAACGGAAACGGGAATCATTACTGGCCGAAATTTTGTAAAGTGCCGTTTTACATTCAACATACTGCAAATGAAATTTTATCGATCAATACTCAATGGATGTGATGCAAACTTCGACATGATTTCTCTTTAAAAGAAAAAGTATATTTTCTGTTAAAATCTATATTAACGATGATAAGGTTGCTATCGAGTTTACTAAACAATAAAAATCTTGGCAAAAAATATTATGCATTGCCACTTCGATATATATATATATATATATATATCATATCTTTTATCGAATCTCGAAATACTATAACAGCTGATTTCTGCACGGCGGCGAATCCAGAGAAATTTATTTACATCGATCACTATGCGAAGAACGATTTTGATCCAAGCAAGTACATCCAAACTTCTAAACGGACAGAAACTTTCGAACTCAAGCATTTCGATTTCTTCGGCATTATATATTGATGTTGAATTGCTGAATAAAGCGTACGATCATCTCAGATGATCTTATTATTGTAGAAGGTTAAGTAACTTTCTTATATTACGGTAAAACTATAGACACATAATTATTATATCTAATAACGCTCGTTTATGACCGTGATTTAGAATAAATCAATAACTCAAATAAAGGGACAGTATTTAATATTCACAGTCTGATCACAATTCAAAACATTTTGATTAATTATTCACTCTAAACAAACATTATTTTCGCAATTTATAGTTTTTCAAAAGCTCTTTGCAATCTTCGCAAATTGTTACGAGTATCAATTTCCCTAATTAAATAATGTGGTTAAATTTTACTGATTGTGAGCACCAATCGGCTCGAATTGTTGAACTTCGTCGAATTTTCTACAGATCTACTGCATTAAGTTTTATTCATGAATTTTACACGGACAACCTGCATACCATACCATTTTCGAACTAAATGTCGAATTCGAAAATATTCCTTACATGACGTAAGTATTGTATTATTTATTTTTCGAATTTCATTGGATGTTTTCGATTTGTACTATTTTTTGTTTTAATTTTCATTTGGCATCTGACGTATTTAAAATATGTATCTATTATTACGTACGTATTTATATACGTTCATACATAAGTAATTATCGCGAAAGCAAAGCGAGAATTCATTTCGATCATGCTACGTACTGGCGTGCCTGCTCGAATAATCATACATAATAAAATATCTCACAACGATGATTACTATCGTTATTCGGCGCCAGGGAAAATCGTTTTCATGATTCGGACAAAGGCCGACAGTTCGCGATCACCGCGGTTTTCTAGGTACATTATTGCGTGTATGTACGTAGAAATATACATATATATAAAATATTCCTATAATTTATCCATAAATACGTCCATTGTAGTCCCGATTCGACGCTTACACCTGTCACGGGCTATCGCTTCAAATCTCGCGACGAGATCGAAATCAATTCAATCGATTGTAACGAACGTACTAACAGTGTGGTATGTGGTGCTGATAGTGGCAATGGTGGGAGGGAGAGAATAGAAGAGTACAATAATTCTCGAACAAAGGGACGTTCGATAAAATCCAGTTAAAAGCTTCGTACAGAATGTTAATAATTTCACAGAACGTAGCTATAACACATTATAAATTCTATTGAGATGAATTTATAATAAAGATAAAAGTGATCGTTGAAAAAAAAATTACCGAGTTACAAAGGAATAATCTGGAACACAAAACTGCTCCTATGTTTCATTAATTCTATATCATTATGAATAGTATAATACTTACCGACTTGCTGAAAATATAGATCATAGAATTCGTACTATTGCACTTCGTATTTATCGTCAGGAATTCACCCTTTTCCTATTACTCGCGCGCGTCGAAAGCCGTGATGGCTATGGCGATGATAGTGGGGATATGTAGAAGTGGCGGCGAGCTGCGGCAGGGAGAATTTAAGGCGTAAAACTTTCGCAATTACCGAATGTTCGGTATCCTTGAAGAGTTGAATAAGTGCCATGGATGCCTAGCACTGAACTCCACCCTCCACTTTTCTCACTCTCAACCTCTCATCCCTATTTTCAACCCTTACTATCGCTCTTCTGTTTCTCCTTCGACCCTTGTCTCTTTTCTGTCAGCTGTGAAATCAACCGAATGTAAAAAAGCTGGAATTTACGATGTAACGCATACGTATGCAATGATAAACTACAAGGAATTTTTCCACAAAGCGCATCGTTACATATCGAATAACGCCAGCTTTGTCTTTCATACTATCTCGTATTTTTATGTGTACTCCTCTTTCTCTCTACATTTTTTCATCTACTCCAAATCAGATCCTTTTGCTATTCTATACGTTAATATCGATTGATACTAGAGATGAAAATCGTTGTTTTTTTTTTTATAGTTGTGTCAAATCGTTCGAAAAACTTGTAAAATACTTGCCTACATTGTTTTACATTGTGAAACATACTTAACGATTCTGTAATTTTGTATTTTTTATAATTAATATCATTTATACGTTGCTTCTAAATTATATTAAATAACTTATACATATAAATAGTAAATAAATCTACGAAAATCGTAACACGAACGAAAAATTACTAATGTCCTTTTTGATCTAACGTGTTCGTTTACTGGTACCTACATACTTACGAAACGGTCTTGTTAAGTCTATCCTTTACAAACTAACAAACGTGAAATACAAATCCTCTTAACTTCTCTCTCGGAAAACCAGAATTTACGATCGTACGGGAGAATTTAAACTATGCGGCCTTTCTTCTTTTTTTTTTCTTCGTCTTGTATTTTTCTTGTTTTTCTATCTTTTCTTTTATCTTTATTTTTTACGAATACCAAAGCAAATGTTAGTTATAAATCTCCTTAACTTTCATTACGAATAAAGGACAACAGATCGTAAATAACATCGAAGCAAACATTTCTAGAGATATTATTAGAAAATTTAATTTTTTTTTTTTTTTTTTTTTTTTTTAATAAAAATCGAAGAAATGATTCCTTGATGAATGAGAGAACAGAAGGGAACTCATTGCAAAATCTTATTCTAGAGAATTTCAATCGATCTACATAAAAATATCAAGAAATGAGATTTAACAAACCGTTTAAATCTAAACTGACCGATGAGTTCGCAAAAGTGATAGAATAGACATGAAATAACGTAGTCATCGTTCGGCCTTCTCGTTATCGCAGAATGTAAGAGAATTCCAAGAAATTCCGTAGACTTCTCTTCGAGCTTTTTGTCGCTTAGATAGGACGAGGACGAGCGATATACTCGAAAGGTCGCATGAATAAGTCAAGAGAGAGCCGCTGGTAAATAAAGCGAATACCATGGACGGTCGCGAGCCACGCCAAGACACTCATTACGCTGTCTTACAGACGTACTATATTGAATTTTTAATCGTGCGACTATGACGGAGAAAAGGAAAGGAAAGAGGAAGAAAAAAAAAAAAGAACATGAAGAAGAAGAAAAGGAGGACCATCCAAACGATCTCGATGCGAAGAATGAGAGAGTTTTGAAGGTAGCAAAGGGACACAGAAAAAAAAGAAAGAAAGAAAAAAAAGAAAGAGACAGAAAGAGAGAGAGAGAGAGAGAGAGAGAGAGAGAGAGAGAGAGAGAGAGAGAGTGAGAGAGAGAGAGAGAGAACAACTTAACTTTGCGTTTGGCAAGTAAAAGCCGTTTCAAGAAAAAGCTCTGTCGAAATCCTTGGTCGCGAATCTGTAAACGTGCTGACTACAAACTGCATCGCGTAATCGCGTAATTTACATTGCAAAAGAATAAAAAGAAGTCCTCAAAGAGGAGCGTACTGTCTTCTACTGTCCTTCCTCCTCCAACATTTCCTTCGCTCTTTTATCTTTTCCCTTGAGTCACGAAAACGTTAAGGAAGGAGGCAATGAGCGCAGGAGATTTCGCCGTAACGGATGCAACGAAGCGACAAGTCGACTGGCGAAAAGGGCTAAAAACGTCTCGGATGTTTATCTTCTAAGTTACGCGAGACACTAAATTGGACGAATATACCATGCCTCTGCATTTTCAAATCATAACCGGTTCCATGTTATTTGGAATTACGAAGCTATGTCCCTAATCCTGCAATGGTTAAAATATGTTTTTCTTTGCTTTTCGTTTTTCTCCAAATTGTAATATGATGACCTTTTTATATTTCCAAGAAATTTATCATCATGTGATATATTATAATAAAAACAAATTCTTCCCATGCTTTATACATTGGATCTTAAAGTATAAATTACATTCAGAATGAAATTAAATTTTTATTTGTTTAAACAATAATTCTTTTCATATAATCAATTTTTCAGATACTTAACTGATCATTAATCTACGATCTCAAAATGAACTTTTATAGACATCGAAATTCCACCTTTGATATAAACTCGATATACTTGATCTATTTAATGATGATATCAACATTTTAAACAAAGAATCGTAATTCTAATAAAGGTAAGAAAAGAAAGGAAGAAGTCGTACATCGAATAACAGCGAACGTTAAGATTGCAATCGGCATTAATCACGGCGACGAGAACGTATCGCGTAGCCTCTCTTTGTCTTACGACTCTATTCATTTACTCGTACAAGGTATAGAGTGACAACAGTCTCTTCAGCGAGGTATACTTTATCCTTTAACACAGCTACACTGATAAGTATTATTCGTATAAATACAAGAAACATCGATTTCTTCAACGAAAATACGACATTTGATTCGTTAAATGCGATTAAATTTCCAATTAATCGAACATTGATTGCATATGTATTCAATGAATAAAGGAAAACAATGATCTAACTTATCTTATTATAACCTAAGCTTCTCTTTGTGGTGCTCTTCGTCTTCTCTCTCTCTCTCTCTCTCTCTCTCTCTCTCTCTTCCCCACTCCCTCTCTCCCTCTCTCCCTCTCTCCCTCTCTCCCTCGCTCCCACGCTACCTCTCTCCCTCGCTCCCTCTCTCCCTCGCTCCCTCTCCCTCTCTACCTCTCTCTCTCTCTCTCTCTTACTCTCTTTCAACAAACGTTTATCTGATGGCCCCGTTCGCTAACTTGCTTCGTAACACCAGCAAACATATCTTCGTAATAGATTTACCCATGTGTCAAGCTAACGATGATAACAGCGTAGCTATCACGACTGTTGCGAAGTTTCTAACCTTATTTTTGCATTGCCATTAAAATCAAAAGAAGAAATAACAAAAAACGTAAAGCTTAGAGATGTTTGTTAAAAAGAGTTTATGAAAAAACACCACCAAAAATATACAAAAAGTCACGAGTTCTTTTATTACGTATGTATGTACATCTTATATGATGATGATGATATATAATAACAATGTAAAATGTACACGTCGTCGTTGTAACTATTGTAGTAATAAAAAATTAAAGAATAATTTGAGATACAGAGATTTACTGTGCGTGTAGATAAAATAAAAACAGAACTTCTTAAAAACGCAAAAATGAATTTACTTACATAATTTATTCCTTTAGTTAATCGAGGTAATCTTCTCGAAATAAAACAAATTCAGCGAAAGTACCAGAGACTATCCGATTTTCATTGGATAACTCTTTTAATGACCGAGCAAAATCCAAATCTGTGGAATTTTAACGAACGTGCACGATGATTTTCGCTTCCATCTGCGCAATTCCCTGAGTCTTTCCCTCGCTTGTAAGCGAGAATTCATTAGAAAGCCTCGAGGGAATAGCGTTTAAGGGGATACTATCGGGTTAACGGTTCGTTCGTTTCTATACTAGAACTGTACGAGCAAGAGGGAAAGAAAGGGAATGAGAAATAGAGAAAGAAAAGGAGAAAGATCGAGAGAGAGAGAGAGAGAGAGAGAGAGAGAGAGAAAGAAAGAGAGGACGGGATGCTTTCGGACATTTGGATGGTTGGAAATCAGTGATTCGCGGTGCACGAGCCATAAAACTCAGTGTACACCCCATAAAAATATCCGGGACGTGCGCGTACAAAGAGAGACCATCCGATTCACCGACGCGCCTCGCGGTGCTATTTTATTTTCTACGACCCGCGTGTCACGCGGCTTGCAGGACATTATTCGAAATTAATTCCGCGCGTGGGAAATGGCCGTGCATTCCTCGTCGTTGTCATCTCTCTCTCCCTCTCTCTCTCTCTCTCTCTCTCTCTCTCTCTCTCTCTCTCCTCTCCCTCCATCACTATCTTTCACACACACACTTTTTCGTTCTTTACCTTCTGGACACTAGATGTTCATATATCAGTCATCGCGTGATACGTAGTTGTCTACAAATCTACATTCCCTCGTTTTATCGTAATACAATAGAATCACCTCTATCCTCCAAACTGATACGAATATGTATACCAAGAATTCGGAATTTGTATGTATATGTATTGTTCGAAATACCGTCGAAATCGAAAATATACGAGCAATTATTAAATTACGTTATATAAAATGTGCATGCAGAAGTGTATAAGTAGAAAGCGAACTGAACTGTGCGATATCTTCGCTCGTACTGATGTCGACAACGACCTTTAGACACGTCCTAACAGGTCTCGAATACCTATTGATAAACGACCTATAAAAAGGAAATACAAGTTACTCTTAACTCATACAGTAATGTCGAAAGTAATATGTAAATATAAATAGGTTTTCAAAATACTACTACAAATCGTAGTATGTTAACAAACGGCTAAGTGATATGATGAGTAATATCGAAAGTATACATAAACTATTTGAATAGAAGTACTTCATCAGCGATATTAACGATTAAATAATAATATATAAACTCCCTTTCTCTCGCCATCTAACGCGTAATAATTATCTCAATCCATGGCATTATTCGTTTTAACGTACAGGATTACCAAAGATTACAGGAATATCTATTTCGCTCATCAGTGAAGCGCTAAAACTCATTCGAAAGCGATTAAATCTGCGACAAATGAGGATTCGCGTCAAAATCCTCTTATTTATTTTAAAAATATGTTTATATAGAAGTATATATAAACTTTTCATAAATACGATTGATTTTGAACTGTGGAAATTAATAAGGAGGATAATTTTTTCTTCCATTTCTTTCCACTCTTTTCTTCCACGTAAACTAATTACGATCCTTCAGAAAAATATAACATCGTTCTAAACAAGTGACGATTACTTTAGGATCGTATCATGCGATCGAGTGCACAATAGAAAACAAATTGCAACACGTTGCTGTATGAGTTATTAATTCCATGCGATCGCGAAAATGAGAGCCGTAGGGAAGCGTTTTAATTAAGTACAACGTATATATCGGACATCACCGATACTCAACACGTGAAATTACTGATCGAAAAATTAAAATCAGATTTTCTATCTAGCAAAGTATCCTTCGATGGATGAAAAATGTCCTGTTATTATTCAAATATTCTTTACTTCTGTAATAACGATGTAATTATATAATCCTGTCGAAGTCATCGATGACATATTGAGATTAAGTTTCTTTTATCTTCGTGTGTATGCTTGTGTGTACAACCTAAGAAATAATTTAATGTCAAACTTTTAAATAACATTTATGTTTTAAATTTAATTATAATAATGATCTATTAAACGAGTTACTTATATATGATTTTGTCTTTCAACAGACGAAGATTATAATCGAGTAGTTGTATCGATCGTATCGTAACATATTACAGTAAGACAGAAAATCGATTTGTCTATTAATTAGTACCGAGCAGATGCCATTTAATACGCTACTAGTCGAGTTGTCGACATAACTCACTTAAAATGCTCGCAATGCGGCATATCCTTCGAGACTGACGTAAGTCAGACGCGTCCGATACAATGATGCGAGGGTAGAAAGCAGTAGGAAACATAGAAGGAGAAATAGATGAAAGAAGGGTAGGGGGAGGAAGGTGCATACGGCAGGTGGTGAAACTAATAGGACGTTTCTTAAGGCTGAATTTAACTGGATCGGGATATGAAACGGCAGCAAGTTCAATGAGCAACTCGAGCAGCTAATGGAGAAGGCACTTATGGTTATTATATCATTTCGAACGTTTCAACGACAGTAACTATAATCTCATGCAAGGTTAGTAATTAAAGAAGACGTTTTTGGCAACCGATCTCATATCGTTACATCTATATTCGTCTAGCATAACGTGAAAACTTTTTATTACGCGCAAAATAATAATTCTATACGTTTTTGGCACCGTGTAATGATATAAAAGATCATCAAAGTTTTCTTCTCGTCGTTATTATATTGTCATTATTATATGGTTATTAAGATTATATTATACTTTCTTTTTTTCATTTCTTAATCGTCGTAAATTCGATAAACGCGGGCATACGAATCGTATTTTCATACTCGTCAAATTTATTTAAATTATATTACAAACAGGCTTCGATTTATTCTTCCAATATCTCATATTCCTTTCTCTCGTCGTTTTCCAAACGTTCGTAAGGCAAACACATTCAATACATTCGAAACTAATGCGCGAACCGAGAGAAACCATTCGATCTAAGAAGGAAATTCACTAAATCCCTCGATTTGAAACGGACTAGGTAAAACTCGAAGGGATTCTCTTCTATCGATCACAAATGCATAGATATACTAGAAAGTAAAGGAAATTGTACGATTCGTAGATGTATACATGCGTATCGTTCCCTACCTACGACACTTTTATTTAGGAAGGTACGCAACGGGATTGGAATCGGTCAAGCTCGCTCGAAAGGATTTTAAAGGTTTAAAGTCGTGTCCAGGGTTTGATTGAAATCAGTTTGTCGCTATTTTATTATCCTGAAATTGATGCTGCAACGTGGGCGTGCATTCACATCAAATCCTTTTCTCTATCCCTTTATCTATATAAGAGATTTATTCTCTCTCTCTCTCTCTCTCTACCTATCTATCTATCTATCTCTATGTCTATCTCTATCTCTCTCTCTCTCTCTCTCTCTCTCTCTCTCTCTCTCTCTCTCTCTCTCTCTCTCTCTCTCCCTCTCTTTCTCGCTCATTGTTATTCGTCGCCGTTAAACTTGACACTTTCATCGCGGTAATAAAAGATAGACAAGGCAAACGTAGCCTTTCACCACTCTTCTACCTAACTTTGCACCTACTACGTATGCACTACGTTAGCACGCACGTGCGCCAAGCCAGCAATCCGCTGATATGCACGAAATGTCACCCTTACAAGTACCGTCGCGATCTCGTAACTCTCCAATATGACGTAGGTGATACCGCAAGAGTCAGGATGCGTTACACAACCTCGCAACAACAATGTAGAGAAAGCGAGAGAAAGAGAGAAAGCGAGAGAAAGAGAGAAAGAGAGAGAGAGAGAGAGGAGAGAGATAGAAAGGACCAAATTTCTCTTTCCCTCTCTCCATTTCTCTCCTATACATAAACATAACGCTAGTACGCTCACGTGTATCTGCCTCTTACGCGTTTTGCTACACCGGATATATGTTTTGAACGCGGTTCTCCTCGAATATGTATGCGCATACATACGTACACGATGCGGATGATCGTAAGCCCAGGGAAACGACGTTCGCACCGTAGTTTCTCGCGGTTTTCGTCCGCTCTAACGTCGAAACGCATTTCGATGTCCCTTTGGATAGGGATGTTGCTTTCGTTGAAATGGCTAACCGAACGACCTTACGCCCGTTTTCTCTTATACCTTACTCGATTCCGATATATGTAAGTACATATATACGTATCTGCAGTCGTCAAAGTTTCTCTATTTCCGCTTTAGTCTTTCGTTTGCGTGATCATACGTATATCTTTTCCAGGATTCGATAAATTCGGTATTGGTAACATTCGACAAATCAAAGATGTTGTATTTATAGTCGCAAAAAAATTCTTCAAGTTATTTACTTATCTAGGTACGACGTATCTACGAAGTAGAACTTCAAAATTAAATTGTCAACGATTGACCAAACATCTTTTATGTTTTTATTTTCATTCGTTCATGATTCGTCTTTACTTGTACATTGTTAAGCCTAGTTGATGAAATAAAGAAATAAAAGCGAGGTAAGCTAAGATTTTTACAAAGAAAAAGCGGCTGCACGCGAGATAAGAAGAAGAGCGGGTTTCCTTGTAAAAAGCGCAGTATAAAAACGCTACAATACTAACAGGGTACGTCTGTAACTGACGTAAAGGTCCAGCTCGGGACAAAAATATATTTTACCCACGTCGGCGCAACATGACTTTGCGATACATAGATATCTAAATACATATACATATATATATATATATATATATATATATATATATATATACACATATATACATCATAACGTAACGTTACTTTTACTCCCACGTAGCGAGAGATGACAGTTTTATTTACATTTGTCCGATTCAAAAACCAGAGGAAGTGGACGAGAACTGTCCTTGATAGAAGAACGGTTTTAAAAAGAAGGTCAAAGTCATTTTATCGCCTGCCATTTTCAGTACAATTTTCATCTCGAGCAATCCAAATCAGAATAATGTTTTGTATATGCAAGAAATATTCACAGATATTTGAATTTGGTGCATAAATATTACACTATACTATGCTATACATACAAAATGAGAATGACATAGGAAACAGGATTTAATACTTATAAGAATCGTTCAAGGAATACTAAATACAAAAATAGAAATAGAAAAATTGTTAATAACTACTTAGAAATCTATCTACGTGAACGATGACTGAGTGTAACCTTTATCGAAGAAGAAATAAGATGACATTACGAAAAAATATTAAATACGTGTATATTTAATATTACTATATAATCGAATTCATAACGGAATCAATAACGGAATTCATTTATGTCATGTCAGGTGCAAGTATTACCTATTTCGTGAAGATTCGTTTTACGGTGACATGGAGTAACGTTAAATCCAGTCAATGAAGGATACAAGTCGAAAATTTGATGAGAGATCCTCCGTTTGTTGATTTGAAACTGATCAATGATACACGCGTTAATTACCACCCAGCAAAAGCTCATTCTCACCGGATTGACCGGTCAGTGCCGTGACAGGATTACGTATCTACGTTGTACATACGAGGTAGAGCAAGGATCAAATCCAGCTAATATCGCGTATGAATTATGAATCTGTATCGTGCTTAACACTGGAGAATCAACTCGGTAATGGTAGTTATCCGATAGGTGTAACAACAACAGCCTAATACGGATCGATCTAACGTCTGGACCTTCTAGTGACGTTACGAACACATTATGGATTCAAACTCGAATACTCATATAAATTGATTCTTATGAGTTAGAACGCGTACGAAAAAAATAAAATAAGACTATATTTAAGTCGCAGTACATTGAAAATATTTCAATTGATAAATTCATACAGATCGAATTTTGTTTAATCGATAAAAATTATGATAAAATGATCTTAAACGGTAAAGTAACGTAAATACATTCTACAAAAGATCTATAAAATTTGTCCTCCACGATTTTAAACGATAAACTTATCTACCACTATTCCATTTACGAATGCTATCTTATCACGTGTCAAATCTGTGCATATCTATTTTTTCCGATATAGATCCTCTACGAGTTTACACTTACTTAAGCTATCATACGTTACACCCAAGGTGTTAAGATATTTCACGTACTATGTACATGTATATCTATATATATGTATGTACATACATGGAAAGCTACTTGATGCCAAGTACGTGCTTGACCAAGCACTGACTTGATGAAATGTATATTGGTATGTTCAACAACCACATAGGTCAATATGTAAAAAAGTGATTTAAATCACATTTTAAACAATTTTATTACACAAGTTAAACAATTTTATTTTTTTTCATTGAATTTTAAAAATAAAGCATAATAAACATCAAAGGGACACGAGAAAACGTAGTTTCATTCTAGAAAATGCTTAAATAAAATTACTATTCCATAATTTTATCTCCAATGCTCTAACTTAACTTTCATTCACTGTGCATCTTCCCTTCCCTGAAGCTCTCGTGAAAGATAATGGATTATCTTTATATTATACATTTTAATACATATATTAAGTTAATACTACAGCCTTTTGACTAAAATAATGTCGGACAGCGATAGTGTTCATTTTTTTTTTTTTCGTATCGAGTCATAATATGCTCGCGCTTGATGAATGTCCGTATCGATAAAAAAAAAAAAAAGAGAGAAAAAAATACACGACCGTGGTAAAAAGACTACTTTTAAAGTACTGAATTTTGGTCTCGTTCGCTCGAGTATCGATAGTCGAGCGTTTCCCCCATCGGATACAGAAAGTGATGTGATTTCTACCCTATCCGAAATATACCCTCAGGAAATATTTGAATAAAAAAAGAAAAAGAACAATTATCGAACGAATATAAAATCACTGCTATAAATAATAGCGAACAATGCAAACCGTTAAAGATCCATAACTGAGATAAAATCGATGGAAACTTCGTTATTCTTCTGAAATTCTTGAAACATAGCCTAAACTTATTCACTCGCTGAAGAAGAAACAGAAAAATTTTTACGACCTTTCAAACGTTGTAAATTACAAAAGGATGGGTCACTCATCTCTTTTGCTTTCTTCACTCTCTCTCTCTCTCTCTCTCTCTCTCTCTCTCTCTCTCTCTCTCTCTCTCTCTCTCTCTCTCTCTCTCTCTCTCTCTATCTCTGCGATTTTTCTGACTTACCTACATTAATCTTCACTTCTACCGCGAACGGTGTGAGAGAAAATAAGATTGATGAGCAACTCACCTTAATTAATGCAAAGCCTTCACTGTTGAGAAAGTACATCAAGCACTTAAACGGAAGCTCAATTATTGTGAAGGCTAATTCAATTTTAAAATGATCATACTTGAATGTGTGTGTGTGTGTGTGTGTGTGTGTGTGTGTGTGTACACTTGACTTTTACTACTATAGATTTAAGTTGGATCTATATCCAGTGACTGTAGGTATCATCATGTGATAATAAGATTTTCATTTGTTAATGAAAAAATAAAATTTTAACTCTATAAAGATATTCCTTGTTCCAGTAAAATGTTTTCGATATCTATTATTTTTTATTACCTATTTCTATCTTTCTCTTTATTGTTAAGCAACACTTATTATAGTGGATAAGTTAATGTCGTTACGCGGGTCTACGAAAACGGACACAATATAAGGAAAATATATGCGTATGAGTAATCCAGGATGAAAGGTAGCAATAGCAATAACAGTGGTTAGCAAGATTCCGGTACGAAGGATAAAGGAACGTTATTTTCTAGGCTTTGTCAACAATTTGGATCACCTAAAAGAAATGAGAAATTAGGATTACATAGAGATACGTATTACTAAAAAATTATTATTAACGATCCCTCCTCTTTCTCTCTTTTCTTTTCTATTACCTCGACATTCTTCAACGAATCTTCAAAAATTCAAAACGGACAAAAACGCCATAAGTTATTTGATTTTATAATATGTAATTATATTTTTTAAACATCAATTATAAGAAGGAATTAACTGTACCTATGTAAAATTCTATTGCTTTGTTATGTCCAAATAATCTAATCCTGTCCAGTATTTAAAAATAAAAATGAAGACTCAAAAATAATAAATCACAATATATTTATAATTTATAAGTCGTCTTTAAAAAAAATATCAATATATAAGATAAAAATTGTCAATATAATAAAATAGAAACCCTTCAGAGAATAGAATATTTGAAAAACGGTTATGGGTCCTCTTTATGAAATTTTCATCAGACAGATGAAAAATAATTGATTTCGAGTGGAGACGATTTCTTAAAAGGGATTTTTATTCGACACATAAAACAGTTTCGCAGATTCTTGTCAGATTATGAAAAAATATCATGTCTATAGTTAATTATAGTTATTAATAGTTAATTATAGTTAATTATAGTTGTTGCGAGTTTCTACGTTCAATGATAAGAGCTTTGTGAATATGGAGCATAGGATGAGAACTCGATAAGCAAGGCGCGCGTAAAGCTATAGCGAGATAAAGTTACTAGCAGAGTTTAATTAGGTACGTTAACATCCAAGATGATAAAAAGTATCTACAAAGTCAAGTTTTTCTTGAGAAGTAATATATCGGACTTTCCTAGATGCCTTTGGATAATACCATTCTTTTTAATCTAAAAGTATAATTTATCTGTTTCCTTTTTAATCATTTTAACTTTTGAAACAATATTGTCAATTAAAATATGTTGTTTAGAGAAACATATTTTGTTTTAATAGTAAAAGAACTAACACGCACGAAATGAACGTCTTAATAATCACAATGTATGATCATGTTTGTGGTTGGAAGGTTAAGAGGATTTGAAAATATCTCGTAACTTTTCTTCGATAAAAGAAACATTGATTTAAATATAAATCATCTAAAGTTGAAAATATTTGGCAACGAATATCTTCAACGTTATTATGCTATGAGAAATTTGATTTCTTTTACAAGGTATAGTAACGAAAATACCTTATAGATCTATCGAACAAAAGTTGTATATTCTATACAACACGTCGTTTCAATGATATATCGTAACTACGTATTCGTTGCACCATTCAAAAGGCGATATGATTTATTCCGAAATCCGTCCTATACTATTTCCTATACGTATATCTTTCCATTTGCATGTTTTTCCTTTCAAATATCCACTAAGGAAAAGAATCTAGTATATTTTTATAAAATCGAACTTGCGTGCAATAAGAGAAGCATAACTTATTGAATTTTCATTGACAGGAAAATGATTCATTTCATTGAAGCAAACACGTAACAACGAATTGGTTATCTTGAATTGGCACTACTGCATATTACTAAATGTTCTATAAAAACATACAAAAATTTGTATGACCATTTGAAATATTTTATGACCATTTTGAATGAAACCAATTTATTTTCACGAAGAAGAAATACATGTATATCTAATATAAGAAAGACGATATCGATCCCTTTGTGTGTGAATGGCTTTTAAAATATTTCTCTAATATCAACGATGCGACAGAGTTTTCCTTTCTTCGATGCTCTTTCTATATAAGTATCATGCTTGTTTTTACTAGATCGCACTCCCATTATACATCGGGCAAATAAATTTACGTAGCGGCTATATGAATATTACTCTCACTTATAAGAACATTTTCTTATCCTACCATATGTTTGCATAGTATCCATATAAGCTTGCATAGGAAGTTGTAAAAGATCTATACTTAAATATATTCCGATATATTCAATAATACATCACTATATCTATTAAATTTTTGTGTTTTTATTTTATACGTTTAATTCTGCAATAAAAGTTAATTAATAAAATATTGCGCTTTAAAGCTTTCAGACAGAAGTTGGCGAGAGTGACGTTTCTTGGGAAATGTTCGACCTCTAGGTTGACAAGGGTAAATGGTGTTTAGAATAAACACTGTCTATAGAACCTTGACCCTTAGTCAATAGGCCTAGCTATGAACCGAACGAGTAATTAATCTCAGCTGATCCTTCTATCTGCATAAGCCTAGATTACTGACTGCTTGACATATGAGACTTCGATGAAGCTCAACAAGACTGAAGCACTATCGGTAACAAGACTAATGGTGCTTATTCATAACCCAATATACCTCAAATACGTTAACCGAACTATGGTTTCTCATTAAACCGCAAGGCAATTTACTTTAAAAGGACCGCTGATATCCTAAGATCCTATTTTAATCCCCATTTACGTCGACCGCCCGAACACTCTCGCGATATATTAAAGCTATTTCACACAACTCACTTACATATATCATAAAGCTAGTATATATATAGCGTTCTTAACTCTCACACGATGAACAACATCGAAGGTATTTCGTTGAAAACATCTGAAAAACATCAAAAAAGGAAAATCCTCGTGAATGATGAGAAAAGACGGAAAAATAAAAGGAAACAATAAAAGGCATTCCAATCATTCGACGGAATTTAAAAGTCCGTAGAAAATATCCTCTCTTGTCGCACAATTTCGCTACTCGAGAGATTAAAGAAACCGCAGTGGCTACTATTCTGAGGTGTGAAACGGTTTTCGAGTCAGAAACATTTGAACTCGAGGGCTACGTGTCGCGACATTTCGCATTTCTACCTCCTTTGTTCAAACCTCTTACCCTTTTTGTCCATGTGCATGTTAGTATAACCCTATAAAGAACTTGTGTGAGGGTCACATAAATAAGTGGAGGTGAAATCAAAAGAGAAAGAGAGAAAGAAAATGAGAGAAAGTGAGAGTGAAAATCGCACAAATGAAAGATGTTCTCTCGAAATACCTTTTGTGATACTCATTGTTTCGCGTTCATAAGCGTCAACGATAGCACGAGGTGTTTTGTTTGTACTTCTCTCTCTCCCTCTCTCTCTCTCTCTCTCTCTCTCTCTCTCTGTCACTCTCTGTCTCTCTCTCTTTCTCTCTCTCTTTTTCCCCTGAAGGCCAACAAACCTGCTAGATTCAAACGCTTATTTGTTTCACGCGTGTCACCATAAAATTCTAACTGCAAAATAAAGAGAGAAACAGATAGTAAAAGTTCGATTCGTGTTTTTATACGCACACGAATACACGAACCCATGAGTTTATTCGTATCATTTCATATAACATATTATATAGAATATACATGCATCTACTCAAAAATCGTTATATGACTCTCTTTAAAGTAAACGTTTATTGCCATATATAATGTGAAATGTTACATTACTAAAGTAATGATCACGCAGAAAATTCGGTTGATCGCCTAGTGTGCATTTTTAAGAATGGCCGACCATCCGTTAAAATATTTTTTCATCGGATATAATTGATGTTTAATAAAAAATTTAAATTCTACATATTTTGCTGCCGTAACAGGTTCGTTAATAATTAAAAAAAAAAACAATACTAATTCCAAGTTGCATAACGCGTACTCTTTCGATGCAATAATAAATATTTAGATTCAAAACAGTTTAAACATAATTGATTATTTTAAAATAAAAAGTAAGAATTGTCAAAATAATTTAATCGTTATCACACACACACACACAAAGTTAAATTCTTTATTTTATTACGAACTGTAGTCGATAGAAAATAATTATCTAGATTCAGTGAATCGTCGGTAAGATCTAATAGTCTATGCGGTTTGATTCCGTTGAACCGATTCAATGGCGTCACCTATTCGCACTTACCAGAAATGTTTCGCTTGACCAGGCGTGAAATTACAAGAACCACAGAATGTGGAAATGCCTAATGTCAATCGCAATGTCTGCTGGAGATTTTACGTTTCGCCATCGAAATAGAAATAATAAAATTCTAATAGAATAATACTACTTTTATCTATTGTTTCTTTTTTCTTATCATTCGAAAATACATACATACACACACATATATACTTAGGTATATTCTACGATTAATGAAATGATGCTAAAAATTGTCATTAAAGGATTTTAGAGGATCTTACAAATTTATTGGAAAAAACTTCACGTTTTTTTATTGGAAAAAGTAAAAGTCCAGAGACAATTGAGAAAAATAAAAAAAATAAAAATCTCAGTTAAAACGGTAAATGTTGTAGATCCATGAACTCGTAAATGCGGATAAACTCGGAGAGAAAGAAACGCTAGGGACGTGATAAGGGATGACGAAGGGTGGAGAAGAGAAGGGTCATGGCCTGAAGAGAATGAACGAAATCGCTGAATATTCACACAGCAGATGAATCAAATCGGTCCAGTCTGAATATTCAAATGTCTGTGGGGATGATAAAAATTATTCCCGGCGAACAGTTACCCATACTTTGAAGGCATAGTCTTCGTAATCTGCGGATCTCGTCGCCGGATAAAGATTATCTTTCTTTTGCTTTTTTTCTCTTTTCTCTTCTTTATCGAACAGATGCTACGGCATCGGTTTCGCGCGATGAATTGAAGAACGCCATTCTCATTGTATTCTCGAACTAACTCCTTTCTTCTTCTTTTTCTTTCATCGTGCTCCGAGCTTGGAAACAAGAAATAATGTCTTCAATGAAATCTACGATGCCATTCTTTTCCTTCATCAAGGTTATATATCTGTACAATATTTAATTCTTATTCTCGAATATAAAAATACACCTAGCTAAGTATATATATGACCTTTTTTATGGGGACAAAAATTGGGACAGCATAAATTCTCGAGTGTCTAAGAATATGACGGTAGAGACGATAATATTTAAACTGTTTTTTCATTTTTCTTATCGAAACGTGTTCAGAGGACAGAAATGTGGTGGTCTTCGACGAGCGATTAATGGAGCTATTATACCTTTATTTTCTACCATTTTCTTATTTTATATTAATAGTAAATAGATTTATAACATTTAACTACAGTAAACCGCTTTATATTTGACTGCTGCAAAGTTCTCATCCTAAATATATAATATATATAATTTAATATTATATCTAAATCCAAATAATAATTACGAATACGTCGTAAAATCCATAAATTTATATAAACACATGATAAGATAATAGAAATAAACCAGAAATCTTTGTTTTCTCTTCATTACTTTTATGAATTATAAACTTATGTTTGAGTATCGAAGAAAGATATTGATCTTACTGTAGAGTGTATTAAAAGTTCGTTGGAGGGATAGAAATGGCATATCATATACGCAATTGTTCATATCGGAAGATCGTGCCACATAAACATTGTTCTCAAACCATGGCACAACGTCATGGAAAATTCATATGAAAGAAAAACACAGACGTTGCTCCCGGCGGACAACCGACATTTCAACCTACGAAAGCAAAACTTTCAATGTCCACTGTAAAAATTCCGTTTCAACTTTTAAACACAAAGGGAAAAAGTATTCCATCTGTGGACTGATTTTTTAGCGCATTATTCGCCGTAGAATTGCAGAAGAAAGTTTTCTTCAAGTTGGCTTTTAAATCGAAAATATTTATTTAAAATTACGAGTACTCCTTGAATTTAAGAGAGCGTCAAATTCCACTTTGTTACGTTTCGAAAAATCTATTGGACATGAGTATTACACAGACAGTACATTTATTTAAATAAATAATTATTAGGTATATAAAACATAGATCTAAAAAAGCTAGAAATAAATTTTGGAGAAGAAAAGAACAAAAACCTCCATAGAAATGTCAATGTCAATATTTTAACTCAAACTAATTGCACAGAAGAAGTTAACAGAAAAAAAAAAACATAAGTTTTAAAATAGCGTGAGAAGAAAATTTGATACGTAGAATGAAAATATCATCAATGTTCAGAATAACAACGAATAATATAAACAATGGATAATGAAAAAAATGATACTTCCCATTTTCTCGTAATCATATATTACAAATGTTGATCTGCATTGAGAAAATAATAAAATGTTAAAACTACATTAGAGAAAATATTATACTTTGTATATCAAATATTATACGTTGTATGTCATGAAACGTGTATAGATGGATTGAAACAAAATATCGAGGAGTTGATATGAACCACCGATGCCCCGATCAATATTACTGGACAATTGTTTCGCAATTACCGTTACATCGAAAATGCAATGATAATTAAACGCTGACAGAACTGTGAAGCAGAGGATCGGTAAGGATATCGGAGGGAATCGACGAGTACGATAGTGGAATTGCGGGAGTGAGAATCAATTATTTCGATAACTAACGAAGCGTACCACCTGGCTTTCTAGTAATTGGCAGCATAATATTCTCAATCGAATGCAGGCATACCAATTTTTATTTTTCCCTTGTCTCCCTCGATCTCAATCCCTTGCGTTTCACAAAATCATATCGCGTAGAAACATACACGAAGATGTACACACACACATACACACACACACACACACAAATAATCGTACATAGACCATTACCGTGAATTCCGACGTTAAACCTGTTTTATGCCATTATTGGCAGATTCGATAATCTAATTAAAACATAACAAATGATCATGTGATTATTAACATATTACGACATTTGTCGAAATCATTCTATTTTATTTCTCTCTCTTTCTCTCTCTCTCTTTCTCTATCTGTTATCTTTGTTTATTTTAATAGAATACAATTTGATGGATTTTAAAAGTAAAAGTATATGTGTGTATCGATACGATATATAACAAATATTAATGGGAGTACATTCGACAAAAGCATATTTATGGTGAAAAATCACAATTATCGTTCGATCCATTCAATCCAATTACAATAATTTCCTTTTTTATACCTCTTTACTATTCCACGAATGATACATAAAATGCTACATAGGAAATATCTTAATGAATTTTCAAGTATACAAATATATTTAATATCCAAAATGGAGGAAGTGATGATACAAACAGGTCAAGAATATTTCAACCTTAGCGATCATGAGATTAGAGGATTTCGAAATATAGAGAACTTGTGATCCGATGTATGTAATCAACGGAATGAGCAAGTGACTCCAGAGAACGGTAGGTAGATACAAACCTCGCGGCAGTAACTACAGTTTGACCTGTCCTTTCCCTTTCCTTATACTCTCTCTCTCTCTCTCTCTCTCTCTCTCTCTCTCTCTCTCTCTCTCTCTCTCTCTCTCTCTCTCTCTCTCTCTCTCTCTCCATCTCTATTCACGGTGTGGTCATCTGAATAAACCATGAGTGCTGCCTTAATGACGGAATCGAAGGTACAAACGGTCCTCCGTCCCCATGCTTGAATCACTGACGTTGCTCGACATCGGTTGACAAAGATAAATTGCCTGAGCTTTTCGAGCATGTTACCATGAGGAATCTAAACGCAAAGCACCCCTTATGTAACGCACCGTTAAAGCGTGATTCCATTCGGACCGACTCGATGTACTATAAAAATAAGTCCTGGAAAGGATTTCGTGCGATCGGAAAGCCATTACCCACCTAAGCTCGATGATCCGTACCGAGACTATCTTTATATGTTACGTTAGATTTCTTTAATAGTTGAAAAAAGGGAGTTACTATGATTGTTAAATTACGTTGAGTAAATTGTCAGGACTTTAGAGATTACATTATTATAGTTAAATATATCATCATCTATAAAAAGTCTTTTTCAAGATAATTTTGAAAATTCATAGAACACGTGATTGCTCGTCATATGTGCATCTACGAAATACCGATAAAATTATTTATATTATACTGACAGTATTAAAGTTAGTAAAATAAAAGAGGACAGTTTTTTAACGAAAATATTTTTTTCACCGTTCTACGATTTTCTCTTTCAAACATATTGTTTTCGAAATATTGTCATTCATAATGCATGATCATATGTTTGTAGTAATAATAAAAAAATTACGTCGCGTCCACGAACAAGTACAGAAATCTTCGAAATTTATGTAGATTGGAATGTAAATGCTTCTTGAAAAAAATTATATACGTCAATAAAATATACACGTTAACGTTTGATATTTAAATAGAAATATCTTTGAAACTAGGAATGATAGAAATTGTAAGTAAATGTTGTTTTAAAAGACAGATTTTTATCTATCTTATTATAATATTTATAATAATTATTTAACAATTTTTTATATACATAATTTTTTAAAAGCATATGTAAAAAGCAATTTTAAAAATATAATGTTTATCTATCTTTTTAGAATTAATGTTTATCTATCTTGAACGATTATTTTGCAATACATTATGAATAATTTTTTATAAATAATTTTTAAGAGCAAGTGGAATCTTTTTACTGTTTAACCATATCTTCAAACGATAATGTAACAATATGTCGTTAATAATATTGTTCTATACCGAAGAAGAAATATAATCATGTATCAAAAATGTTTATATCTAAAGAAAGAAGATGTTAAATAATTATAAAGGTTTTTAACACAAAAGAACCTATTATTTATTATTAAAAAAACTATTAAACGATGTCGAAACGATCAAAAAGGAAAACCGATAAGGGAAGGAGAACAATGACGGCGATATCAAACAATCGTCTGTTCGTCGGGTAAAAAGAGTTTGCATGAGTTCTGTGTCTGTCGGGGCAGCACCGCTAACAGTAGACTTGCAATGCCCTCGTATATTACGCGGCGAACTCAAACATAATATCCTGAAAAGCACTCGTAACTCCATTTCGTGGGTGCGCCGGGAGTGTAGCTCGTACATAATCCACCGTGGATGTTTTGCACCACCTCTCTCACTCTCTCTCTCTCTCTCTCTCTCTCTCTCTCTCTCTCTCTTGTTCACTTCCTCGCGTTTGACAGATGTTTAATATTACGGCAAAGTTTCTAGCTGAGCAGTATACAGGCAATACACGCTTACGACGGATCTCCCCGACCGATTGCCTCCTCTAAACTGCATTTTACCTCACGTTTACTTCGATGCTTTGAATTTAAGAGAAAGAAACGTATGAAGGAGAGAGGGAGAGAGGGAGAGAGAGAGAGAGAGAAAGAAAGAAATAAAATATTCGAAAATGCAAATCAGCTGCCAATTTACAAGAGAGAGAAAATTTCCCAAGCGAAACATTTATCATGACTGATATTCAACAATGTTTTCATCTAATAAACATAGTTTAAAGCACTAATGTAACATGAAAAGAAGGAAATTCTTGTGGTATTCTCGGTAATTTTTTTTAGTCGTTAACAAAATACGCTGCAAAAAAAAAATATAAAATTCACAAATCTCTCAATGTAAAAATCTAAAGTAATACCATTTTGCATGTACTAACGGCTTATTAATTTACATTTTCACGAACCAGATACAAACATTAACAGGTTCCGTGAGTTATGATATCGGTCCATTTCAAGCCAACATCGGTAGTAATCCACTCTGCCAGACGAATGGCAGCAATTTCTCGATCGGGTATTTCATGCTTTTTGCACCAATGTGATTTCTTTACATACATTTTACAGTTATTCTCGCACGACACAAGGCCATCCGTCCATGTTACCGATAAAATTATGATAATGTAATGCACAATGAAATTTCGAAACAAGTTCGATTAACAATTAGACACTTAAATTGTACACATTTAATTGTCATTTTACACGTACACATAATTACGTAGTTCCAAACAGAAAATGTATATCCCATTAAAATGTATTATAGTCTCGTTTTAACAACGAATGAAACAATAGTTTTGTATATGAAATAAAATTCAGGAAAAAACTTTATCATTAATTAATATTCTGACATTACGAAATTTCTAACTTACAGGTTACGCCATTATAATAGTATATATAATAATAATAATAATAATAATAATAATAATAATAATAATAATAATAAATTATCGAGAAATTGAATTAAATAAATCCAAGGGATACAATTATCAATAACTGATAATTAATATTTTTTTCGTTCATAATCTTATTTTACAATCAATTTCAATGGCAATAAATAACTACATATAACACAAATAACATATTTTGATCTAAAGAATATTAAAAATAAATTAAATAATAGATTCCGAATTTACATCACGAGAGATACACATGATATTAAATGAATTGAATGATATTTCTTCTGATTTTCAGAACGTTTGGATCGTCTAAATTGTGAAAACCTTAATCATCAGGGATTTTATTTGTGACAAACGTAGCTTTGATGTCTGACGTAGGTAATTGACAAACAACCCGGATACAAACTTTGTTTACGAAACTTTCGATAAGTTTTGGCCGGGCTGCACGTATCCAACACGCATAAATAACGTGCAGAAAAGCGAAGAAACTTTTCAAATTACGACGTCGCCGTATACTGACGTTAAGAGAACGAAAGACAGGATTTAAGTGGGAAAGAAAACGAGAGACGCCGAAAACTAACGCGCGATTGATGAAGATGCACTGCCTCTTCTTAGTTGATACGAAAATAAGAGATGGCAAGACAAATGAATTCTAAGAACAGAGAATTTATTTCTTCCCTTCTTGCGACAATGTAACTCAGCTAGATTCTGTACTGTATCTATATCAACGATAACATTTCTACTACTTGCTTGTTCAATTCAACGAATCTCGATTGTTTTCCTTTTGGATTATAGATCCAATTAGATAAACGTTTTAAAAATAACAACCACCAATTGAAACTTGCGATAACCAATAAAAATATCCCAACATTATATTAGAACATTGTATTACACAGCAAAATTGTAGAAAATATTTGTAGTTCTCATTTGCATTGCATATTTAACAAAAGTTAATAGATAAGAGTTATCAAAAAGTTGAACCGAAAGTATAGAATAATGATAATCCAATTTTCTGGCAAAGATTGAATAATTTCATAAACACCTGTTATTACATATATTATTGGTATTATATCTTCGTTCCTATTCAACAAATGATGGCTCGCAAGTATTTAGGAGATAACATACCCAGTATCATCGACGCTAGACAAAATATGAGCCTTGTCCTCGGCAGTTCTCACACGATATATTTATACTCCCGACCAGAAATACCCAACATTATTTATTATATTGGCGGTCATATTTCCAAAATATCGCCAACTTTGTCCACGGTACAAATCTGATATAAAATTTATAAATAATATATTTGCATTATTTGAAAATATGCTGCTTACAATAAAAAAAATTCAAAACAGATAGATCGATCAAGTTCTATCATTTTAACTGGTGAATTTATTTTTTACATTTTATTATCATTAATATTACTGTTTATTCCATTACTTTTTATTCAAAATTTGTATTTGTCTTTAGGATTTACGTATATTTTTTGACAATTCTACAAAGGGATTTATACATATGAGCTTTGGTTCGACAATAAAATAGGATTATTTGATGGAAGATAGAAAAACACTTTTTATGAATGTACTCTCCAAGTTATGTAGTATGGTCGCAAAGTGATGCAGATAGCATTAAAAATTTCTCGTATCACCTCGATAAAATATTCATTTCAAAGTGGGTTCCTCAGCAAGGCATTTTGGGTATGATATACGTGGTATACTATAAGAAAAGATATTGTAGAGATATGAGAATAATACAAAATAAAACAATAATATCAGAAAAATTTTGATGTGGATAGTATACATAGTAAATTGTAAAAAAAAAAAGGTAATAATTTATTTTTCCTTCTCTCATAGCTCATCCCAATATTAAATTACTTATATATCAAAGTGGTCTTCAAAGTACTGAAGAAGTACAAGCTATGGTGTGCAATTTATAGGAATACTAATAATATTTGAATAAAAGTATAACGTAAAAAGAATGGCATCTTTGGATGTCGCGAAACATCTTCATCTGGCTAATATCGCTTAAGAAATATTTCACAATTCAATTTATGATATGTTTAATAACAGAAAAAGGTAACTATTAATGCCATTTGAATTTATATGTAAATATTTTTATATAGTAACTTAAAGAAAAAAATTGTATTCTACATACAAAGAAAAAATATTAGAGCTTCAGGACATCGTCTGAAAAGACGTTCCTTACGATACAGTGGAAAATGCTGTGTAATGGATCGAATATGTTATACGTAATAAAGAAGAATTTACAATTTATCGTGAAATATAAACCGTATTATCAATGACACGATATAGATATTATCGTATTCTTATCAATACTTATTACTCTTTTAATCGTTCTTTTGCTATATATTATATGAACAATCTCGTCGTATACAATAAAACGTTATCTATTCACAAAAGAAATAACTTTCTTAATGTAATAACTAATATAATTTTCAAAGTATAATCTATATAATCGATATAGACTTGTATTCTATTGTAATTAATAACGTATTAACTTGTATTATTTTAGATTTATATTTGCGTTTATGCCATAGGAAACATTATATTATATCATGATTAAAATTTTGTCTTAATATTTATATTTTAATAGATTCTTACTTATTTCGAAATATTATTAATCCTTCTATCAATGTATTTATTTTTACTTGACTACATCTTTCCAAACTACTAATAATTTAGATTTTTCAGTTTACTCTGATTGAAAATTTAAAAGATCTTTCCTTAAGATTTAAATCAATAGAAACTAAGATAATAATGTTATTTTTTATCGAAACGACAGACAACGTAATTTTGAAAACATCTAATAAATCGATTTTTTAATGTGCTACGAGTTATGGCGAATAAAATTCACGAAATGGAATATCATGGGATATCTAAAATTGAGAGACTCAGCGAGTTTCTAACAGAGTTCAACGTTGTAATCGTGAAGTTAATAACAGGTTCTTGAATTTACCTCTACCAAACACATACAAATGCCCTGTGATATGGTAGATTATTCTAAACAATCGAAGGAAAATTACATCGTAGATGCGGTAATATAGAGAAGTTTATTCGATGTATCTCACGAGGAATTCAATTCATGATTGGCCTTCTGTCTATCCTCTTGCCAGTCTACGTTATATCGTTATTACTATTCCACCTGCAAATGCATGGTCTATTTCCTATCTCGAAGCTATCCACGATGAGAATTTCGTACGTGACGATAATGATAAAATGACATAAAACTATGGTGCAATTAAAAAGTCATTATCCTTAATTTAATTTTATTTCGACGTGTATGGCATTAAATGCAATTATCCGATAAATTTTACTCCAATTACAATCTTCTACGATCTTCCTATGAAATAAAAATAAAAATTAAAAATTATCCAGCCGAGTAATCAAAGAAAAAAAAAAAAAGAAAAGAGAAAAGAAAACAATTTTTCTCTAAAATCTCTTCCGAAGGGAGGAAGGAAGGGAAACAAAAGATAAATTCTAACAGGTTTCCTCCTTCGGCAATTTTTGTTAGATTTCGAGTTTCGACTTAGTCATTCCCATAGGAAAGAATGTAGACGGGAGCTTTGAGGAAATTCTACGAATTCTTTAGAGCTTTGCGGTAATACTATCCAGGAGGATGCGAAACGTTACTTCCGCAACGTGGTATCCTTTAACCGCTACTAGTCAGAAAAGCAGATTCCTTTCCTTTCCGTGCTTAGCGGTAACGTTCCGCTACCTTTTCTTCATCCCAAACACCATCAAGAAACGTATACAATATCTTTTCATAGATATGTATGTAGTTACCACCGATATTACTAAACGTTGCATCTGAGATGTAAAAACTACGAATCAATCCATTTTACTCGATATTATATTCAATCACAATCTTACCAAATTAATTTTACGACATAAAAGATAAATTTGAACGTACAAAAGTCGATAACCGATCGAACCAATTGAAATTCGACTAAGGGATCTTGAAATAGAAATTTTCGAAGCAGGTGGTCACGAGACGAGAGATTTCATCTACGCGGAGCGATAGGAGGATAAAAATAACAATGACTGGTGGAAAGGGAATTTGCTATCGACAGTGTAGAGAAAACACCGATAGTTTCAAGAAAAAACATCATCCTTCGATCACGTTCACCCGAGCAACGTGAGGGTGGAAGGTAGAGATACGGAAGGAGAGAGATAGCGAAGAAAGAAGATGATTGTTTGTGTGTGTCTATGTGTAGGGAAATAGAGATAGTGAGAGTGAACAGGTCTATATTGCAACGTGAAAACGCGTCGCCTTTCGGTAACAGTACTCTCAAAGTGTTCTGGACTCATCAGCCAGGGTAACACCCAGCTTACACGTAGCGCCTGACTTAACCCGAGCTTCTCTAGAATCTCTAGGAAACTTTCACGAAGTAGATTACCCGCGATACCTATCTAAGGTGCACGTACTCTAGCAGAGCCTGTCTTCAAATCTACCGACATATAACTCCTCTTCCTCCTCCTCTTCCTCCTATCTCCTTTACGTCTGTCTCTTTCGTTCCGTATCTAGATAGAGATCGTTATTCAAATTGCAATATTTCTATGCACGTATATATACGCGTGTACAAACTATGAAATGGAAACTAGCGAAATAATTTCATCCAGTATTTTAAGAATAGTGATTTTTACAATATTTTCAATATTTTTCTTAAAATATATAAAATGTGAGTGTGAAACATCTAACCTTACGACAAGTTTCATAATATTTTATAAGAATTATATATTTCACTTTTCATGATATCGCGATCATAATAAACTCTCTTTGGTCGTGTCTAAAAGTCGAATCACGCATATAAATTGAAATCATATGGCGAACGATAAGGTTCGAAGATCTTACGATGTATTCAAAGGAAGCTCGATGAGGGAAAATAATAAAGATTGAATTCATGAAGAGCTAAACAGAGAATGAAAATAATAAAGGGGAGAATTAACAGAAGGTATCGGTTATACATATATAAAGTGTTAATGGCATTCTATGTCGGCAAAGTTTCTCCTTTGCCTTAGCGTGCGATGCGTAATGCATTATGTAAGATTTGAAGGGAAGGTTGGCGCCTAGCTGTCTCTCTATTTGTCCGATGTAGCATCACGACACGTTCTCATCTTGATGACTAAACCATATAGCGTCGTCTCATGGCGATACGACGGATGTTTCATCCCAAATGTAATATTCGGCTATTTTATCGTATTCAATTTTTTCAAGTTTTTTTTCCTTTTCCTCCTTTTATTATATAATAAATTTCCTCGATAAATCAAAAGTTTAATTGACTAAATTGAATTAATTTAATTTGCAAATTTATTCGACAAGTAACGAAAATTCTATACAATGTATACTACGTATAATATGAAAAACGCAATACAAAGTGGAGAAACTAGAAACCTAACATCATGGAAGCTATTGCTTGCAACATTGCTCTTATTTATCGATTGCTACTGTGACTAGTTACAATAAAATTTCTTCTATATTTCTCGAATCACATTAAAATTTAACGAAAACTCTCTAAGATTTAATTCTTGTGTTATAATTTTACCTAGAAGATCGAAAATTATTCTAATAGAAATATAAACAAATTGATCTCATTGATTTTTAATCGAATGTAAAGTCAAAATTAAAGACTCTTATTAGTTAATTAATTCTTGCTGCGTCGTAAGAGTCGCAACTACGAAAGTTTTTCCAGATAGGCCTCTCGCACCGGATCAGCGATGATGGTCGATTTGCACGAAAAATCTTCCCCGTCTCTTCCTAATCGTCAGAGTTATAGACCCACTGGACGCGATGAATAAGGGCGGCGGCCGAGGCTAGTATACCGTTGAAGGCCGTCAACAAAATACCGCTCGCCACGTTCCCGCAAATTAATGAGAGAAGGCGATTTCTTTTGAAGGACCCCGTGTAGCTCGCGATTTTAATGCACGTAAATGAATATAGCGCGAATAAAACTTATCACAGTATATTTGTTGAAGTATGATACAAGTGTTGAAGTGTTATTATGTAATAATGTGTAGTTAGCTGTGTCGACTTTTTTTGAAGGAATGATACCCGAGTGAAGTTTAATAAGACTTAGAGGTCTTGATGTTGCGAGTCTGAAGGATGTAACTTGACTGTTACGATTTAGATTATACTGGATACCTCCATTTAAAGCATAGCTAGTATTATTGGTAAGACTCGATTGTCTTACTGGTGAGATCGAATGCTTAGATGCGATTGATTGTCGATTCCTCCTGAACTATCTACGAAAGCATCAATGAAATAGAAAAGGAAAATGAATAGGGAGGAGTTTAAGTAAAAAATTGCCCGGAAAGAAAAAACAATATTCTTATTGGTCATAGACGTGTCGGGATAGTTCGTTCGACATGTTTAAACAATCTCTTGTGTGTTCCTTTGCTTGGTGATCGTGAGACACATGAAAGTTGCATTGATATTTGAAGTGTAGGCGCCAGGCAAACTATTGGTTCGTCGCGCCTGGGAGTTCACTTTTACAGCTTATTTATTCTCCATCTCGACACATTAGTGAAGACTAGGTACTCGACTAAAAATGTCTAAGCTCGGACAATGATGGCAATGTGTTTTTTGTATCTATACGTTTTCTTAGCAAGTATCCGACGAGTTCCCAAGGACAAATCTTTCCAAATATTCAAAGTAAGAATATCATTATAGGAATAAATATTTTAATTTATTTACAACTCCTTCCCAATTTCATGACATCTAATCGTCACATAAACATGTCAAACATGAAGAGATGGAGTCTACGGAGCGATTAACACGCTTCTGTTCGAGCCGATCGGCGTGCCAATGAAGCACCTCCATGCGAGCTTCCACACGTGCAAGACGTGTTTCGTAACACTCTAGGTGTATGTTATGCATGAAATGAAGGCATTCGATACAGTATGGCCTATTGTATAACTTCCAACCGGCTCGACAAACCTTCGACTTGGTGTACCATGCCAATGTATATTTTTTATAGAATCCATGCCAAAGATCTTACGATTGAATTCTCACAATGGTAACCTAGAAGCGTACAATCAAATCCAATCAAATAAGGACTCTTCAATCATAAGAAAAATGAACAGCATCTTTATACACTTTCGACTTGATATATAATGCTTCAGACTAACGTGACTTATAAAATTTTTACCTATAATTATACTACCGATGTTTGGTTTTTCTCTTTTTTGTAATTTACGTCTTACAACAATAAATGAAATTTTAACAAAAAGATTTACGTACTTCGTTGTAAAAATTCACCTGAAAATAATTATGAAAATGACAATAAAATTCCGAGGAACTAAAAGATCTACAAGAGAATTAGCGAATGAGAACGTTTTGTAAACAATCAAAAGCCATCTCTTAAATGTATATTTAACAACGTCAACGACATCCTCTAAAAAGAAACGGAAAGATTTTTCCAGTATAATCTGGTGAAAGCATAATCCTAACATAATTATCGCCTCGCGTATCGCATAAAACTCTCTTCGGTAATTTTTATATGCTTGGATAAAATGTTTGTTACCGAATACATATTTCACAATTTTACGATACTCTTTTATTATATCTTCTCTGTTCACCTCGATGTGAAATCTTTTATGGAAAAATTTATCGAGAAGCTCTATCTTTTCTTCGCGAGAAAAAAAGATTAAGCAAATGTTTCCTGGTAATAATTCTCCTGTTACCTTGATAGCTGTTCGATTGTGACACGTGTACTACGTCGTTAAAGTTTTCTAACATCTTTAGTGACTCGTTAATATCGCTAACATGTTCGCATAATACCATTGATAACTTATGTATAACTGTATATCTATAACTATCTCTTCTCTCTCTCTCCCTCCCTCTCTCTCTATCCCTCTTCCTCCTCTCCCCCTTACACACACACACACACACACACACACATTTTTCCTATCTGTTTTTTCCCTCTCTGTCATTTTTTTTCTTTTATCTCCCGATCGAATTACCCTCATAGCCAGCAGCACGTTCGAACGAGAGCCGAATGTATTTTCCTCGAAATTGGATCGGCTGAGTTTGTTCATGAGGAAGCAAATGTTTCGTTGCATGACCAGAGCAAACAGTTTGTTCGCGGCTATGCTTCGCACGATCCGTGTAATGCTTTTAATTTCTACGTACTTTGCTTTTCTTGTCATTGAAACGAACCGAGAAAAACATACTTCCCTTGAAAAATAAAATTTTCAAACGATCCTCAAAATCACGAATGAAGCAGACGCCTACAAAAATTTGACTATCCTATATCATTTAACAAAAATCAAAATACGTAAATGAAGTTTCGAATTTCGATGTCTTTTGTTAACATTTCTTTAGTCGAACTATTTGCGTATACTGTGTTATTCTATATGAAATGTGGAAAAAAAAAATAAAATGAAATATTTCAAAATGGATGAAAAATAACGAATTGAATAAATATATTATATATGGGAAAAAGAAAAAATACAGCAATGGGGAAATAATGTCACGTTATTAAAATCGATTATAGCGATATATCTATACATATAAATAAATATATACAAACAAAAATACGTAAATCTGCAGTATAAGGCCTTCAAAATGATTGAACAAAAATAAACATCTTATTTCTCATATGTGATATCATATTCAAAAACATTTCCTAGAGAGAGATATAAAAATATCATTTGTTTTTCATATGGACATCCTACGAAAAGAACGACCATTGGAAAGTAACAAGAGGACTCGAATTGGATCGAAAGTAAGGATTCGCGGGTGAAGCAGAATGATAAAAGGCGTAGGACCAACTAGCAGGTGTCACGTAAATCGTACGTGTTACTTCGTACGACGAAGAAAACGTTCTGTCGTTCCTTTCGTACTTTTAACATGTTCCACACGTTGAAGACGGTAAGTACACGCACGTGATGCCACGAGGAAAATATAAAACCGCACGAAATTGTTGCTCCCTTGACGGAAATAGCGTTCCTCTTGCTTCTGGAATTTGGGACGTTTTGCGACGTTCATTATTCAGTGGCGGTCTCACTTAAACGTACCACGTATCTTTCGTGACGTATATGACCGTACACAGAACATAAGTTTTCATGGCGACGAGTATATTTAATAAATTTTTTTTTGCGAGGCCGAATATTATGTCATATTTCGTTTCATTTCTTAAATAAATATTTATTTACTTATTACGTTTCTTTTATTATGGAATATCTAATTCATTCGAAGAAATTTTATAAGTATTAATAAAAAGAATTCATAACTGCAATAAAATTACAAGATCAGGATTGTATTCCCATTTTTATCGTATTATTATAAAAATGAAATTCACGAAACCTTTTAAATCCCATTTTTCAAGTTGAATTCAATAGAACGATGTCTTTCCTTAAAAAAGCTGTTTTCTCGACTGGCAAAAATATACGAGTAATAAATCGAAGAACTCGAAAAGTAATAAATGCTGTCAAAAATAAAAGAAAGAAACAGAAAAAAACATTTCGACAAGGCTTCGCATCACAGGACTATAAATATTTACCGAATGACACTCGTCTTTCCCCGTTTCAATTACGATTTTCGTTCTCTCTTCACCATTTTTTACATGTGAAAGATCCTGAATAACACTAGACAAGATAAGTATTCAAAAATATAGATATATGTAAGGAAGAAACCCCTTAAATGTCATTTTCCTTTCGTTCTCTCCCTTTTTTCTTTCTTTCTTTCTTTCTTTCTTTCTTTCTTTCTTTCACATGAAAGAGAAAATATTTTTGATACGTTAAAATTTTCTGGGCAAGAAGACACCATTTCTACTTCTGTTACTCTAAAATTCTATCTCATTTTTCCTAGAACAATATAATCCGTAAGTTAGAATATTGCAAGAACGAAAACCAAGGATTACATTTATGCAGAACAAATTCTTCGAATACGAGATCCTTGCTTGAGACTTTAGACGGTAAACAAAACGATGGATTATTTGGACTCTATCTGCATTATGTAGTACATATATATATATATTTGAAAACTGCTAATAAGAAAACTGTCGAAGGATTATCTTTTGTGTGGCGTTAAGTGATTCAGGATGAAAGAGAGAGAGAGAGAGAGAGAGAGAGAGAGAGAGAGAGAGAGAGAGAGAGAGAGAGAGAGAGAGAGAGAGAGAGAGAGAGAGAGAGAGAGAGAGCTACAATAGAAAAACGCGACGTTTAATGCGTTTAAACTCGCAGGATGAAATACGATTCGTACTTGGCACAAAGGCTTTTCGAAATGTAAGCAGAATATCCTTGAAACTTCATGCATCGTAATTATATTATATACATTTTCCTTTTCCTCGTTTCTTTCTTAACCTTTATTACATATAAAATCTTCATAAAAGTCCATAATGTATTTAAATAGTTTTTTATCGTGATAATAATTTAGCTCATTTTTTCAACTACTTCTTGCGAAACAATTCAAAGTGGATCCCTCAAAAACTATCCCACATCGTACAAGTTCAATCTCCAAAATGGCGGAACGCTCAATTAATTCTCAGCTCGAACAATGAACAGGACAAGACGAAGGAACAAGACAATTCGTGCTGCGGAAGCTATCGTGAGGTCAGTACGGCACCTGATGTTCCGGAGTTTGCTACCGATTCACTCACACATATTCTCGCAGTCTCACAGACATATAACCCTGTGGAATTTCCTAGCCAACAATGCGCTCTGGATCCCTTGTTTTCTATCCACAGCTGATACGTTATACCGAATCGACCGCAGTGATCGATCCTCGAAACGCGAATGCTAATTATTCTGGTGGTCCTCACTCGTGCTTTCTAATCATTTGCAAAGCTCAATTATGCATTCTGCTTTATGGCCAGCCGACTAACCGGTCACGTTCTCTATCCTGATGTATTAGTTCACAACCGATGCGTTTTCTCGATCATCTATAAATTCCAAGAGAATCGTCAAATTACTGAAATAACCGATCGAATTTAATACTTTTAAATTCAATCTCAATCAATTTTTACTCGATGATCTGGATTAATGAATCTTATTCTATAAGATTATATATTTAATCTATTATACTGATGAGATTTTCTGAAAATATCTATTTTCTTTTCTTGTAAATATCTATTCACATATTTTCTAACGTTACATAAATAAATACATACGTAGATGTATGCAATAAATCTTTGATTAATCATTGGTCAATGAACGATCGTTCGGTCAATTATCACGAGCCCCAATTAAACGTCGTATACTCTCGAGTCGTGTTCCGAGAGGCACTATTTCGTCACCATTTGGTCATACATACATATATATCTAGAAACTACCATCCATACCCATTGCAAAGCGAATCGATCGATTGTCTCCAAATTACCACGTGATTTTCCATAAATTATGCCCACTCAGGCGAAACAAATAGGAGCGTGAACCACAGAACGATACGTCTTGCATAACGCGAAATTAAAAACGATTGGGAAGTTCTTTCATCAATCAGTGACAAATTTATATCCGATCATAAGCTATTGCGGGTACATTCTCTTTCGTTAATTCCTTTCGTTGAGAGAAAAAACAGAGCTGACTGCATTTTTTACACGATAGTCGCCCAATTTCACCATTAAATTTTGCATGAAGAATACCCATGGAAAATGTCGTAAGTACATATTTTCTTAAAAGACTGGGAGACTTAATTATTAACAGAAGAAAACCATTTATCTATTAAAATATTTAATTTATCATATTTAATTTATTAATATAGTTAGTTTATCGAGTTTGTTGGATCATCGTGATAGAGAAGTTGAAAGTGATCGTCATCGTTAGTAAAATCATCTGAAAATAATGTATATCGACGTATCGATGCAGTTATCAGTTTGTTGGATACGCGTTATCGTCTGGTCAAGTAATTTAACGTAATATAGGTGCAAAATTCGCGTCCCACGAGATATATGGTCCAACGAGTGTAAACGTTAATTACGTCGATGACAGAGTAACACCGAGATGGCAAGAGAGAGAGAGAGAGAGAGAGAGAAGGAGAGAGAGAGAGAGAGAAGGAGAGAAAGAGAGAGAAGGAGAGAGAGAGAGAAGGAGAGAGAGGGAGAGAGAGAGAAGGAGAGAGAGGGAGAGAGAGAGAAGGAGAGAGAGGGAGAGAGAGAGAGAGAGAGAGAGAATGAAAAAAGGTGGAAGAAGAACAAAGTTACAACGTTTGCAGTGACCGAGATCGTTTATTTCGTTTTATACTCATTATTCATTGCTGTGTCGCGTGTTCCTTCGAAATTATCCTTTTTTCTAAATAACATATATATCCTGATGACGTGTATCTATAAACGAGCTTTTTCCAACATTACTCGCTCTCCCTCCATCTCTCTCTCTCTCTCTCTCTCTCTCTCTCTCTCTCTCTCTCTCTCTTTCTCTCTCTCTCTCTCTCTCTTTCTCTCTCTATCTCTATCTCTCTCCATTTAATTTCTCTTGTTTCATGTGCCAAACGTACGTACAAATTAATTCGAAGGATAATAACAAGCAGCATTTGGCGCTTCGCAATTCGGGCGAAACGTTGCTCTTGTTAGCACAACCTATGTAGTATGTGGCGGCATAGAGCCGGCTCGATTTTGGTGAAATGCTCATCCACGTGTGCGTATGCAATCGAATTGGAGTTCCAAATTCGGTAGAAAAATTTTCGAAAAATACGAGCCACATACGGATTGAGAGTTAGAAAGAGAGAAATAGAAAGGAAAAGGATAGTGGAGATAATATCAATGCAATGCATCGATTCGTCGATTTTCACTACATTCATTCCCATGACCTTTACGATGCGCGAAAATCGAGCTGCGGTAAGTTCTTGTCGATTGTACCAAACGTAATATAGTTTCCTCTTGTATTATTCAAGCTACATGGCACTAATGATCGTCGCACGTGCGAGATTAATTAATTTTATTCCAAATAATATTATGATAGTATTACCGAACATACATGTATTTCGATGAATAGCTATGCGAAACGTCTAGGAGAATGATTTCGTGCGTGCGTGCGTGCGTGTGTGTGTGTGTGTGTGTGTGTGTCGATATTTCATTTTAAATAAATTAACTTCCATTTTTCTTTTAGTTTCTTTGAATTTCATCGTGAAAAAAATTTGCCAATTTATCGTACATGATCGTCAATTTGTTTTAACGCTCGATGCAATGTCACAACGTCGAAGATACGAAATTTTCTATACAAAAAATATTTCGACGATATAACAGAGGTCCGTTAACTCGTGCAAATCCTCGATGTTACCTTGTAACGACGTTGACACGAGTTCTTTGCGTTACGTGACATTCCGCGTTAACGCTCGTGCACGTTGGGATTTTATCATCGATGCTTCTCTTGAAAAAAGAAAAAAAACAAGATGAATTCTTCTGCTTTTTTATTCTTTCAGCTAGTTTTTGCGACATGCCTTCGTTTCTTTAGACGTGATCGTTACCGTGCACTTTCATTATCGATAATCAATATATGTATTGCTAGTAGATAGAAACGATCTTTGTAAAAAAAAAAGAAATGTCAATCGAAGAAACAACGATTACTTTATAAAAGCCTTCACGATAGTTACTTGTAAATTGGATTACGATTGCAGCAATTTTTGCTTTAGGCAATTACCGAATCAATACGGCAAAATCGTATGTATATCAATTACCACGATAATAATTAGATACCTATATCTCTCTGAAGTATAAATCATTTCGATAGATTCTGATAATCGAACGCATTGCGAATATTTCGGAATATCTCGATGGATAATTAAAGTTGAAAGCACTTGCCGGAAGAGGTTACTTGTTATTCGCCTCATTGTTAATTTAAGTTAGTAATTTTCCACGAAGAAAGAAATTCATGTAACAAAACGAACACGTCTATTCTTTCGAGTGATTTTGGCTTCTCGATGTTAAATGTAAACAACGAAGTCAGGAAAAAGAGGGGAAAAAAATCTGCGAAACAAGTTTAAAAGAGTGAACTCACAGTGAGAGAGAGAGAGAGAGAGAGAGAGAGAGAGAGAGAGAGAGAAAAGAAGGCACCATCTTGAAAATTAAAAGACTAGTATCCATTAAAGAAAAATAACGCAATCCATGACATGAAAAAATTGTTTCTTCATTTTTTGAACGTTGTTGCTTGCGTAGTTAAAAAAACGTCAACATTAAGTTATAATATCTTTTTAGATTTTTCTCTCTCTTTACCCTCTGTTAATTTATTTCTAATTCATCATTTTGTATAATGCAACGAAAACAATGCGTACGCGGTTTAATTACGAGACTTTGAATCTTTCATAATGCCTTTATTGCCTTCTCTCAGTAAAATGTTAGATGCTCACGAATTTAAACCTTTCACTGGTTCTTTTTAACTCTTCCATTATTCCGTTCTCATTTTCCTCTTTCTCTCTCTCTCTCTCTCTCTCTCTCCCTCTCTCTCTCTCTCTCTCTCTCTCTCTCTCTCTATTTATCTATCTATCCATCTATCTATCTATCTATCTATGTATCTATCTCTATATCTATCCATCTATCTATCTCTCTATTTCTAACTTCTTCTCTTTACGGCCGACGTGAACTCTGGAGGCCCATTGCGTCTCATCAACGGACAATGCCCGAGATAAAATATTAATACCGGCCGAATATGTAATATTCATGACCCCCGGTACCAGTCCAGACACCTGGTCGTTTTCCTGTAGAATCTACCGATGTACTTGTGTTTCGTTTTACTGCTATGCGGACATGCGAGATCACAGAAAGAGGATCGAAAGGGTGAAGGGTGAAAAGAAGGGACGAAGTAAAGTGTATTGTTAGATTTTACCAAGATCAAAATCTCTAAGGAACGCTTAATGAAAAGGATATATACCGGCAAGAGAAATAAAATAATTATGATGGATAAATTTCACTTGATAAGTTGATCGAAAAAGTATTAATTGGAAAATACTTTTAAAATATTATAGATTTATGTAGATATGCGTAAAATAGCATCGAGATATATAACGAAAATGAAGGAGAAATGAATTTCCTAAAAAGAAAAATCAAATAAATAATAATAAAAGTTGAAAACGTCCCAAGAAATTTCTCTGACGTTATCAATGTAATTTCGTGAAATCTCTTTTTCCAATAAATTATAGGAAAAAAAGATGGAGTAAAAATTGCATACGCTAGATAACGTGTGTCCCTGGTGTGCAGTAATCACTCTTGAAATCCTTTGTGTAACCGGAAGAGAAAGAGAGAGAGAGAGAGAGAGAGAGAGAGAGAAAGAGTGTGAGAGAGAGAGAGAAAGAGAGAGAGAACGATATATATATATATATATATATATATATATATATATATATAGAGAGAGAGAGAGAGAGAGAGAGAGAGGGAGAGAGAGAGAGAGGGAGAGAGAGAGAGAGAAGCGAGTAGAAAGGATGCAGGAAGGATGCAAGGTGGTCGCTCGAATGTCCAGTCGGAGAATCCTCCTAGGATAGAACTCGTTAGTCCTTTCACGACAGACTTATGGCACCCAAGACCGTTCCCGTTCACAGAAGTTACACCGTCCCAGCCAAACTCCGGCAAGGATCTTCACTTCCTTCCGTTCAAATTGCATCAGCAGCGTCTTCACCGATCAGACTTTCTTTTTCATTGCTCCAGAAATTTTGCGAAACGTCTTCCTGTAGAGAAATAAGAAATAAAACCGTTTCTCTTTCTCACTAACCAATGAAATCCCTGGAGAGAGATCTCTAACGTCAACAAATTCTGATCACTTTATCTTCCAATGACGGTCCGTCCTCTTTTAAAATATAAATTATTATTCCAATTAAAACTAAAATTGAATGATTTTGCAAAATTAAAACTTTAGATTCAATCATATTAAATATTTCCTAATTCACATTCAAATTTTTTTATATTTTTTTTATTATTATTTTCTCATAAAAACTACACCACACAAAGATCATAATTTAGATCATTTTCACAGGGCTACGATGCTCCTCTTTAAATGAATTTCACGCTTCCATTGACGCTGAACGATGATATTCTCAAGTACGAGTCGAAGGCAGCTGCCAAGGACACGTATCCTACACGGTAACAGGAAGAGAATTTTGAGAAGGACGATGAGAGTTGAGTGTCTGGATGATAGAGGAAGAGAAGAGAAGAAAACAAGAAAAGCGGGAAACAGCCTGTCGTAGAGAAGATTTGATTTATATGTTAATGGCCAAACTATGGTCATGAGCTTGGTTGCTTGTTTGATATAAACTACCCTGACATAAATTTATCTGGTTGTAACTATCCGACAAATATGACGTATAAGTAATCATGATAATGAAACGATATTGGATAGAAGAGCTCTAAATTAAAAGAAATCGACTCGATAGATATAAACTGATTAATTACAATGAACAAAATTAACTTAGTGTTCGATTTACTTCAATAGAAAAACGGAAAAAGAAACAATAACAAACAGTATTGAAGTTTTCGAAAAAAGTCTTCTCATTTCTGCAAAACATAAGAATGTAATTAAAAGATAAGGTAACATGATAGAATTGTATAGGAAGTTCAACGAGTAAAAATACGATTCTCTATCGAAGATTATAATCGTAGTTTTTTTCTCATTTTTTACCAAATTTATTTACAACGTTAATCGTTATTTCTCTGCTTAACAACAGAAACTGTTAAGTGTAAGTTAAACAAATTATTGCATGTGAGATAAGATTAAATCTCATTGACTGTTGGCGTTAATCGTATAAAAGCTTCAATGCAACGACGGATTTGACTCTTGCAAAATGTCGCGGAATTTCCTTATTATTTTCGCAGCCCTCTTTACGGGATGTTTCGGTGAGTGTTATAACGTAATTAATTAAATGAAAGAAAATTATTAAATACTATAAAATTGATTCATCCGAAACATGATAACTTTGTAGAAATGATACCTTTTTAATAACTATTAAAAATTTATGTATTTTCAATTTTGTAATTAAATTAATGATATTGTAGGATTTTATATGAAGCATCCGCTGTTTCCCGATAATCGTATCGTAGGTGGACAATCTGTTAGCATTCTGGATCATCCTCATCAAGCAAGTTTATTATTCCTATATGAACACTTGTGTGGTGCTTCTGTAATTAGCCAAAAATGGGTTATAACCGCTGCTCATTGCATGAAGTAATTTCTTTTACATCGCAGAAATTAAGTTAAATTGTAAATCAATTAATACTATTTGATCAATTTCAGATACCAAGCATATTTTTATTTAGTATCAGTGGGTAGTAATGCTACGAAAAGTGGTGTAAGATATAGGGTCACCAGAATTGTTTCCCATCCGATGTTCGATTCTAAAACTTTAGATTATGACGTCAGTCTTATTGAAGTATGTATGAATAACATATGAAAGTTGTATCATAGATTCAATTTTAAATTACGAACTTATTACATTTTCCGTGTATTTGATTTTAGGTCGAAGGAACAATATATTTGAGTAACGAAGTAAAACCGATAAAACTTACTATCGTTGAACCAAATAACGGTTATATGAATGTTACTGGATGGGGTAGATTAGAGGTATTCAATAAATTTTCGACCTAATCCAAATAATTTGTATAATTGACATATCACGACGTTTTCATTATTGATTTCTTCTATGTAGAGACAAACAATTTGTTAATTACAGGAATCAGGCGATAATCCAAACTCTTTACAAGGAGTAAGTGTACCCATTGTTAGCAGAACAAACTGTCAAGCAGCTTACAGCAACACTGCCAATATAACTGAACATATGATTTGCGCCGGTGTTGAGAAAGGTGGTATGGATGCCTGTCAAGGTGACTCCGGAGGACCACTTACAGCAAATGGTACACTTTACGGAATCGTTTCGTGGGGATATGGATGTGCTCGACCATCTTATCCCGGTGTATATACTAACATTGCATCTTTACGCTCTTGGATTTTGAAAATGAGTGGTGTTTAAAATGATTTAAATGGAAAAGTGTAATTGCATGTATTGACTCCATGCTAACATTATAAAAACTTTAACAAAAGAAAAATTTAACATAACAAATTTTTAATGTATATTATGGAAATATATATGTTAAATTCGATATTACAAGTATTCACATATTTGAACGTAAAAAAATTCTGTTACCTTTAATTATTATAATAGTTCAACGTTGAAATAAAATTGTAATGCCGTTGTTAATTACTAACTGTCAACTACTGCTCATAGCTCTCTACTATCATAAATTTTATAAAACCTCGTCATAATCATACTTTGTCGACGACTGTAGGTAGTGTATACTTAATCTATTAATCATTACGATATATTATCGCTACATTTCGAGATGATACGATATCTCTTCGAACGTTCGACTTATTTATAAAGCGATGAAATTAAACTACATAAGAAAAATCAAATTTTATCTGTAGACATTATTTCCATGTTAAAATGTCGAAAAAGTTACGACGTAGATCCGAAATAACGACAATCTTTCCAATTTACACGAAAAACGTTTCTGGCTAGTCTTAACAATCGATAATATCCGAAATAAATTTTATCTATGATATTATATACAGTTCCGTTAAAGAGACATGAGATATTCCTGCGTGTGCTGTCATCGAGGTGTGATCGATCGTCAACAAAATGACTTTAAAGAGCATCCTCTTGATTTGTGCTATCTTCATTAAAAGTAAGTCTTACTTTTTCATTTCTATTTTACAAATAAATACGGACTATTCAAAAAAAAAAATATTTTATGGCGTGTCTATGTATATATAGTTTTCATTCTTGGAGAGGCCAAAAAGGCGTTCATCAAAGACTATCCCTATCACGTAAGTCTATAAAATAATTTTTTGTCACTTCATATCATACAGATTATTCTCGATCATGTGAGTAAAAGAACTGTTATATAATTTGTAATAAAAGAGAAAAAAAGAGAAAGAGACAGGCAAAGACGAAGATACCTACATGTTATCATTACTAAACAATTTTGGACTTTTTTCTTAGTTTTAAAGATAGTAAACGTTTAAAGATAAAATTATTCTGACAAAAAAAAATACGAAAAAGGGACATTAAATATATTTTATTAAGCATAATAGATAATTAAAAATAAAATTAAATTTGTATCATTTATATGTTCCTTGCATTAATCACCCATAATTAAAAAGTATTATTTCATCTTTTAGGTGTCTGTTCAAAAATCCGGAGAGCACATATGTAGTGGTGCTTTGATATACGAATCCTGGATTTTAACCGCAGCATCCTGTGTATTCAAGTATGTATACTTCTCTCCTATATTACATTTTTCGTTAACGAATATTATTATTTATTCGATGTAATATTCCGAGAAAAATATATCTAGAGTTCCTAATTAATTCAATTATTTTAACTAAAAATCTCGTATCATATCGTTTTTAATTATTCTCAGCTCGAAGACATCCGATATCAAAATACGCGTTCGTTCAGAATCTTTAATGAAAAATGGAGATAATTTGGATGTGAGTAACATCGTTATCCATAATCAATTTGACAAATACGTCAATATCAACGACATAGCATTGATAAAGGTATGTATCATTGATACGAAAATATTAACCGATAATTTTCTTTATGTTAATGAAAGAAGTGTACTTGAGATAAATCTCCTATTTAGCTGAGAATACCAGTAATGTTTGGACAAAACTTGCAACCAATTGGTTTGCCAGAAAATGCAAATTTTGTCATCAAAGATAATACCATATCTTCCGTTACTGGCTGGCCAAGAAAATCGGTAAATAAAACTCATTGGTTATATATGTTCAACTATTTTCCATATTATCTACAAAACAATTATTAATTAATACATGACAGGTACAATTTAATTGTCAATTCTTTTCTTCCTATTAGTCCTAAAACTTTTGATCCATCTTTAATATTCAAGTATTCCATTTCATGCATTATGATTGATTCTCAGTTTCAGAAAATATCCATTGAACCTGAGTTATCGGTAATAAGTGTGATGACCGTAAATCAGGAGAGATGTGCGTCCTTGATGCCAAGCTACAAACCGCTCACCGAAAAAATGCTTTGTGCTGGTAACATGACTAAAGGAGTGGAAACGTGTCAGGTGAGAGAATTTATTTAAGAATGTATATGAGTAAAAGAGATTTAAAAACAATAACTGATGATCGCGATGCATCCATAAGTAAATGTTTTCAAGAAGTTTTTTGACATCATCCAGATATCTTAACGATAAACGCATGTATGATCATGGCATATAATACATATGTATAAACTAAGATGTGTATGTAAGTACATACGTATGTATGTATACCTATATACTTTCCGTTACGAAGCACGTTGGATGTCAGAGGCAGAGGTTAAGAAACAATGGGAGACCTTACTATGGAAAGCAGGCCTTTTGCTTTCCTTCTTTCTCATTTTTTTTTCTCTTTATCTCCGTCTGATAAGAAAGCCTTTTCAACGCTTTACACCTTATTTCCTTAATAAAATCGAGATTAATAATTTTTGACAAAGTATTTAAAAACCTTAAATATTAATAATATTATTTTATTTTTGATCACATCTGAACAAAAAAATAATTATTATAAAACATCATATCTGATTATAAATGTAACGATAAATCAAATATTGTATTTACTATAGATATATCTCAAGTACTTACATATATATACCGCAATAAGTAGGTACTATAATCTACTTGTTAGATCAAAAAATGAAGCAACGACTAGTCTCAAATAAAAATAATTTCCTCTAGGCGCTATCATTTTACCTCGACTATGTCTAACAAAAATGGATGCACGTATCTCTTGGTCATGATCGATATAGTACAAAATCAACAACGATTTTGTCCTCTGTGATTGTTACAGTGACGTATTAGATAACTACTGTCATATGTCAACGGCGAACAATTTATACAATTTTTTCCTAACGCACCACTGCGAATTCCCACTAAAAACTCGCAATTTAATTACTATTTTATAAGTTAACACGAGCGACGATGATTTTATAGAAACACTTGAAAAAACAAAACTACCATGGAAAAGTGTAATCAAATATAAAGTCACGATGAAATCCAATAAAAAAGGGCGCGGAAAATTTATTATCGACCACTTTGCCACGATTTGTTGATCGTGAAATAAAGATAATAATGACGATAAAAAAAAAATAAAAAAATAATTTAAAAAAATCGCACTTGAACGCATAGCTATGAAAATGAAAGGCGCCGCACGTCTATCTCAGAGACTCGCGCTTTTTATTCCATGAAAATCGGTTTTTATTCGATCGACACGTTTTCAAAAGATTTAAACGAAAGCACGCGCAAGCACCACTCGCATCGTCGTGGAGAGACCTCTTCGAGTCCTCTGTATTCGAAAGTCTCGGCATTTGAAATGGCACGGTGATAACGTTAATTTCGAAAGTATCCCGGCGATATATCCGTAAATGGACTCTTTGTGCTCGATTCATGCAGGTTGAACCTCTAACGATACTCCAGCGTCCTCTTGAAAAGTACTCTCCGACGAGAAGAGCTTTGGGAATGCTTAAGGGAACCTTCTTGAATACAGAATACGAACTACGGAATCTAAATTGAATATTATTGAAAGAATATAATGGTGTCGGTCTGACGATAAAGAGTCGAAACTTCTTTTCTTAATAAAATCGTCGCCCAATGCCTCAACAGACTCACATTCATTCTCTTCGCTTCAAATTTTGCGAATACATTCGTGAATCTCTCTCTCTCCCTCTCTCTTTCTCTCCCTCTCTCTCTCTCTCTCTTTCTCTATATGCGATAAGGAATTCAAACGTCGATTCTACCGAACGTCACGTTTTATTGATCTTTCTATTATTGTTAAACAATAATACCAAGTCAATACGAGAACGTCAGTGTAAACGTTGAAATCGATTCGATCTCGTTGCAAGTATTTACACAAGAGTTATGGCCAAAATTGAAGAGCGACGTTCGAGTTATTTGCAAACAATGGACGAGCAAGGAGAATTAATCTGAACACGATCTTGATCATTTACTGAAATCGTCTCACGTATGTTTGTAGGGAGATCTAGGAGCACCTCTCATGGTAGATCAGATGCTGATTGGGATTCTATCCTATGGATTAGGATGTGAAACTATGCTACATCCGGGTGTCTATACCCGTATCAGTAATTACCTGGAGTGGATTGCATCGAATTCGGGTGTTCACTACCAAACTATTAATTTAGAAAATTAGAAAATATATTTAAGTATATATCAGAAATGATCACTCATGTGTCAATATACGAGAACAATGTCTACGTAACAAGTTGTAATAATTGGATATTTATATAGTAATAAAAACATACAAAAATTTTTTTCATCCGCTCCGAAACATTATTGTTAAAAAGTATCCATTGCATTTCTTATACACCAGCATGTTGAGCTATCCAAGATCTAAATGCTGCTACTCGCGTATAAACCCCAGGATATGCTGGATCAGCGCATCCGAAACCCCAAGATACAAGGCCAATTAGTTTTCCTTGTTGTACTAATGGTCCTCCACTATCACCCTAAAAGTAGTAATTAAAAATAATTGCTTTTGTTCATTTCCCTCGTTAATAAGTTACTACGTAATTACATCGGTATTAAAATTATTATGAAAATATATCGAAAAACGTTATCCGAAAATAATGTACAGAAGTAAATTAAAATTGTATCAAATAATGTACAAGAAAAAATTAATGATTAATAAACTTGTATACTTATTCGATGGATCGAAATCAATTGTTTACCTGACAAGCATCTCTCCCTCCAACATCTAAATAACCAGCGCACAACATTCTTGACGTGATCTCACGACCCGTATACAAGTACGAACAATTTATATTCGAGACGATCGGTACTCTTACTTCGCGTAATTTATCAGACAACACACCGTTCTTTCTCAAAACGCCCCAACCTGTCACAACGGCCTTGGAACCTGCCGTATACTGATCCGTAGTTTTTGCTAAAGAGATGGATCTCATATTGTGTCCGAAATGAAGTGACTTCTCTAACTATAATTGTAATAATATTAGAACTAAATTAAATGTTAATATCACAAAATAAAGATCAAAAAAGAATCCTTTTTATGTATCAAATATAATATTCGAAGTATCGATTTGAACCTTTGGAAAGTGTTAATCGTTAATAGCATTACTCTCTATTCTGTTAATAGCTTTTATTTCAACGGAAAGCATACTTCATAAAGCATACTTCAATTAAAAGTTATCATGAACCTCGTAAAAATAAATTTTAAACGATCAGTACTCACTCGAATTAATGCGATATCATAATCCGAAGTCTGATGATTGTAATTCTCATGAACAATAATTTCCTTAGCGCGGATCATTATACCTCTGATTCTTAAATCCGATATTCCTGCCTTTATCGAGATGTACTTTACGAATGAGCTACAAGGAAAGATATAAATTATAATAGAAATTTGTACAAATAATTTATCCATAAAAAAAAAATATTCTACGCACTCTTTTACGCAGTGAGCTGCAGTGACAATCCATTCGTTGCTAATGATAGCACCACCGCAAATGTGACGGGTATTAAATCGAACAGAAACCTACCAATTCGATCATATAATTACATTATTGTATTTGATTATACTAATTTATGAATATACTCATAGCAAAAATCGATTATATGTTGATACAAAAATGTTTTTCGAAATACAAATTTCACTGGTTATTCAACTGAAATTGCTCAATTAAATAACAATGCAATTACTTGTAATCAAGGTCAAATCTAAAAGATTGATTTAAAAAATCTTCGTGCCTTTTGTATAAATCAAGTATAATGATCCAATTGATTCATGTAGATATATCGAATACAATGAATCAACGAAACGTAATATATAACGTATATTCCCGTTTCTACTTCCGTTTAGAGAAACTACATAGTAACATAGGTACAATATTTGTCTCGCTTGTTACGCCCCGAGGACTTCGATTCGACGATCGTCGCTTAACTAGTTAATAATTGTCCAAAACACTCACTTGGTAGGGGTGCTGATGAATGCTGGTCTGTTGGCCACCAACAATGCGACCCTCGTCGTCTAAAATGCCGAATTATCCAGATCAATATTTCGCCAGGAATTGTTGCCGAGCAATTGCCGTCTATTACCAACGACTCGCTCAACTTCCGATCTCGTTTCGACGAACAAAGTAACAACATTTCTCCATTACATGATCGTTTCGAAGACGTTAAAGGAATAAAAGGAAAAAAATGTAAAGTAACGATACGTACAATCCCAATTAAAATCCTGAGAAAGAACCAGCTGTGCGAAGAGGAAAAGAAACGACAAAAAGAGTCCAATACGCATGATGAGAGACGAGTCGAGACAAAAGCCAGGAAAGAACTACCTGTCCGTCGTTCGGTTCGATTCTCTTTTATTTCGATATTTAGGAATCCAGGTTAATAGACGTCTGTATCAATTTTGAATGATGAATCACTCTTTTCGCAACCTTCGTATCAGAGTACTTAATGATAGTCGATGATCGATTTATACGATAGTTAAAGAAAATGTCGTTTATTTTCGAATCATAACAACCATGCGCTGTTCTACTTATAGACATCTAATGACATTGCGTACGATGATACCAATCTCGTACGTGGAGTGCTCAGCAACTCGATCGTACAAATATCCGAGAAATCCAATAACGTAATTATACGTATATTCCTATAGACCGCCAAAGTTCCGAGGTATTTAACATCTAGGAACTTCCTTCTCGGTGAGAAATATGGGGTTATATAAGAGGAAAGGTAATGGTAAAAGTACAAATCGACGCACGTGTGCTCGCCTAGATGCGAGGACAGCGTAAAGTCTAACAAAACGCTTCCGTGCTCGTGTTATATCTCATTGTTATCTCTAGTGAGAGTGGATATACGGAAGTAGTGCATGCAAGCTGCTGAACTAGTAGGAAACTGGCTAGATATCCAGGTAATATCGATTGCTTACCAACCATAATGCGCATTGTATTAGTATGCCACGGTCGGTATGATTCTTAACGACTCGAAGGATGCAAGGTGAGCCAATGGAAGAACAGAGAAGGTGGTTGAACCTTATCCTTTCCTTCCGTGTATTACCCTCCAAAGAAGACGACGATCACCGTATCACGTACAATAGCAATGGTCTTTATGTGCCAGCGTTCTAGGACCAAAGGTAAGCATCGCCATTCCGTGCTGCCCTTTACGAGTCAGCCATCTGTGCGAACTTAGAAAACCGTTTATGCAAGGTCACACCATGACGAAATTCAGAGCACGTTCGCGTCAGCTCGAGAATTAATAATTCCAAATGACGACAAGGATAAGCGTTTAAGGTCGAACGGATTTTTCCCTTCGAAAATTTTACTGCCGTTTCGTGAGTACTCTCCTCGAAATTTTGATCGAAATTTTGATGCTAGAGAATCCCTGCTTAGAGGGCGCGCACGTTGATACGCTTATACTTCTATTATGTAATAATAGGATTCAAAAAATGAAAGCACGTATTCGACGTCGTCGATATACGTATTTACTTGATTTTGAAACTATCGTAGAAAAGGTCAAACTTCGCATTTAGTAATTTTATAAATGTAAAATCTCGACAAGTTCATCGATCTTCGATGTCTTCGACAAATTTTATTAAATAGTAATATCATAATCCTCGATGTATCATTGAGCATATTCATTACAAATATGCACAAATTTAATTGCTCTTTTTTAAGTTCAAGATTTAAACATTTCCTTTTACAATACCGACTCGGAGAACGCGAACGATTATAGGCTACCAAACTATAATCCAGAAATTCATCATCAACACCGTTATTAGTTTCGTTCTGGCAAATAACGCGAATGAATCTCATCGACTGTCGACGATGTAATGTCATTCTCTCGTCGAAAGAATGCCAACCGGAAATCCGTTCTTAGAATAATCGACTTTCATTGTTTCCTCGAAAGCCATTTAAACTGCCTGCAAGCCAAACTCCGATATTTCTCGATACGCTTCGACGATATCGTATTACGTAATCATCCTCGTGCCTATCGCATAACGACTACGAATCATTGTTAATTTGAAGTTCATTCCACGAAGGAGTCCACTAATGGTAAGAGGCACACTTAAAACTGCAATTATAGTCTTTCTTTTTTTTATTTCGGTATCGGATAATAAATTTATCAAAAGAGAAATCCAAGAGACTAGAAAATAAACGTATCATTTTTCAGAATAGTATTTCACCTAATTAGTACGTTTTTATTGATTTTGATTCAACACAAAGATGAATTTTTTTATATCTTCGTCATAGTTGTTATCCAAGCACGTATAGCAGACGTTCTTGTATATACTCCAGGATAACCCTTGGTTGCACACTTTAGACCCCAGGATATAATACCTATCTGTTCGCCATTATACACGAGAGGCCCACCTGAATCGCTCTGTGATCATAATAGTGAAAAATTTATTAGAAATATCTTGATTGGAAATTATTACTATACTTATTTTATATTTATGTAATACGTGAAAACTAAATAACGACACATTTCCGTTAAATTGATCGATAAGAAGTAAAAGGGCAACGAATATCTTATGATTTGATAACTTTATTTCCTTGATGTACAAACCATCGCGAGTGAAATTCGATATGACGTGAAAGATATTCACTAGTCGATCAAATTTAAAAATTTACCATACTCCGCTTTATTCTATCCAAAATAGAAAATAAGATTTCGCTTGGAGAATTTATCGGATAGAGAGAGATGCTTTCTTTCTTTCTTGTGTCGCTTCGTTATTTAATTACATATATATTCGAAAGCTTTTCAAACGGATAAAATTTGAAGAAAAATTAATTCCAAATTTATGAAAATGAGACATTCGTGTCATTTTGTTATTTAATTATAAAAATATTCGAACGCTTTTTTAAACAGAATAAAATCTGAACAAGCTCTAATTACAATTTGCGAATAAAAATGCACAAATTACTATTGTTCTTTTTTAATTTGTAACCTATTTCATCCAAGCGCATCAATTTCTTTTTATGCATTTACCCCTACATATATATTTAAAGCAACTTTTTCAATCTAAAAACAGTTATCCATTTCGAAAAAAATTTCTCAAAAAATTCTGTCACTCACTTTAACAATTTACTTTACCTGACAGGCGTCCTTATCACCGGAGAGATAACCGGCACACATCATTCGCTGCGTGATTTGATACGGGCTCTTACGAAAGATTTCGGTGCATTTTTTTTGATCGATGGTAGGTACTGTCAGAGCTTGCAACGCGTTAGATGTATCCGTCGTCCCCTGAAATTTCAAAATATACGTTTCATGGATTAAACATCCGTTACTTTTTTATTCCTTTTTTGTCGAATAATTTCAATTTCCTCTGGCTTTTGTTCCGAGATTTGCCGAAGAGAATGAAAATACGATCAAAATTTGAAGCTGGGACCGACGAGAGAAGTAACCCTTTTTGAACGACTCACAGTTTGCCGATTGAAATCCGGCAAACGTTCGACCAGCCAGGAGGAATGTTTGTTGTGACAACCGGACAATGTCGACCGATCGGCAAACCCCTGCTATTTGCACAAATCGCCGGTAATCAGTCTCGACGAGCGTCAACGTCCAAAACTAACTCAACGTGAGAAACGTGTACGCATTCGTTGGAATGATATATCCCCCAAGAGAAAAAAAATCTCACCGTCTTTCCCCATCCTGTGATGATAGCATTAATTCCACCTGGCACGTTTGCGTTCACCGAAGGTAATTTCACTATATTCACTGTCGAACTAAACTTCAGCTCTGACGCTAACTAAGAATAAAATACAGTTTAAAGCATTTTTATAAAAATATTAAATTTCTTTGCATCTTGCTATGAATGATGGATAGCAAGTAAGATAAAATTTAAGATTCTAAGAACTTCGACGAACAGTCAAGACAAAGTAAGGTAATAAAATAAAATAAAAATATTTCGAAAGCCTTCGCTCTCAGCAGCTCACCTTTATCAAGCCAACGTCATAATCGAAAGTATGATCGTCATAAAGATTGTGTGGAATAACTTGAGCTATATTCTGAATGAGCGTACCATCTTTAGTATAATAAGTACTTCCAACACGAACGGAAAGTACTTTGGCTGTTACCCTGTAAAAAAAAAAGAAAAAAAGAAAAACAAAGAAAGAACAACACATCGGAGTAATTAATAATTTCGATATTTAAACGACATGTCTGCTAAAAATTCAAATTTCATTTCGAACATTGAGCGAATATAAATGATATTATTTTCGAAATTCAATGAAAAGGAAAATGTGATAACCCGAATAAAATTAATTAAAGAGATAAAATCTGTACGAACCTTTCGATGCAATGTGCAGCGGTTAGTATCCATAATTTACTTATTATCGAACCACCACAGAGAAGTTTATTTTTATAAATGATGGATACCTTAAATAAAATAAACAATCAAAATTAATATTGTTGATATTTGAATAAATTAAATATATATACTAGTACTTAGGAATATTCAAACTATTGTAGTATAATATTCACGCATAATAACGTATTAATTAACTGGCTTCTATTTGATAAATATGATTAAAATAAATATCCTTTTTACATATATAACAATTCTTACTGTTCGAAAAATATTTAAAGCAACCTTGTATTAAAGTAACAAGAAAAAATTAATTATATTTACTTGATATGGATGTGCAGTTATTGTGGTAGTCGCTCCTCCTATGATTCTAGGATTTATGTCTGCTGCAGAGGAAGAAACGAAAAAAATGAAGAAAAGAACGTACAACATCTTTTCTACTTAAACTATAATACGTACACTGATCTAACATCATTGAAAATGTTAAATTAACTCGGTGCGATTCGAATCACGACACTGATAAGAGACTACATACTTCGATATTGATAGCGCGAATTGATTCACTCGAAGTGCTTCCAAGAAAGATACATCTCATAAAAAATATCTTCAAATGTTCCTCTTGATTAAGATACTGTACAATATAATATATAATTAATAATAAATAGGAAGATACTTCTAAAATAAGTTGTTTAATTAAAATAATATAATAGAAGATTATTTAAATATCAATTAATTTCTAATTGCAAATTGTTCTCGTAATATTTAGTAACCGCATTTAATTTCTTTTTCGATTCGCTAGAATTACCAAAGCAATACCGGAGTGATTAGAAAATTTTGCGAAACGGCTAACGTCACGGTGAATTTGGAAGGAAATCAACGATAAGAGAAGGAAGACAGTGAGACGAAGAACGGTACTGAATTTAACGGGTTGAGCTGAATTAATGTTGAACGTTAACGGAAGTAGATAATGCTTCCAGCCAAAACGTCTTAATCTTACGATAGGACTCTACCGGATTAGAAGACATCGTATTTAACGAGCTAAACTCTCACTTCCTACATACCGATACACATGCTCTAATGCTTCGATGCACACATAGTATACGTGCATATATTTTATATCTATGTGTTATCCAATGAGAATATACGGAAATAAATTTTACGATAGTCCGCCAAAAGGGAAACGGTTAATGCTTCGTTATATAATCCACCTGACGAATATTTAATTCATTTGAATGCACCGTTAAAGAAATTTACGATTTTACCATTTCCGTCGTCCGCGTAGCTACTTTTTCGATTTTACTTTCAGCGAACAGGAAAGTTATAGTTAATCGTTATCGTACATCGAATTAAATTTGAATCTACCTTTAAATCTACCTTCATCTTTCTTCTTCCATTAGTGAACGTATTCCGTTAAGCGTTACGAGAGAGTTTAATAAATGTTCCGTGAAATATTCGTCTGTACGTGCAATTCTTTTTTCTATTTTTTAGTATTTTTTTTTGTACTTTTCTTCTTTCTTTCTCTTTAATATCGTACTTTAATTCCAATGAAACGCAAATAATCAATTCCTTTTCGTTTGCTTTCATTAAATCTTATTAAAACTCTCTTAATTTAATTTGGTTACATTAAATATCAAACATTATTGCTTAGATGATAATTTGTCAAAGAACTATTCCGTTTTTACGCAAACGCATATAGCATCAGCGTAACGTTAAAGCTGTGCAATAATTTATGTAGTTGAATGAACTATTTCGAAAATGCGGGAACTCGAGTGCAACGTAAATATTAGATGGACTAACCCGCATGAAATAAGCCATCTATTATTATTAATGATATGGCGGATAATGAATGTACCATATAGTCGAAATAGAAATTATAATAGTTATACGGCTAAACGAAAGAGTATTATCATGAGAATAGTGATACTATTATTATTAAAAGTAAAGAAAAGAAAGATAAAAAGAACAAAGAACTTTTCCTTGGTTTATTCATAAAAACTTAGAGTGAATATCTTTTTATCATTTTATTCACAAAGTCATGGATATTCCGATGTTAGGAAAGTATTATGAATTCGTAGCATCGATAAAATCTATCAAAAGATCAATAAACCTCGCTTACGGCTATACGTTGAGCGTGAAAACCAATACATAGATCGACTTTATCGTCCGAAATGGCTTTTTAATTGGTGCGCATGCATCAACAACGTCAATATCGATAAGAAATTGCCAGGTCAATGGCGATGGCGTATATTAAAAGTCTAATGATCGAATGGAAAACAGCTTAACCAAATTTACGATATGCTTACGAATTTGTAAAGTTCACGTTCGATTTTTTTCCGTTTCGTAAACGTTTCGTATACAATAAAAAATTTGTTTATTCTACAATATCATACAGCAGAAGATGAAGAAAAATTATATATGTATTATGAGGAAAAAAAATAAAGAAATAAAAGAAAATAAAAAACAATTCGAAAAAACTTTGTCACATTTTCACGAAAAATATTTCATCATTGTATACACATATGTATATAGTATCTACCTTGTCAGGCAGAGAAAATCCACGGTCTCGTTTCCACATAAAATCAACAAAAGTCTGCATACGTAATTGCAATTACAACGTGTTTTCTCTTTAGTTTTTATTACGAAATTCGGACTACTCCGAGCTTATGTACATTATCATTCAAGCTTCGCCATATGGTGCACCTATGTACAAGTGCATTTTTACTTTAATTTAGAATTCTTACTAATTACTCGCAAGTAACAACCTAGATAAAGCCCTGCCGTTATAATTAAGTAATTAACATATTATTTTTTTACGTCACTAACGATGCCTTTTCATTTTGTCTGTAGGTAGATGTCCAAAAATGTCACGCAAAGAGAAATAGAATATTTTTCATCCGTTTGAAAATAAATTTCAACTGGATCTAATAAAGTAAATTACTCGTTGAATAAAGAGAAAAATGCATAAACAGGTTGAACAAAATATACGCAATCTAGAACAAAATTAGATTTTATATATATTCCATGAAAATTAACAAAGCAAAATTGTTAATTACAAAATGAATTGAATATTTATATTAGAAATTTTACGACTGCAGCCAAGTTTAATTCCCTTAAAGATGAAGACTCAAATGTAAAACACCGTTCTGAATTGATGGCGCAACAACGATGCAGCTCAAAATTATCTACATAACTGTTTGAGTCATTTTTCGTGCGAATATTGTACAAATTCCCCATCGTGACGATAAGTAAACTGTCACAATCATATTATTAGAGGAATTAACAATTTTATGATATACACAAGAATATAATCGCATGTATATATATATATATATATATATATATATATATATATATATATATATATATATATGAATTTCAAAAGCTTTATATAGTACGGTGAGAGCCATTATCCATTCAAACAACACTAAAATGATCAAGCTGGTAGTACTAATTTCCTTTCTCGCTTCTTCGTTGACGTCTGACATCTTTGATTCAGGTATGCCTAATATTTTCATATATCTATTCAATTAATCATAAAAACAATATAAAACAATTTCTCTCTTACAAAATTTCACATATAATTCATACAAAAGATGTTATAAAATATTAGAACCACCCATAAAATAATAATACTTAAACACGTTAGATATAAAAATATTTCAACAGAATTTAAAAAAAACAATCGAAAATACTTATCAAAGATTCAATTATCGAAACAATATGATCGCAAGATGACATATCGAGATGATCGAAAAAAAAATAACGTATGATTGAGTTGAAATATTTTGATGAAAAGATAATTGTAAACGATACTCTGATATCACCGACTTGTTTGAATATCATACAGACTATTATCGGAAAAGAATAAGCCTGAGGTCACTGGGACACAGAATTATCGGAGGAGAGAATGCCGTTATAGAAGAATACCCATTTGCAGTTAGTATACGTCGTACAATCGAACTTTAGGGGCCATTTGACATTTAGAAAATTATTCTTTCTCTGCAGGTTTCCCTGCAGAACAACGTCACAATTTTTGGCCACGATGTCGAACATTTCTGCGGCGGTAGTATTATCAGTGATACGTGGATAATAACATCAGCTCAGTGTGCTCTCAGGCAAGACCATTTCGAATTCATTCGATATAGTATACTGGTATAGTTATATCTATTGACAAGTTCTCTCCTATAAATTCGAATATTCCTCTTCTTGCAGTATAAAGGTTAAAGAATTTCACATTAGAGCGGGTAGCACGTATTATTATAAAAACGGTACGACGTACAACGTTGAAAGGATCGTTATCCACCCTGACTTCGATTATCAAAATTACGATTTCGATATTGGACTTGTAAAGGTAACGGCATTTTACCAGCGGTTAATTAATTATCTTAGCTAATTGATTGTGTTTTCCAAAAAAATCCGTGTATTTCAGCTGAATAGACGGATAGTGTTTGATAAATTTAAGCAACCAATTAAATTATCTGAAAAAGATCAGATAATCAAGAACGGTAGTGAAATTACTGTCGTCGGTTGGGGAGCGACACGGATGGGACAGGTAAAAAATCATGAATATTTTTTAAACGGCTAAGTTAAAATACTTTTCACCATTGAATATCTCCCTTCAGAATCTTGTTCCATACTCCGAGAACTTGAGAAAAACTAATCTACAAAAAATTAGTAACGAAGAGTGTACCTTAGCGTACGGATATGAATTGACTGGTCAAATGTTTTGCATTATCGCCAACGATAGTAAACCTTGCGTCGGTGATTCCGGTGCTCCGGCTGTAATAAATAACACATTAATCGGTAAGCTAATAATTTCTATTCCATTCAGGTAAATCATTGAGTAAGCATTAATGAACAATTTAAAAATAATAATCAGAAATATTTTTTAATATAGGTGTGGCATCGTGGAGCATAGCTTGTGGATTTTCATACCCAACTACGTACGTAAACCTATCCGATATGATAGATTGGATTAAAGAAAACACCGCAATATCTTAATCGGGGACAAATGTTCGATTTCTCGGAAATTTATTTAAATTTTGAATGGTATGCATACTCACTATTAATTGTAGTTTTTGAATTACACATATATTTTGTTGTCTAATGAAGAGTAAAAATAAAAATAATGTATACTCCATTAGTTTATCGATGTATACTCCATATTATTTTACTTCCTGAAAATAACGAAAGATTAGTAATATCAAAATAATTAAGTTTAAACATTAAATCAAAATAAAATTAACTTTCTATCATACTTATAAATGGAACAAATGCTCATATGAAAGATGACCAAAGAATATGCTTCCCAAGTAGTAGGTGCCTAGTCTTATGGAAACAGCAATGCTAAGAGCTAATAGGTTGAAGGTAATACAATGATCCCATTAAGTTAGACACAAGATCCGCAAGCTACAATGATATCCATTGATGGTTAACACAACATCGATCCGTGTTCGTCGAGTCCACTCATTGGTTCGTCTTTCACTCTTATTTTCCTCGTCGTGACGCTGCTTCTTCATACTATTAAGAGAACTACTTTCGATGGCATGAAAAAGAAAAATATTGATCTACTAAAAGTGACACCTTACTCTACGAAACATATTTGACTGATTCGAGCTTTTGAAGTCGATCGATAAATCATACGAAAAAAAAACTTTATTTTTACTTAGAAAATATGATACTAATTTACTGTTTGTTAAATATCATCCCACCGTTTAAATGAAATAATTGTACGCGATTTTAAGCTAGAAAATTATATAAATCTTTTTGTAATATCATTATCTTTTAACAAAGTCGAATGATAATTCGTCACAAGTAAAAATAATTTAAAAATATTCAGTGAAGTGTTTCAATCATAGTACTTCGATATCATCGATAGAATTAAATCTTTATGACTGAATCTTAATAATCTATCGATTGCTAAGCGATTACTTCTCGATCTTCAAAGGAGAAGTAATTCTTTTTGCTTTAAACCGTTTCTCCGGATTCAAAGCGATTCAGGTGTTCTCATTATCGCTTATCGCTTACTAAACCGAAGCATCGTTAATAACACGACAAGATATTACATCATTAACCACAGCGATTATTATTAATGTGGTTATACGGCGTCTCGCATTTCCTCGCTAATTTCACTTCTGCGATGGCCATCCATTTTACTCGTTTATTAGTAATAATACGCCCAAGCTAATAAAGCATGCTCCACGATTATTAAATAATGAAGTACTGTTGAAACGTTCTAAAACCTATCAAACTTCTCAATGAAGAAATATATAGTTTAAAAAGTATTTACTTTCTTAAAACGAAAAATAGAGAACAGTTAAGATGCATTATTTAAGATATCTTGTAAAAAAAAAAACAATATTACGTTATATAAAAGTTTTACTTAAATATCAAATACCTGTTAGACAATTTGTAAAAAAGAAAAGTTCAATCAGTTGTTAGTCACAGGCACTCAATGAAGGAAAATTGTTTTCATCCTCTTCGTTAATATGCATAATCATTAACGACGTAATCGAACGAACAACGATTATTATTAACAATGAGATAGGAAATATGTAAATAGGAAGATAAAAGAGAACAGAATGAAGGTATAAAATAATATAGTTATAACGCTTTGATATCCATAATCGTGATAAAAGGTATTCTTTGGCGAGTTATATGACGCTCTCTATACTATATCAAGCGACTATGAATCATAATTCGGTAATTTGCGCCAGACTGGACGGTAAAATACAGTGAATACTAACTAGACGTAGAGCCATCACATGACGGACATCGTATCCTTCGAAATATACAATATATTATACGAATATTACAAAGAGGCTAGTGATATAACGTTGAATAATATCCGAAGCTGTTCCCAGCGAAGCGTCTCGAGCGAAAATACGTAAACCAAATGTAAACATTATCTTGTAAAAAAGATAAACCCTTATTTTTTCCTTACAGCAAGAAAATTAATGAGTGAGAGAATAGTGAACATTTTTCTCGAACGAATGCCCCATAACGATTCCACGGAAAATATCTTCTTGTACACCGTCAATTAACCCCACAGAGAGTGGAGTAAATGGAAACGTTAATAACCCACAAGGTGGGATAGAGTGAGAGAGTGGTAACGTGTAGAAAAGGACGGAGGGAAGAGGGAATAACGGAAAATGTGGTTTCAAAATAAGAGAGAGAGAGAGAAAGAGAAAGAGACAGACAAAAAGAGAGATGGCATTTTCTGTAGAATCGCTCTGCAGAAAAGCAAAAGCTTAGTATGTACGGAAAATGCCATAGTCGAGGCGCTTATTGCGACAATTTGGCAAGATCCTAGACGATATTAGCACTGCTACGAAGCCACAGTTATCCCCTGCATAAAACGCACCCTTCTCTCTCCTCCTCTCTCTCTCTCTCTCTCTCTCTCTCTCTCACTCTCTCACACACATACTCTCTCCGTCTCGTTCTTACTTTTAAACCTTCGTTCTTTTCAGTACGTTGGAAACTTAATAACATAAAACGGACAAATACGCAACACCCTTTGGTGGATGCAGTGTCATTATCCCTGTTATATACTATATTTTTTCCACTCGACTAAAAAATAAAAGAATCTCTGTCCCATGAGAATTTTTCCCCTTCCTTTCCGTCCCATGTATCACTTCTTCTTCTTCTTATTCTTCTTCTTCCTCTTCTTTTTTTTTTCGTCTCGCACTCGAGATTGTATTACTATTTTCTCGAGTACCAATTTAAATACTCGAGTCCAATTACTGTATATATAAATATATACATATATATATACATATATATATATATACATATATATATACATATATATATATACATACATATATATATATATATATATATATATATATATTTAACTGCGCGAAAATAATACGGATTTTTCCTTCATTAAATTTGTATCTCCCCTTAATTTCTTTTTTATACTACTCTAGAGACATACATATACTAAACTAAAAGTTTGAATGGAAAAACCTCTGAAGGAAAAAGTCGAAGTAAAATAAAGCACATCTTTTTTGGATATAGACTTTTTACTAACTCACGTCGATTATAAATTCTTCCCAAAGCTTTCTAAACTCTGCTCAATGTAGATGTTCAGAGAAAAGGAAAAGATATAAGGTAATCACACAAGGAAGGAAGCTCTTTTTAAAGTCAAAAAGATAAAGAATGAAGTCGTAGCTTCCACAAGGATAAGGAAGTACGATGTGAAAAAAGCACTAAGTTGGGAAACGCAACGGCAAACCATCTTTCCGGGAGTACTTCTTGGTATGAACGTTTTTCTTAATTTAAGTCGTTTACAAGATGGCGTTCAGACAGAGACTGCCCGGCCGCACTCCATTCTTGAACATTAACGAAAATTTAAAGCCATTACAACAATCTTCACGAAAAAGGAGCGAGTGGGAATGCTCCTTCAAAAAGAAAAAAGACAAGATATTTGCATTCATAACAAATTCGAAATTCGCACTTTGATGGTCCAGCATTATTCATTTCACTTATCGATACGAGAGAGTTTAATGAACAATGAATAATAATCCTTGGCATTGGTTAAGATTATAACTTTTTTCGAAGACCCGTTTTATATTCGTAAACCTCTACCCATCAGAATCTATTTTCAAAGCTATCATCGTTAAAACGTTTCTTTATGACCTCGCGTTGCTCGCGTGGTTTAGTTGCTCCTATCGCATCGAACTCTATTCGTATAACCGATCGATTTCTGTTACAGCGGATGGACGCGAACGAAAATTTCAAATTCGTCCTCTTGTTACCGCTTTCCGTATGCTTTTTTATGTAAAATAGAAAAAAAAAGCAAAAAAGAAAGAACAAATAAAAGAGAGGAAGAATGACAATTTTAGAGGAATACAAAAATATAACGTTAAAATAATGTCATAAAGGGGAAAATTGTCACAAAAAAATAGTACGTATTATGTCAAGTTATATGGGTAAGTAAAGCTTTACTTGACGAATTTAGCCCGTTATTTCCGATGTACCTTCGGAACATGTAATATCAGAATTTTTTCAGTATCGAGGGTGTTACGATATCGAGAATACGAGAAACACTTCAATTCTAAAATCAACGTCAGCATTAATGCGGAGAAAGAACCTTTGGCTATCGATGGAATATGTATCTTAATACATAAATCATAAGTGCGGTATTAAAACGACGTAGCATATGCCGCGTAACGTCAGTCGGTTTTACCCGTACGTTATGCGAAAAAATCACAAAAAATTCCTATTCCGATATTTTATGAAAACGAAGAAACCACCGGATGGTTTCGTTCAGCACATTTTCAAATACTTTACGTGAAATATTTAGATTATATATGACTGAATATATATATATATATATATATATATATATATATATATATATATATATTTATATAAGTACATACTTTAGTATTACGTTTGGAAAAAAAAAGAAAAAATTACAAGAGTGATTAAAAATTTATAATAATATGTATATGCTATGAGATATATTATTATTATAATAATATATGCAATAATATTTAACCTCATTATCAAGATCTGAACTGAAATGAGAGAGAAAGAGAGAGAGAGAGAGAGATCGTTAAAAATCTTTCAAAAAGAGATTCAAATACTGAAAACGAGAATAACCAAGAGCGCAATCTACGATTTCACGATCGACACATACGTTCGTGCAAATCTTGTCAAAGGTTTCCACCAGCGCGACGTGCAAATAATTCCAGAGCCTTTGCTCCGTCCATCCCTCATCGCTCTTTCCAAAATCCGATCGTTTCGTACCTGTCGGGCGTGACGAGTCCACGGGACAGGATTCCATTTCATCCTGTCGTGCTTTTCCTGGTACGTTACTGGATATATGACGCCACTCGGCGCTCGCACTCATTCGCGAAAATATAAAGTGTCGTCCAAACGAAGTTAACCAACGATGGACTTCGTAGATTTCATTGACGCATCGTAAAAGTCGATCAGAGTTCTCTTCGTGTCAATCTTTGACGAACTTGAATAATGAATTACAAACAAACACACGTCGAATCGCGACACATCGTAAGTTTGTTATTGGTTTTTCAAAATAAATTCAGTAAATACACTATCACTATTAGACATTTATATACTACAAAAAAAGAAAAGAAAATGTTCAATAAAAAATTGCTCGAGCTAATCGAACATATTCGTTAGATATTGAAGCCCAGAAACAATATGAAAACCGACACGAACTAATGGAATTTAATTATCGATCGTTCGCGGTTTATAATTATCGTCGAAGCTCATTTTATGGGCATATATCGTAAAATTATATCCATGGAGACAGAAAACCTTGATAATCGTTCCCCATTATCTTTAATAGGACAACGATATACTTTCGAATTATCTATCATCTTTTGTAAAATATATATCGAATGTAAAAAAAGAGAAAAAGAAAGTAAAAAAAAAGCAGTATCAACAATTAAATATAATGTTATCACCGTACTTGATAGATCCTCCGTAAAACGAAAAATGTAGTACTAGAATTCGTTTTCTCGACGGATGTCAATTATCGTCCCTAAGTATACCACTGGATATGCCGTTTATTACGGTAGTGAGCCTCTCGTTCGGATCGCGTATTTGTTTTCCCTTATACGAAGTTTACCTTTCTTGTATGCTAACGGAAAAGAACCATGAAGCTTTGAGAGTAGGAAGGGAGAAAAAAAGAAAGGAGGATAAGAGAAGTGAGATCAAAGGAATGAAAAAAACGATAAATACGTCTGCCTGAGTCCCGGGAAAAATATAGCGAGGCCGTCGCCTCGATTTTGCGAGTCTTATTTGCGTATATTCTCACTGCAAGTCAACGTTTGCTTCCACATCGAACACATCAACGTCCGTAACCCCATACCTAAAGCATCCACCACCACGTTATACACCCGGACTATATTCGAGTTACATCTCGGTGTTATACTTCTACCGGTATAACCATCTCGTATGCGTTATACGATGGTCGGATACCCGAGCTAGCGGAAAATTTTTATACGAGGGGTAGAGACGAAGAACGACTGCTGGAGGCTCTGTGTAACGTGTATACGTTACGGTCCTTTATCCCGTCATTGTTTTCCTCCAAGTTTTCGCCCGTTTCTCTCTCTCTCTCTCTCTCTCTCTCTCTCTCTCTCTCTCTCTCTCTCTCTCTCTCTCTCTCTCTCTCTCTCGTGCCGGCATTGCACGCCAACCGTAAACTACTAGACTCTACCACCCCCATCTCATCCCAAATTTTCCGCGCGACGAACGCGCCTCACCTAGTAAAGTATTTTCTGCCATGCGTTCCTCTTCTGTCAATCGATTCCCTAGCTGTTTTATGTACTTAGAAACATATTAAAAATTTCAAAGCATATAAAGTGAATCATAGAAATATTCAAACTCTTCCCAAAACTTTTTTCTCGTATGAATGATTGTGAAGTTTGACTAGAATGAAAAAAAAAAGCAAAGAAAAGAAAACAAAAATAAGTGCAATCAGCAAGAAAGACGACAGGAAATATAGAATACGATCTGCCCTCGGTTAAATATTACCAAAATCGATCTTGATCTCTCTAAGAAGAAAATAACATTTTGATTTTCTTTTGTACATCCTATGTATCTCACGAAAACATTACCTCCTTCCGGATACAAGAAACGAACGGCAAAGAAAATAGGAATCTAAAATGGACTATTATTTCGTGCAGTAGTTACCCAAGTACGTGACAAGCATAGTAAGGAAAAATAGGAAGCTAAAGTTCAGCGAGAATGTGTAAAATAACTCGAGTGAAACGTTTAAAAAAAAAACGAAGGAAAGAAAAGGAAAAGAAAAAAAAAAGAAGTATAGTTCACCTACCGGAATGTAGGATGACAAAGGATCTTTTCTCTCGATTTTCAGTAAAGTAGATGGAAGGCAAAGGTCCGATGTATATTACGGTGACAACAAGGCTTTCTCCTGCTTTCTCTCTCTCTCTCTCTTTCTTTCTCTCTCTCTCTCTCTTTCACTCTTTTCCTCTCATGATTCAGGCCAACGTGGGTAACTACGAGAATGTCTAGTGGCCGCGCTCGTGTAGCGGAATTCCGAGCCCTTTCCCGTGAGCGTGCTAACGTGGAGATAAACTTTTAATACGGAATTCCTCACGCGACGTCGACATCGTTTGCCGATAGCGTAAAAGACGCGTTGGAGAAGGTTCGGTTGAAGGGACGAAAGAGAAGAACCTAGGTGAATGGAATTCTTACCCTTGATGCAAATGGACATGAAATTAACTTTGCTCGCAGCAGGGTTGACCGCAGGAATTACTACGATGGAATAAACATAACTCTTAAATTAGCTCGTAAGTACCATTTAATTGCATGATTCAATAGGGATAAAAGAAGTAAATCCATCAAGTTTCTCTGTGAATTTCCAATCGATGTTTCGAATATAATAACGGACATTAGTACAAAAATAATTTCGATCTATAGCGTAATAAGAAGTTTCATTAATCGTTCGAAGCAAATCGCTATAAAATAAAATTCATTGTACGATATTAAGAAAAGATCAAATATGAAATCGTTGAAGCTTTTAAATGAACGAAAGAGGAAAGTTCGAAATAAAAGAAAAATGAATATACATACATATATATATATAATACCCGGCTGTGCGTTATTCTAAAACATGCGGAACGTTCGCGGTAGAATTTAAGCCAATTAAGTCGGATCGCTTCGCCGAGAGGAGTTGAAAATTTAAACGACGTTTAAACTACAAAATTCCCATCTTTGATTGATCGTTAGTGCGAGCAAACTCGATTTCAATTTTTAATCATATTTACAAAATTGACCTATACTTTTCTGTACTTCCTGTAAACCTCGTTGCTCACTCTAACGTAATAATTAATACTGCCACCTACGTACATCCTCGATACATTTCTTTAGATTTTATAAACTTGATCATTATTCGGCAAAGTTATTTACTTATATCCATCCTCAAAATTATTTTATTAAATCGTTAAAATATAATACGACATTTAATTCTAAAATAAATGAAAATCTTTTTTTATAATTTCGATAGGAAGAGATTTTAAATGCTCGTACGAGACATATCTGCTAACATTTATTCGGGAACGAACGAATTCCCAAATCATGAAAATTTCGATCAATAGTGGCAAGTTATAAAGAATAGCAAAGGAAGGGCCACTGGTCCCAGGACATAAATGTAAAGGGGGTATGGCAATGTGCATTATCAATACTAACCGGATATCCCGGGGTTAGACTTATGGCGCACGACCTATATAATCTCACTCCATTTCCTAGTACAAGGCCTTTGGGAGATGACCGCTTGGTCGAAGCTAGCCCTCCACAACCGGATGGTCTGTACCTACGAACCCTCATCTCTATCTTTCCATTCGACTAGCAAGCTAGCTCTGGCTTTTGTACGATAAGCTAACACTTCGAACTTACCACTTCCGTTTTCTAATTAGTTACTATTCAAATGAATTTTAACGTAGATTTGCCAATAAAAGAGATAGATAGATAGATAGATAGATAGATAGATAGATAGATAGATAGATAGATAGATAGAGAAAGAGAGAGAGAGAGAGAGAAAGATTGCCACGTCAGTAAAATAGATGTTTAATTAATTTTCGTCTCTATTATTATTCCCGTATAAAAAGGATGTTATAGTCGAGCTAGCAAATAGACAAAAAGCATAATAGAGAAGAAAGATTAAATGAACGAATAATTTCTTTTTAATTGTCTTTAGCCATTATCGCAAAATAAATATATGTATGAATAAAATCTTAAGCCTAAGATTATAATATCAAAGGAATTTCTTCAGGTCTATCTTTTTTCTGATGCTATCAAACGAGAGATACACAGGAGAATAAACTTTTAGGTGAATTTACAGGCGTAAGCGTTGCCACCTGAAGGTATTTTAACATGAATCATCACAGAGCATCAAGACCAAGAAAATAGAAAAGTATAGAACGGAGCAAAGAACAAGATAGAGAGAAAGAGGTTTACTTAGACGTGCTTCCTGCGTCGTACCGGTGAATGCACCGTACACAGTTATCTACCTTCGACTTTTAGAGTAATCAGAACCATAGTACATAATTACCACGTCAAGTAATACCGTCAGTTGTACCAACAGTTGAAGATTATATAATAAGTTCTTCCTTGGTAAAGGTTTTCTCTAAATGAAAAGATCGAGATAAAAAATTAAGAAATATAAAATTGGCCGCTAACTAATAATATTATAAAATCGTATCCATGTTCATTCAATTAATCATTTAATACTTCGAATTATCATAACATTATCATATATAAGCTACAATAATAATAATAGAAAAGATTTTCAACCATTTAGATAACATCGAGTATGGCAAAAAATTGATCTTACGATATTCGTAATAAATCAAAAATGCAAAACTTCTCATATACTATTCTCTCTGGAGGGTTAAAATAGCCATATCAGCGGCACTCGACGAAAACGTCTGCTAAAGTGAATAGAAACTACTGACTCGAACGTAAATCTCTGTCATGATGTTTTCACTTCCTACGGTGCTTTTCGACCAACCCCTCTCTGGTACTGTTCTCTAATCATACGCCACTCAAAAAGTCTATTTTAGAATATAAATCGTATAGCACTTACGTTGTTGACATTAACTTTGATCAAACATATGTCCTATAAATTTTCTTTTTGTTTGATATTCTTTTTTCCATCAGTTAACTTTTCTTTGATCATTTTAAAATAACCGTGAAAAATGAAACAGTTCTTCCTTGAATTATTTTTCTCTCTGATAGAACCTACTAGAACCTCTCAGGTTCTACTAGAACCTCCTCAGGATCGTATGTTTCTCCACTTATTTTTACGGGCCAGTGGAGAAAGTTTCGTGACGAGAAACGACGCATGACACTCGCATGCGTGAACATTATCGAGTCTCGTTAGAGAGATAATCCCCATGATCGCGCCTGCATTTGGCACGACTCGTACAAACATATTTACCGACGACGCGCAATTTGCATTTTAATTACTCATTGCCAGTGCAAATATTGCAATCCTCGTTACGTGGTCACGACATGGCCTCTGGCGAAATTGGCGTTGCTTTCCTGCGAGGAGTCTACACTGAAATGTATGTAACCCCCGTACTATTCGTATAATTTGTTCTTCGAGAATACCTGTTGTATGAAACCGTTTTCCTTTGTTTGTTGACCTGTCGTACAGGTTTCCTTAACATTTCAGTAACGAACGTATGCTTACTTTATAATTTCCAAATCAAAGAAGAAACCTTTCATATACGCTTGCCCTTACTTTTCCTTTCATTTTCCGTGAAAACTAATAAATCGACATGTCTATTTCGTATGAAACAATTCTCATGAATTTTTAAAATTTCAATCCACATACATATAAACTCTACTCATACACAAAATACGTATTTGAATACTTCATTGTTAAACGATTGTAAATTTCATAGAACATTACCTAGTTCCTAAATTGAATGAAAGACAAACAGAGAACTTTATGAATATACATTGGATTCAGAGATCTTATGTTTTTTGTATCGATGTTTCATTTTTCCACGAGAACGATTCGTATCGGTAACAATTACCATCCCGTCACGTTTACTTTGTAATAGAAAAAAAGATGGATAAGAAAGTTACAAGTCAGTATTCAAGTTAGAGAATCGCGGCAAGATAGTCTTTCGATTTAGTAAATTCAACTAGCCTCCGCGTATCCCACACGATTTACATTGTGATGCGGAAAGGCAATCCTCTACTGTCTAACAGTCCTGCCACCGAGCCAGAAAGCCAGACACAACAAGACGAAAGAACAAATTTCTATTTATTTACCTCTACTCGTTTCTTCTACTCTCTATCCTACCCTCCATCAACCTTCCACGCTTCGACTTTTTTCTCAGTCGCACACTTATCTCTCTACCAATTCTCTCCTTCCTCTCCCTCTCTCTCTCTCTCTCTCCCTCTCTCTCTCTCTCTCTCTCTCTCTCTATCTATCTGTCTATTTATCTATCTATTTATCTATCTATCTCTATCTCTATCTTTATCTCTCTGTTCGAATTTCAAAACTTTAAATTTCATGAGAATCGATGGAAAGAAATGACAAGCAATTTAATTTTACACGCATGTTCAATGCACTTACATTCAATTAAGGTTATTTTTTTATTCCTTCTTCGAAACAATTTTTCTGTAAAATAATATGTTTGCATATATATCGTGTATATGTATACGTAAATGTCGTTCATCGGCAAAAATCTTAAAACAAATATAAGACTGTTTCGGTTTCGATGATAAATCGTATCGTCGGCATGCGTATACGTGTACATTGATGAGTGTTCGTTTAGTTGCTCCACAAACGCTGACAAAGAGAAAAAATGTACAATAGAAAAAAAAATATTTAAGGTACTACGAAATCGTTCAGGGAAATATCATAGACATATAAATCTTAGAACTTTTTAAAACTTGTCTTTATAGTTTCTTTTATATCAGTGGCAGACTATATTAAATAACAATTAAATCATTTGATAAATGGAACATAATAATAAGTTAATAGTGACTTAATAATTTGTTAATTTTACTTTGAATAATAACTGTGCTTTCTCATTCAGTAAATTTATTTAAGTCTTAATTGAGCAATTTCTTTATGCAACTTATATTTTGTATCACATTGTGTTACTCAGAGCATAATTATTACTGTTAATGTTTGATTTTACAATAAACGTAATCCTATAAATAAATAAATAAATAAATAAATAAGTAAATAAGTTATTTTCTTACTTTCAGATCGTACGGTTCTATCAAGGAGACAGTCCATTAAGTACCACCTAATATCGATCTGCGGAAATTATTAGAATCAATGAATCACATGAATAAATCGAGAAATGATACGATAGATACAAAATTGTTCGTTTCCCATGTTATTTTCCATTTTTACGAGCTCGTTGTAACTTTCGTAATTCTTACGAGAGATTAAGTCGACGAAAGGAAGGAACATCTTTCTTCATTCGCGAAGAGACGAAAACGAACAGGATCTGTTCAGATCGGCTAAAAATGGCACGGTATTTCCTTCTCATCTCCGTCTTGCTGAAATGTTCACCTAAAAGTTTCGTTGCCCCTACTCGTGAAAAACCACCACCTACCTACAAGGAATGTGGCGAGTGAACCCGACTCTTTCGCGTAGCTACGAGCGATCGTAAAATTCGAAGACGAAAGAGCGAGAGAGCGAGAGAGAGAGAGAGAGAGAGAGAGAGAGAGAGAGAGAGAGAGAGAGAGTGATGGTAAAGGAAATGAAGAAAGAGAGGGAGAGAGAGAGAGAGAGATAAAGAGAGTGATGGAGCAAAAGAAAGAGGGAGAGAGAGAGAGAAAGCGACGACAATGTCCTAGTGACGGCAACGTTTCTCGGTCGAGCTCGTCCGAAATTGCGTGAATAAAATTGCACATATTTTCGCTTCTATGAGAGTCAACGTCTTATACGTGAGTAGAAGGAACGTCAACGAAAATGTGTTTCTCCTGTTTATGACTACTTTACCCGCTTATCCGTTAATACGTTTTTTGTATCTAACGCAACGCCATAATATTTCGCGATCGAATCTTCTACTATCATACCCGTTCCAACGAGATGTATCTTACATATTTTCCCATCCAACTCGTTTAACGTCTACAATCGATTATCTTCCGATCACAATAGGATAATTCAAAATAAGCGGTAGTTTCTGTCGAAAGAAGAAGAAATTATTCGATAATAGTTTAAAGGGATACACGATATAAACTAATTCGTTAAAATATATCCTCTTCCAATCGTCAGAATAAATATAAACAGTTGAATTCGAGTCATTAAGCTAAGTGATCAGAAATCTCTGTTCAATCACATTTTCCTTCCGACATTCGTCCGTAGGAAAGCCAGTAAGGAAGTTCATTGCGATCGTAAACGACCATATTTCCGTACCATCCCTTCTCAGAATGTCTCTTAACCGTAACTACTAAACGATGAAACGTCTTCCAGAATACGAGCACATAAATTGTCAAATAGCATCGTCCGATTCGTTGTAATCTTCATCAGTGAGAACAATGATCTGAACTAGAGTATCCTACGAAAAAATCATATTGAAAATTATTTCGATTCTCACAAAGATTATTAAAACCAATACACAAGTAAAACAGTTTTCTTCTTCTATTCAATAATAAATATATTTTCCATAATGTTCCATTATCTTTTAAAAAGTGCAATACTACGTTACGAAAAAAGCTCAAGAAAAATAAAGTTAACGCTATCCAATTATTTGATCGATCTTAATTTACATACTCAGAATAATATTTTTACTTACTTCGAATCGATTTTGTATTAGAAATAAAAATTATAATACTTAATCCAGGAAAATAAGAGAGATGATAAGGAATTAGAAAGAAAAAACGGATATCAGAATCCTATTGCATCCACTTCTTGATGCCTACAATTAATTAACGATCCTCGGCCGATAAAGATACGACACATGCCGCAAAGTGTAATGTTACGAAAAGACATCTTACTATGTATGTATGAACATTATTTGCTCGTAGTTTGAAAAGGTCCGAGAAAGCTATAGAAGGAATGATTTCTAGTACTTCTCATCCTTCTCCCGGTTGTTCTTTCAAAAGTGATCGTAGTCACGTCGACGTTGGTTCGCTAGAACTCCAAAACTTTGGCACGCGTAGCCAAAGTTCGTATAGTAGTTCGTGTTCGGTGGCGCACTAATGGAATGGTATTTACAAACGCGAACAAACACTCCTATCAATTACAAAACGATTCTCCTTGTACTTGGACGCCTTTGCGAGGCCTGCAAGTCGAGGCTCTGACAGTCCTCGCCTTGGGTTTACCTAGCCTCTCAATACCTAGCCTCTATTCTACCCCCTTTCCAAAGCCCACTCGTTTCCCTTGCCGAGACGAAGAGAAACTTTTGATTACCCGCATCGTCATGTAATCTCTGGAAGGATCGTATGGGGAAACGTAGTCTCTGCGCTTTGGTAAATATTTGATACTTGAAATCTAAGGAAAAGGAGGCTCGTTCTGGATTTCTTGAAATGTCCCTTTCCCAAAGGATAAAGGCATGAATGTGGAAATACCTTAAAAGCAGTCCTGCAATCCCCTTTCGTGATATGGTTTCGAAGGTCTCTCGAGGTGCGAAGACTTAACGTGTTACTAACTGTTGGAAAAACGGCTTTTGAATATCCAGTGATCCCACACGAAGCGGAAATGGATTGATGGATGTATACCTTCTGAGGAATCGTCGAGACGAAAAGAATCTCGATGTTCTCGTAGGAAATATCCAAATGGGAAATTCTTTCGTTTCTTAGAAAGACCAATACAGCTTATAACAGTGAAATATTTTTCTTTCGTCGAGATACTCTTTGTCAAATTGTCTAATGTTTTTCGTAGAAAATAATTATTATTTTCCTAATCTTTCGCTTGGTACGTGAGAAATGCTAAAATGATCAAAAAGATTTAACACGTTCGTGTTCAAAATATACCTATGTTATAATATTTTAATTATAAGACAATTAAAACAAATTAATGTTAATTATAAGATAATACTTTAAAATATACATTTTTCGTTATATGTATTTAAATACTCTTATTCATGAATATAATCATACTCGTATTACTCCAGAAAAGATATGATTTGATCTAATACGATAGCATAACTAAGGTGAATTACTATCAAATCAACTTCGAATGGCAGAACGTGGTATTATTCTACGGGTTCATCATTACTATCACATCGTCTCTAAAGGTTTAACGATTGAAATCCAGAGGGCAAAGGACAACGCTATGGTAGCATTACCAAGTAATGACCTTTTCGAGACCCCCATACATTTGTCTAATAGTTCGAAGTTCCCTATAAATTGGATTGCTTTACTCTTTTCTACTTTAGTTTTTTTTTTCAATATTATTTTAACAAAGTTGAACAAATGTAAATCAAGATGATTATGCCAGTTCGACGTTTCTAATTCATCTATTCATTCTGAATAATTCAATGATAGATCGATAAAGCTGATGAATAAATCGACGTAGGTAATTATAAAATGGATTGATGGGAGTCTTAAATATGACGTTACGAAATGAATAACTTAAAATAGAATTATTTTAGAGATTGACTGAGAGATATTTAACGGATATGGAAAGATAAAGTTTCGCGATATCCAGTCGAGAAGTAAGAGAACACTATCAGCGAAATACTGATTCTAATTGAAAGCAAATCTATTACAGTGGATGTCCCGTAGTTCGTGTTGAGAAAGCTGTCGTTAGATTGCACGAGATTAATTCAGATTATTCAAGATTAGACAGGATTAGTCTAGTCTTCGTATTAGGCGATGCGAAATAGGGCATCAGCTACTATGCTTGCCAATCCTCAATTCATCGTTATCCAGACTAAAAAGCTTTAAGTATAAAAGTAATTACAATTGACTCTCATCGAATAATGATAATAACCATGTTTCTTTATTACATCTTTTTAAAATTTAATGAATTAATGAATATACATGGTGCTTATGTATATATACCTATACGCATATGAACTTATGTACGGACCAACATGATTAAAAAAAAATTTTGTTCTATGAAACGTAATACAGATTGCTTTAAAAAAAAAAAACGAGTCAATTTTGCAAAATTACTCTCACCTCGCATAAAGTCTTGTTTATCGTACCAGTTTCCAACTTTTTTTGTGCTTCCACGTTGCTCTCGCTTTTGCTCGATGCAATCTTTTTTCGTAAATCTTTTCAACAGGCGCTATGAGGCCCTGATAGAGAAAACTGAGCACGATAAAATCAAAATACGAGAAAGAGAGAGAGAGAGACAGAAGAATTGTAAGACGAATAGATGAGAGGTAGAAGAAACAAATAGAAAAAGAAGAAGATGAAGTGGAGTCACGATGTTAAAACTAATAATTTAATCAAGTATCGAGGTAGTAGTAGAAGTACAGCATCTCACCATGCTCTCTATAATGCCACCTAGTCCATCCAGTAGCTTGACTCCATACACGATCTATTACCTATCTTCCACCCCTTCTCTTTCTCTTTCTCTCTCTCTCTCTCTCTCTCTTTCTCTTTTCCAGTCTCATCCAACAACTCTTTTTACCTTTCTCTTTCAACCCTTGCGATCCTTCGAGCTTGATTAGAAACTGCCTAGATATTTCTCGACGTATAACCGAGAAAATTAAAACATTCTGGAACGACATGTGTGTACACGCGCGCGCGCGCGCGTGTGTGTGTGTGTGTGTGTGTGTGTGTGTGTGTGTGTGTGTGTGTGTGTGTGTATCGAGTCAGAAAGCTCAAGCGAGCCCATTTAACAAATTACGGGACGGAACTTAGATGCAAATACATGCTAAACCAAATCGAAATTATTTTTTATTTCTGAAAGGAAAAAGAAAAAGAAGAAAAAATGTAAATCAATGGACCATCCATCGACTTTTTTATTTTGTTCTCGTCGAATAACGGTGTTTCTAACGTAAAATGGTTGTCTATCTAACATAAAAGTATAGAAAGAAAAGAAAGAGAGAAAGAGAGAGATAGAGAGAGAGAAAGAGAGAGGGAAAGAGAGAGGGAAAGAGAGAGAGAAAGAATGGATTGGTTAACTAGGGAAATAACACTTTCTGTCAAGAACGCCACATCATATTTTTCCTTCTTCGTTAATCGAATTTGAAACTGGCAGGCTGATATATAAGTGACGTTTTTGTTTAAAATGTCGATAAGCTTTTTTCTTCCAACAAGCAAAATCCTGCTGACTCAACGACATTTCTGTAGAAAGGAATTTAAGGGATAATGCATCAAATTGTGCAAGTTACAACCGTGATATTCTGAATATCAAGAAGATTATAAATAATGTAGTTTGAAGAAATGCAATGTAAATACCAATTTATCGTCTCGAAGTTGATTCATTTCTGCGAATCATGTAATCTCCTTGATTATTTCTTATCGTTGCGACATTTCAGGCGAAGTTAACAGATGAGAAGTTTATCGATATTAATATTCTACCTGAATAATCGGATAATATATTTTGCAATCGAGGTTTAAACGAAATAAATCGAGATAAGATTCGCTTTATCTCTTAATACTTCACGACAAAGTATCTTATTATCGAAATTACAACCATAATAATATTTACTTCCAAGAAACCGTTAGAAATATCGATATTACGATTAATAATGTCGAGCATACCTACATACACACATTTATATATATGTGTATGTATACTCGATATTTGATTATCAATAATAATTTATAATACCAAACGTACATATTATTTGTTTTACATGTTCGATAAGTCGTTATAAATATTAAAAAAAAATGTTCATCGATAATAATGCTCAGTCTTTGCAACAAACGGCAGTTAACGAATAACGATATTAAATGCTTCTTGTTAAATGTCTTTGAAAAACTTCTCGAGGATAGTTAAAGAACTTCATGCTTGAACGAACTTTGCGTTCTTCCACAACGAAAAACGCTTCTTCCACGACCAATGTACAGGGTGATTACAAAGTTTCGACCGGAGGCTTACAACCGCCGCATATAACTTTGCTAGTTATCGTCAAACTAACTTCGTACACTGTACTTTCTACCGACAAGCTTCGCGCGTGTATACGCGACTACGCGTCTTTCTTGTAATGTTCGAAATGTAATGACGTCTTTCCAAAATGGCACTAGCATTCGAAGCATTTATCGATTTGTATTTGAAAAACAAATCTAAACAAATACATTACCAAGTGATTATAACTTATCGTCTTACTGTAAATCTATTAGAATATTTTCTGACTAACGATTTACATCTTACGTTTGTTCGTTGCAATCAAAATCACGAATTACTTGTATTAACGAAATACATAATGCGGATAAATAATTTATAAAAAGGAAATAATTCATATAAAATACGTTTTGTCCTCTTTCGTAATAGACATATACTTTACACAACACTTTACTTCTGCCAATATCAGCCTCTTCATTATTTTCTTGCAGGGAAACGTGCTTTCACATCGCAATCAACACGACGCTTAATCCGTCTCATCGATGCGTTACATCGACAAGAGACGATGACGACGATAAAGTAAGATGACAAATCTCATAGCCTCCTTGAGCTTTCCATTACAAGATAGGATACTTGTAAATACACTTTGTTAAACCGAGACGTACATAAGCCATAAAAGTGGATCAATCACGGATTTAAACATTCCATTATATTATTAAACGATTCCATTTTAAAGGAAAATATCATTGTTGATATTATAATTTATTCAATTAAATAAAAAGTTATCGCTGTTAAATTTTAATTAAGTTATATAGTACCTAAGTGGATTAACCTGAAAAGTAATGAAATTATTAAAATCATTATAAATCTCGTTTCGTATACATCACAATTCTTTATTATATTTATCTTGTTTATTTGTATATCCTCTTATAACATTTCTTGCACAAATATCTAAATCTTACATTTTACAATACAAAAGTGCCTTGCGTTTTAAGGCTATGACTTTTCGTACACGATTGGATAATAATGATCGATGAATCGATCATTCGTGGATAAAACGTGAGGAATAATTAATTATCTAATGGCGACGGCGATTTTAATAAGAGAATAATAAAAAGAAAAAAAATTCCTTTGATAGTAATACCCAAAAGGAAATGTCCCCAACAAGCGTAAAAATTTTACAACGATACAATGAAATAAAATGATCCTGCAATTGGCAGATGGTTTACATTTTATTTTAAAAAACAAAGGTAATTGTTCAAACACCATTTTAATGGTTTTAACGTATTTCTTCCATAAAAGAGAGGAAAATCTAATTTTCACTTCGGCACGAATAAAATTCACCCCGATGAAATATAAATTAACTTATGTTTCCTCATCCGTTAGCACATTCTTCTTGAATAGGCCTCTCTATATATATATATAATGTATGTATGTATATATATATATATATATATATATATATATATATATATATATATGTATAACAAAATAAGATCATCAAACATAGAACTTTGATTGTTTAGGATTAACAAAGTTAAGTTCTCAAGTTGTACAAATGAAACACGTGAATATCGATGTTACGAAATTCATTAAAATCTTGTTTATATGACGGAATCGTGCGTGATGCAAATTATCAACCCTTAATTATAAACTTATCTTTCGTTGCTCTTTCGACGATGTTTAAAAAGAGCAAAGAGAGAGAGCGAGAAAGAGAAAAAAGAGAGAGAGATCGTTTTCAACGTATCGATCTCTGAATTTATACGCCGTCTACCCTCTAGAAACTAGACAGCTAACGAGGTACGTTCACTTAGCTCCCGACTCATTCTCTTCCTTGTGCACGAGTACGTGCCACGAAACTTAGAAGAAAGATATTTATTCCGTGATCCCGCGTGGCAGTCTTTGACGATGTTGGAAAATCGTGAGCGGAAGTAACAAGAGCCACGATGCGGCGAATGGCCACTTTAGGACGAATCGATGAACTAGAAAATACGTTAAATACCGTCTTCTAATTATAGAAATTATTAACGTTTCATTGATCTATTCAAAATCGATTTTCGTTCGATCTCTTGCGATCAATTAACTTCTTGGACGCGATTTTATAACTTTAAACTCGCGATAAGAAATTTTATAGAAATAATGATTAAACACTTAAAATAAGACTAATTTTGGACACTTTTTAATTTATTAAATCCTCCAACGGTCCATTATATTTAAGATGTTACCATCTTAACAAAATGTCGAGAAATGATTTAAAACCCTGTTTACGAAGAATAAAAGGAAGTCAGGAAATAATAGTTTTTTAACAAATATTCTTTGCGCGCGCGTGCGTGTGTGTGGAGGGGATGGATGGGTTAGTGTGGGTGTGGGTGTATGGGTGTGTGTGTGTGATATACAAATGTAAATAGTACAGATATGAAAAAGAAATTTTTTTTAAGCCAACAAAACTAAATTCTCAAGTCTGTTTGTGTTAAACTACGTCGTTCAAAAGGACGGTAAATAGTAAGAAGTTCAACGGATTCCTCGATGATGTTTTCGTCAGTTTGTATTTTTCATCATCTTCAAGGGATCTCGCATATAACGAGCAAAAACTTCTTTCTTAAACATTTCAAAATGTTTTCTATTGGCGCTGTTTTGTCGTTCACGCCAGGATGGTCTACTTTTTCTCGTCTGCAGGCCCCAATGTACGGTAAATACAGGGGAGAGTACTTTAAATTGATAGCCAGCCACAAACATCTCATAAACCTGAAACAGAGAGATAAAATTGAACTTTAATCCATCGATTTCTTCGCTTCCTTGTTTCTTTTATATTTCCTGTTTATGAAAAAAAAAAAAAAGAAAAAATAACAATATCGTAATTTCGTTGAAAATTAAAAATCCTTTCCAAACCAATAATTTCAAAAGACACCTCGAAAATAAATTGGTTTTTAATATCTTAGATTCTTAAAAATAGTTTTCATACAAAATACAAGTATATACCATCTATACACGCGTATGCATATCGTACGAGTAAGTAAAGGGAAGAAACTCGGCGAAGAGGATAAAATCGTTGCATAGCGGATCTAATATGAGAAACGTTTCCTACGAAAAGTGTCGGAGAAGTGGTTTCCCCTTCTGTGAAGATACGATAACGCGAAGGTATCCGTGTCCTGGCCAAATACATGGTGAACGAAGCGAGGAAAAACGAAAGGGGAAGGGGGAAATGGAATGTAACAAACTAGTATAGTCCTTCACGAACTAGTCCCTTACGAACCCTTCGTTACAATCTTCAATGTCGACATATTTCGAGTCAAGAAGTCTTTCGTTTGTTCCGTTTGTTTTATAATTCAATAATAAATACGAGAACGTCCAAATAAATTGTATGGATTGCCTTAAAAATAATTTACATAATATTGAATTGATTAAATCTTGTTCTCCTCAATCTACTTACGTGTCCAAGCTGCATGATAAGAACACATAAGTATTCTATTTCCCGGATCGTATTAAATTTCGTACACGTCCCAAAAACGACAAAATTAAACAAGCATGCGGGAACTATACGTTTCCTACAGAAGGATACGCGTCATTAAAAACAAAGAGAGACATTGTTGTAATCTCGGTCTCGGTTTACCAACCAAGACAGCTTGAATGGACATGACAGAGAAGATCCAACCTCCTGCTTTTCGTTGGACGTGTTTTCCTGGATAACCGTATGTAACAATAACGTCCATGTATGATAACATAAATCCGTAAGACGATTATGTTACGTTGTATCAAATTTCTTGTGGTATATAAAAGAACCGCATTTCAGTTGCTTAAGTCGAATTAAGAAGAAAAAAAAAAGAATAAAGAGAACGTTTATATATTTAGTAGTTAACGATCATCGAATATGAATTAATTAGATTAAAAATTTTCAAGATCTCCCGAAGAATTACTTTCGTTATCCAATTTTAAGTTTCGTATTAATTTGAATTATATCTACATTATATCAACGGATACGCGACGAAAGGTGATTAACATAATGAATTGCGATCGAGCTAACTGATATTACGAAAATTCTATGAAATATATTTATCTGTCACACCCCTGAACGCACTCGTCGGCAATGATCGTCGTGGATACGAATATAATATCGAAGGTAAGTAATTTTGACTTCTTAATTAATTAACGCAAATGCTAGCGAGAGAACGTGGGAATATTCTGAGTTAATATGCTTCTTCATTCGTTTACTGGTTCCGCGTCGTAGAATAGATACGAAAGCAGAGGGGATTGATGGACGGGATCTAATCTCGCTGTTCTCCATCTTCGAAGCGTAACCGTGAATAATTATACGTAACGACAAGATGACACACGTGCGACAACCTAGAGACGCTCTGCTTGTCTCGTAGAGACACACGACGATGCACAACGTATAATTTCCAATGTTGGGAAGGGTAACGCTGCCAAAACAATTGTACCTAACAACTCCAACTGCTGCGCGTTGATTAAGCAATTTACATACGCGTACCCGCTTCCTATATTCGTCTTGACGCTCGATTAAATCGCTCTGACTAGACAGAGATGTGTACGCTCATTTTTATAACACAACGTATAAGTAAATACATACCCGAATTTTCAAATACGTTCATTAAATGTATGATATTGAAAATTCTGATCTTCTATTATCTCTTTTATTATAATTAAAAGCTGGATAAGATAAAGGTTAAAGTAAAACCATTAAAATCCTCTACATATTTGAAATAAATTTGTTCAAACTTCTCTAGAAGTAATATCGATATTGCCGAACTCGAGAAGAAAATACGACTTCCAGATAATCGTCCTTCTGAATTTGTCAATAAAGCAACGATGATCACTAATCAATGACAAAATGCAAACATTTCGATAGGTTTGATTGCATATGTTTTCAGGTAAATACTACATATAATTACCTATGTTAATTGATCCACAGAAGTGAACTATCTCTATACCAACACTATAAGCTATTGATAAATTACGAAAGTCAATTACTCGATTTCTATAGACAAACCTACTAAAATTTCAAATCTACAAACACGTACTTTTCTTTATTCCAAATCGAAAGAATACAAAATTTTGGAGTATAGAGACCAAAAATTCATTTTCAAGAAAATAACGAGTGTAACCAAAAATTTTCAAAAATTTAATAATTGAAAAAGACTTAAAACAAATTAATTTATTATTGGAAAAAGGTTAAATATATAATAGTAAGTATGTTAAATATTAAACTACTATTTCCAATATGATCTTTCGTAAAAATGTATACCATATAGGAAATATAAAATAAAATATCTTAAATGGTACAATTTTGCCAATTCTTTCCTAAGTGGCTACCGAGAAAGATACACGATATGCATGTGTCTCGTTGACTTTCACGAAGTTTCGGAACACGCTCGACCTTCCTTCAGTATAATATTATAACGACGAAGCTTTGAACATTCGGAATTCTATTAGACAACCGACAGAACTTCTCGAGTCGGCTTCACGCTGCATGTCCGCGATCCAACCGCCGTCTACTCGAACAATCCTCTGGCTCTTGCATTTATGTAAATTTTCGTAATTTCTACAGATGCTGTTATAACGATCGTACTTCAGATATGTAGATATATACCAATATATAGATCTTCAACGTGAAGAATCAAACAACAAAGTACGATAAAAATATCCTTCTAATCTAAACTACTTTTCTAATTTCAAATTGAGCATAAAAATTCAATAAAATCGTTAGTCATAAGGTATATTTATATTATATCGTACTTACGTGTTTTTATGGTAAAGACTTAAGATACACCGTACAATCTAAAAAGAAAAGAAAGAGAAAAACGGCAAAAGAAAAAAGAACATATGTATTCGATCGATGAAGCGTGTGTAGATACCTACCAACTCATCTTTGCATAAGGGATAGCAGGAAATGAGAACACTTAGAATAGAAATATACATTAATATATACCTACATATCGGCCAGTGTAGCACAAATATGGTCAAAAGGTTCCTTCGTAGTTGCAAAGCGCACGTAAATGGAATTGGACAATGTGGAGAGTGTGGTTTACGTCGCGTGTACCTGAGGGAAATGTGTTCGGGTTAATTTCACGCTTCGGCATCGAAGGGAGAGTGCTAGCAACAGCAACAACAGCGCCACCAGCAGTACCAGCACGATCGACATCAACCCTACTGGCAGTGGCACTATTAAGGTCACCGACCATCACGGCCATGGCACGCCAGGCTAGCACAGCTGGCTATTCCCTTCCTTCGATTTTCCTCTCCTTCTATCTTCCACCTACTATTCGCAGCCGGTCCTATTATTAAATTCGATCGAGGCAAGAAAGCATGGAAGATAGAAGAAAAAGAAGAAAAACAAAAAGAAGAAGAAGCGATTCATCCGTCACGTGAGCGCGAAACTTTGCTCGACGCTGTCCTATCTTTTAACCGCACTGTCATCCTTCTCTCTCCTTAAAAAAGACCATTTTAAGCTCTCGACTTGAAAGAAAATTCGACATAGTCTTCTTAGTCTTGATGACGCATCCATCTTCCTTCTCGATCGATCGAAATACCCCGATTGACCTAACCCATCGAACTCATCTACACTTTTTATTCCAAAATATATATCTATTGAAAAGATCAACTGAAATATCAACTTTTTCATTTACTTGGCATGCATCAAATGTAATGTCTATAAGATATACTATTAAGATAAAATTACAACCGACAAATTAAATCTGATCGTTTGAATAAGAATAGAAGGATAATTATATCTGCGTTGATATATGCAAGGATGTATGCGTTGGAATTACTTCGATTGAGTGGGCTATCTCTACGTGACCTTGCATACGCGATGCGTACATTACGAATCAAGTAAATAAGGAAAAATAATTCTTTTTTTAAGGACAGTAGCGTCGTAATGAATCTCAAAGAAAGAGATAAAGAGAGAGAGAGAGAGAGAGAGAGAGAGAGAGAGAGGAAGAAAAAAAGAAAGAGACAGCGAGAGGAATAAACTAGCGTGGTAAATCTGATAATTGAGTTTTATGCGATCGCACGTCGGTGTAAATCCAAGCGAATAAGGCGTCTCCGGCTGTACGCCGTTACCACTTATCTTACATTCCGAGCATTAAGGATGGCTTAGGAAGGTGCAAGAGAACGAACGTTCGAGGGTGTCGCTAAAATGATGAGAATGGAAGAAGTCCACGATGCGAAAGCGTTGAGCGGGAAAACTATATAGAATGTTGAAAGAAGAAAAAAGGAGAAAGAGGAAAAATCATCATGGTTCAATTCGATCGAACCCCGTTATGAAGAAAATGCGAATGCACTTGCATTAGTGTACGAGGTATTTAAATTCCAGCCGGGTTATTCTCGTTCTCATCGTCGGTCTCGGCAATTAATCTTCTACGTGGGAATTAACTGCAAAATTAACGGCATTCATACTTCATACGATTCTTTCTAATCCGATCGAAGCACTTTTTTCAGTATTATCCTTTGTCCTCGATGACGAACTCGTCGATGAATCTCATTACGAGCGAGAAAACAAGTCAGAGATGAAAATTATTACCTCCTATCTTTCCTATCTCATACACGCGGACATAATTTTTCCAATAAAAATCTTTTTTTCTTTTTTACATTTATACGTAATATCGCTGGAAAAGAAAAATGAAGAAAAAGAAAAAAAAAAACGTCACGAAGGAAATGGCAGGAAAGAATGGTGATCGGATTCATCGTCGATCATTCATTTCCAAAATCCGTTCTTCTTCGATCTGCGATTCGTGCCAGCGTTAATCGCTCAATCAGCGGGAGTGACTGACGGCGATGAAGCTTCAAAACGAGCACACTATCACGATCAATTCGATTTCAGTTGCTCTGCATACACGAAAAGGTCTCTTTCTCTCTCTCTCTCTCTCTCTCTCTCTCTCTCTCTCTCTCTCTCTCTCTCTCTCTCTCTCTCTCTCTCTCTCTCTCTCTCTCTCTCGTAGTAGTAGTAGTAGTAGTAGTAGTAGTAATAGTAGTAACACTGCCGTATTGCGGTAGGACACGACGCCGACCTTAAATCGAATGAATCGTTATTACGTGCTACTGTATCACCCCGATTAATTGACGAATCATGCTAGAACGAAACGAGGGAAGATAACGAATCGCGTTGGTTATCCACACGGTTCATTGATCTACGTTCCTTCTGTCGGACATTTAATTTAATTCCGTAGAAAATGTATATCGGCGATCATTCTAAATCAATTTCTCTGTATCGTATACGATATACGGCATACGTAGATACATTTTACATGATTACACGGTTTATTATCTTTGGTATTGTTCAATCAGGTGCCATCAAATACGTACATCCAATTAATTTGCTCAAAAATTCTATTTATAACAATTTTCGATGCAATTTTAATGATTAAACCATTAATAATAATCAATACTACAACTCGACGTTGTTAAAATTCCTTCTCTCGCACCGTTCTTCGATAAATTACGAATTATAGTTCGTTGACAAGATTCAATATTTAAATCAACGAATACGATTCTAATTTCGTTGAGAAAACGTTATGAACATCAAAGATGTTTGAATTCGAATGTAATACCTAAAAAATCGAATGGAAGCGTACAACCATCGACGTTTTATATGAATCAATAATATGATGAATAAAGTATAACTGATTATACTATTTCAATGTAAAAATATATTCTGAATAACAGAATATAGAGAATAAGGAAAAGACAAAAATACTTATGAACTCGTAAGAAATTGAAAAATAGTACGGAAAATTTGCGCTAGATAAATCGTTCGACTAGACACTGAGAAACTTGGAAAGGAAAAGGAAATAAAAGCCTTTGGAAACGTGAACGATACCAATTCTCATTTCTCCGTAGGGAGTGGATGTTGTGCGAACGAACCACGAAGGAAAGACACGAATACCAATGTATGTAGAAAAGGAAAGGTACTATCCGATTGGAAGTGTTACAATGTCTCCTAACTCACACGTTTCCTTGTGTACGAAAATACTCTTTGTATGTATGTATGTGCATACACTTTACTCTTCTACGCTAGACTTATCGGTACACCGACGAAAGAGGGTAGAGCATGGTCGTGTGTAGATTTATACTCGTTTTATTGCAGCAACGAGTTAAAGGGTACTTCGTTTTACACGAAATACGAAACTGTAAAGTCTTGCACAAGGATTTTCGTTGGACGACGAAATTTGTTATCTCTAGGTTGTGACAAAATTTGTTCTTCCAACGTAGTTCTCTCTCTCTCTCTCATCTCTCTCTCTCTCTCTCTCTCTCTCTCTCTCTCTCTCTCTCTCCCTCTAACTTTTTTCGCATAATAGAATATAAATAGGATAACCTTTTCAATTTGTAGAGCGTCATTTTCATATTTATTACATTCGTAATACAATCGATTTTGAGAATTATACTTTTGTAAAGTAGAATTTTATAAAATTCAAGTCACATACTTCTCTCTCTCTCTCTCTCTCTCTCTCTCTCTCTCTCTCTCTCTCTCTCTCTCTCTCTCTCTCTCTCTCTCTCTCTCTCTCTCTCTCTCTCTCTCTCTCTCTCTCTCTCTCTCTCTCTCTCTCTCTCTCTCTCTCTCTCTCTCTCTCTCTCTCTCTCTCTCTCTCTCTCTCTCTCTCTCTCTCTCTCTCTCTCTCTCTCTCTCTCTCTCTCTCTCTCTCTCTCTCTCTCTCTCTCTCTCTCTCTCTCTCTCTCTTTAGCAATTTAAATTTAAATATTGATGAATTTATTTTGGATTATATGAATCTTTTATGTGAAAACTTTTCGTATTAATTCATAAAAAAAAAAAAAAAAACATTAGAAAAAACATGATCGATTTAGTCACGAAATTCCTCTCTCTTTTTTTCTTTCATGCAACCAGAGAAACAATGGAAAACGATAACAGAACGCGAACGATGGCTGCACGCGTATACGTGCATCGAATGCAATGCTCGGCGTTACTTCGCTAATAAGAGCAGATTCCTCTCGTGCTTGTAATGCGCGCAAAATGGATGAGGAAAGAATTTCCCGGGATGGATACCCTCCTCTATCTATATTTTCTCGCCGAATAGGAGGATTCAGGAGTGGTTACAAATCGCACCAGGTTTTAAACTTTCACCTCCGATCCAAATGAAATACCTCTCAGATGTTCAAAGTTTGAGAATATCTCGAATATTTAAGTAATATCTCAAAATGCAAAACGTCTGATTCGTTCGTAAATAATTCGCATTGTAATATAAAATTTACTTTTCCTCGAGAAATAATGAAAAAAATTTCCTAGGTAATAAGCTTGTTAATCGACCAATATCATGCATTATTATTCCTGATTTCCATCGAACAATTTATGCATCTTATTTAAATATTCAAATACATTATCTCCCTAGATAATATTTTTCTCTTTCCTCTCTTTTTGTTTTTTGTAAAAGAATTTCACAAGTGACACGTTGTTATCATAAAACCATTTCCGTTACTTCGTATGTGCATACTTATACATTCGAATATGATGTTACGGACACAAAAATAAAGCTAATCTGTGGATTAAGCACGGCAATACATTCGTGAATGCCAATTTACAACAGCACGCGTATGCCAAAACGACAGGGTAACGTGCTTTCCTCTCGAATGCGTACGTTCAGCTCTACGACGAGAGATGTATCAAGTTTAAATTGAATAATGCTTGTTCTGCAAAATGAGCCTCCATCGCCCGATAACGACGGGAATGATAATACGTAATTCAATTAATGTCCCTAGTGCGCGAGAGGTTCGCTCGTTCGAGTTTGCTGCATCCCCCAAACTACCATCGTGTGCGCGTTTGTCTCTACCCTCGTTCCATTGCCGATTTCACGGCTCACCCCTGTTTTCGCCAGCTCTAAAGCAACTCGTAATCGGACATAGGAACGTGAGCGCCCGCGTTTTCTCGTAATACAATTCACGTGTACCAACTTTATCGTATGTTCAATTGCTATCTCTATCGACTCTAAGTAAATCCTATAAACTGATAAAAGATAGAAACAATAACAATTTCAGTATTTCAATTAAGTTCCATCTAATTAGAATATATGCACAGTAATAAACAATAATAGCCTATGTTGGAGTAGTTTTTTTCATTTCTTCTAATTTCCTTTATCACATATTTTGTGTACCCATTCTATGTACCTATCTTATGTACAATTCCATTGTATCAATGTGTTCTTTAGACCACGAGTATAAAGGATCGTTAAAAAATTATAGAAATAAATTAAGAACCATGCTTATCTTGGTAAATATTGCATATTTGTCTTTGTTCGTAGATGTGATCGCATGTTCAAATCATATTTTCGATACAATACTAACATTACAGTCACGCAATCATGGTGCTTGTTGTAGAATAAGAACATAGGTATATAATAACGGAGGTGGAGAAAGAAAATAAAAAAAAAAAGAAATGAAAGGAATGTACCTTCTCCAAATGTTGTTATTCGCTTTTCACTGTACATAGTGAAAGCGAATCGTGCATCTACTTATTCGATCAATTTTTTCTTAAAAGAAAATAGAAATGTATATCCATTTGAGTCAAAGTAGAATACCTGAGTGTTTCTCGTATATCCATATCCCATGAATCTTTCGTCGTGAGCTGGCGCAGTATCCTTTGCCACGTAGAACGGCTCGTAAAGGAATTCGAAATTTGTCACATCGTGACTCACGTAAACCTTGCCGTTTTTTATGTTCTCGTAATTCTTGTGAGTCGGTGATACGTCCAACACCCATCTGCGAGAACGACCAAATAAATGAAATGATTTAATATGAATTCTGTAACAACGTTTTGTTTATTATTTTGATAACATTGCTCTTGCGCGCAGGATTATATAAATAAAATCAAACATTTCACATATAGATCATTCCAAACGAAATCGATCACTTTTTGTGGAAAAATGTCCATTACCGTTGAAAACTTAATATTTTATAACCTTTATTCTCAAGTAAATATAAGTAAAAATATCGTTTTAAATATTAACATTCGAATATGCGGAAAATGCGTTTAATGGCTGTATATATAACTAGCAGGTAGATTCCGCCAGAGGTGTGTTACGTGCTACATTCAATCGATCACTACGGTTTTGTTTATACAGTGCTCATATATTTATAAAGCGTGTGCTGGAAGAGAAAAGTTCGAGAATATATTGTAATTTTTTCCAATTTTTTTTCCCCCAAGAGTTTATTGCATGCACAACGCGCAGTGGTTGGCAAAAATAATAAATGTTTAGAAAACCGACATTCATTGCGAATATATTTTTTATTAAAAAACCACCTCTTTCAATACAATGAAAAATAAAATTGTTTTGAACGTAGCGTTCTCAAAATATAATACTCTAATAGAAAATAATAACCGAGATAACGATTAATCAATAGTAAATGGAGTCATCCGCTATCCCATCCTTGTACTGAAATCAACCAACCTGTGTTTACAATACTATACTTAACAATTCTCGATGATGTTTCTTTCCCGACGTCTTACAATCAAATGAGATCGAGAGATTATTCGTTGCATATAAATCAATACAAGGGCGGAAATAGGGCAAGCCACCAATTAGTTGATCCTTACAATCGATTTTCAATTACGAATCAATTTCACAAAAATAATCGGACAATCGAGAGAGATACGAATCTATCATTTCAATTAATAAAATACCTTCAATTATGATATTTATCGTCCTTTTAATGAACGTACGAAAAGAACCATAAATTACTAGTAACTGTCAGATGACTCTTCAACGATCTTAATAAAATACAAAATACTTACCTCGTAAAGTTCGTAGCAAATTGATTGTGGATGAAAACTTTTTGATGAAAGGGTCTAGCAAGACCTTTCCTCGCCAGTCTAACCAAGTCTGATTTATTCAATGGAAATCTGACACGCGAGTCCAGCTCGTACGTGGGTATAACGTAGGCGCACTTGTCGCAGTTCTCATTCCTAAGGAAGTCGTCTAAAGCACCGGTGAGATTGAGGCTTGGTACGATGTCGACGTCCGTTAAGAAAACGTAATCGGATTGGCAATTCTTCCTAGCTAGATTCCGCATGTGATTCTGAGGATAAACGTTTCGCGTTCTCCAGTTCGTTTGCTCGACAGAAATACCGGACACAAGTTCGTTAAGGGTAGCTTCCGGTTTGGCACAATCGACGATGTCGGGCAGAGCAAAGGTACGGGGTTGCTTCTTGGGTGGTTTGACCCTTGGCACGGCCAAGGAAAAGGATATCCTTTCGCGTACAGGTTCGTAACATTTTTTAAGATAAAGCAAATACTTTTGCAAAACTTCAAACTCTTCGTCGCCGGCGGCGTACAAAGCAACGGACATTGGGCCGGTCCATTGATGAGCTACTTGAGCAATCGAGTGCAACTTCTCAACAGAACTTTGCGTGGCAAGACAAACTCTATACATCTGCGAAAGCTCAGAAAATCTAGACCCGACGAAGATCGAATCGAACGTTTTGAAAAGCCTACGGGCATCCCATCTGCCTAGTCTCACGTCGAGCTTTAGCCTGTCAACTGTCGTATGTCGATAATCCCGCGTCGCACACTCTTCCTGTTGCTCCTTGAGTAGGGTACCGAGATTCCAGTCCGTGACGGCATTTATCTCGAGTTCTCGACCTATCGAATTCTGCGTACAAGTTTCCGACTGTAGTAGTAAGAAGGTCAGCAGCATATTGGACAGTGCCAAAACGATCACGCTGGTTAAACTGAGGTTCCATGGTTGACATCGCAACTACAATCAAAAATATCGAATACGATTATATCTCAAGATTTTAAATGTCTATATTTCAATTTCTATATGTTTCATTATAATCATTCTTATAAACGTTTTAAACTTGAATTTTTATGCATTAAACGGCAAAAGTAAAACAAAGAAACTTCTTAATCGCGACTTCCAAATCATTTTATGGTCTTAATTACTCGGCAGCAACTTTCTTGTTGGTTGGAAGGAACGATACAAAAAGCATTACGAGTCTCAAACTTTGTTCAATTGCTTAATGCACTCACGGGAACGATGTGTTATATCGTTAGGAAGTAAGTATAAACACAGTATGAAAGTAAGTAACCAATTTAAGTTATATAGAAATACCGAAATAAAGACTCGTAGTAACCGCCTAGATATCAATAATAAGTTTATAGGACGCCTTTCCCAGACGCACTATTCGTGCCAATAATAGTATTCATACCAACAACCAAAAGCTATCTCGGAACAAAACCCAAGAGATAAAGCGTTTTCCGCTTTTCGTACCTTTGCATTCTATTGGATACCCCTAGACCAGAATGTATCACGAAACGGATGATAAAGGTGAAAAAGATTTGAACGCCTCTACTTTAACAATCGCAACAAACGTGCGAATGAGAAAATTTAGTAGTTTTCATTTTATCTCAAGATACAGCTTACGATGCAGTTACAATATTTCGAAGACGGCCGATTTAATTTATCTCTTCAAATTAAAGAATACTTTATTCGCGAACAAGTTGAGAAGAATTTTCATTCTCAACTCTTTTATTTAATAACGATAAAACATGATAAAAAATAAACGATGATTATTTGAAAATTGTATAAAGAGATAAATGTATATTAGTACATTCGTATTTCTATTCGCGATGATTCATGGTACTCGTAATAACGATGCAATTATAGTGCTAAACGGAAGAAACAGATTGTAGGTATTGTATGGTATTCGCCGAAGTGCTCCATGGAAGTCCAATGGGACAGCCGACAAAATTTCACTTGGATATAGTGCTCGAAACGATAATGGACCGTATGACTTCCTGGACCTGTTAAAATCAAGCTGCCGCTCCGAACGAGGTCTCTCTGCAGTAACGCGTTAGATGAACCGCACTGCACGGCTTAGCACAATGGACTTGGCATCGCCCTTTAGGGTCATTTCGGTAGACATACCAATCGCATAAAGAGAAGTCCTACTGCGTGCAATTAAGACCACAATCAGGAATATTCATGGCAAAGCTCTCAAAAGTAAAGAAAATATTTTTAACGATCGTTTGAGATACAACGAAGATTAATATATATATATATATATATATATATATATATATATATATGCATTTAAAAAAATAAATATTTGCGTGGGTGTGAAATTCTGTTTTGTAAACATACGACTTATAAGGTCAGTTAGTTTTAACAATTTTATATTTAAAAAAAAAAAACACTTTTGTGCCATCCATTAATATATTATAGAAAGGTAAGAACAACTCCAAAACAAATTACTTATAAGAGTGTTACTTATAAGTTAGATAAATATGAAAATAAAAATATTTGTGGTATATTCTTCCATGTACTTTGTTTTCTTCCTTAATTGAAGAGGAACTATATATAAAATATACAATGTTTATTAATATTATATTATAAAATATGATATATATACAAAATAGACTCTACTTTCTGAACAAAGATATTTCTGTTTTCTAAATTTAAAGGAGCAAAATAAAAAGGGGTCTAAAAGATGTTCGCACGTCCGCTGCAGAGATTTTTGCAACGACTCGACTTTGCGTACAACCATGTAGAGGAGTATAAAATGCGAGATGTTGAAACAAAGTGTCACGCGGAATAAAAACCTTCTCGTCCTCAGAGAATCTAGCAGAGGCCCGGAAAGGACGTGTATTTCTCGTCAGGTGTGCAAAGATTTATTAACTTGTCGTGAGTTTACGAAAAGTGAAAAGGAACAAAGAATAGAATTAAAAGAAAGAGAAAGAGACAGCGACATGTGTTTAGCTTACAACTATATAATATAATTTTCGCAATTATTTAATATAATATAATTTTCATTCTAAAACTCTTTACTGAAATTCGATCGTGAATGAATTCCAACAGCTATTGTTTCCTATTTTGTTTCGAAATATTTGCGTAATTTTTTATTTATAATTCAACTAGTGAATAATATGATTCACTAATTCGTAACATATATCCTCGATATATCGAGGGTATATATCGAGGATATATGTTCGAGAGATATTACAACTGCATCTATTACGAAAATAATTAGGTATAGAAATTATTGAAGGGTACTCAAAAAAAAAAAAAACCAACAACAACTTGAAGTGTCCTCGAACATAAGTGCACGAAGCTGAATAAATGAAAAGTGACTCTTAATCACGCTCCAAATAATGTTCCAATTGATCTTACTACAAGAATAAACTTTAAAATATAAGAATAGACTTTAAAAGAATAACACGTAGAAAAGGGATACCAGCATATCGCTTTTGTGACTCATGTATTTCGAATAACGCGCAAATGGGGCAATGAACGCGAATAATCCTGGAATCAAATACGTCTCGTTGACGTAATTGGCAAGGAGAGTGAGAAACACGACCTAATTCTGTCGTAGGACATAGGAAAGCCACCAATGAGCCAGGCATAAGCGCATCAAACGCGTCAAGTGCCAACGGACGAAACATCAGTACTGATGACCTCTACCATTACATGTATCTCTACTGCCAACTAGAGAATGAACAAGTACCTTTTACCTCTTCCGATGAGTCAGTATAGCTACTTCTAAACGCGTATGATTATCGCTGTTATTGTTGCTCCTGCTACTATCGACACTATTCCATTCTTGGTGTTACATCATTGTTCAATTGAACGCAGGAGAAAGAGAGAGGGATAAGAGGGAGAGAGAGAGAGAGAGAGAGAGAGAGAGAGAAAGAGAAGATGGGAGAACAGCGTGATTGATTATGTGAGCACAGTGTTATTACCGATTCGAACTAGTTCCTACGTTCCACGGTAAACGGGCGAGCGTTACACAGTTAACCCATTATCAAATTGTGTATTCTCGGGCTTTCGTTGCACATCCAAGCCTCGAAACCGCAGCCTATCTCGTACAAGGTAGGAAGTACAAGGACTCGCATCCCGATTGACTTGTCTTTCCCACGCACGTTGTTCGAGACATCGAGGAAATGGTCAAAACAGGTAACGATATTTATTTTCGAAAATGCACTTGTTGAACATAGTCATCTAAATGTACGATCTTTCTCGATGATATTTAATATCTATTTACATTTTATCCTCTTACAGAGATATTTCAATGTCATTTTTAAATACGATGCCTCAAATCTTGATTCTTTTTTTCTCACTTAAATACAAAGCCTTGAATTTTGATTCTTTTTTCTCACCTTGTTCCTAGCTTAACGATCGTCAATTTTCAATTCAGCGTTCTTTAATTGTACATCGAAACAGGTATGAATATAGATATATGGTACGTTGATCTTTTTGACAGATTGGACGCTTATTGCTTTTCGGTTGAACGATTCTTTATCGCCTTAATTAATGGAATTATATGACTTTCATCTTTCGAAGCGGAATTACTTTTATAACTTCGTTAGGGAAACAAAGACACAAACATTCCCTTCTCTCAAACACTCATCTATCCTCTACAAATAATCGAAATGTTTTGTACGATGAACGAACGTATATTTTTTCGACATCGATCAGTTCTATAAAAAAAAAATAAAAAAATAGAAGAACAAAATTTGCCTAGAAACGTTCACGTTCGAGGTATCCGATGAAGAAAAATGATGGAATGAAAACGGTACGATAGGCAAAGAAAAAGAAAGAGAGAAAAATAGAAACAGAGAGGAGAGGGAAAGAATGATGGTTGGTTGGTCAGTTAATACGAGGCGTATTTAGGTGAGTAGTTCTCTTGCGAATGAGAATCCTTCTATAAAAGCACCGGTAAATACCTCATGGATTTTCCTACGAATTTTTCGTCTATTCGATCGATATAAACGAACGATGAACGAACGGGTTGTGTAATGGACGAGAAAGAGAAAGGATGACCGCGAAGATTGGAAGCACAAAAAGAGGGTAAATTCCGCCTTTCAATTCTGCTACCATTCCATTTTATTTCTATCTCACAATCAGTGTCTGGATGCTTACACCAATGTTTCCTGGTTCTCTAGCTAGTTGGTTCGCTGGTTGGTTGGTTGGTTGGTTGGTTGGTTGGTTGGTTGGTTGGTTGGTTGGCTGACTGACTGACTGACTAGACTGGCTCGTAACTTACCTCAGACTAAACTGAATACCGTTCATTACGATAACCTCTCTCACATCAACGAAAGCGTCGAAGGCGACGACGTTGAAAAGCTGAGAATTGGAAATTCTTTGAAAGTCTCTTTCGTTTGACTCTTCGCACACTCCTTTTTCCTTGTCCTTCTCCTCCTTCTTCTTCTATCTTCTATCTTCTATTTTCTTCCACCTTCATACTATCTATCTCCCTTTCTGTACTTCCCTTTTCACTCCTTCTCTTCTACTTTTCCGAAACTCTTAAACTATCCAGACGGATACGCTATATAAAAAGCCCATTGAAACGAGATGCGGATCATGATAATAAACGAATACGCCTATCTTATTCTTCATCTTCCAAAGAACAAGAGATACAATCGAACGCGCGTATTATCGGACTTTCGGAAAATGGCTTGGCTCACGATTATCCATCGATCGAAGGTTTTAAACGTTCCGAACCCTCCCTTTGTTTCCGATCAATTTGGTTCAGTTCGTTAGTAAGTTTACTCTGTAACGATCCACTGTTTAGAGCAGAGAATAAAAGCACACAAAGAATATATCTAAAAAGGAAATACTCTTGGAATACAGCAAAGACATTCAAGTTTCTGTTTACTTTGCTTTTTCTATCCATGGTAGCCTATCCGTCTCCATCTTGAATCCGATCTGTTAAAAGCATTAATTAGAGAGGGCTTTCGATGACGTCGCTTTAAAAAAAGAAGCTATTTCTCCTTGGAAAACGTGGCACACAGATAAACTGTTATGTGCAAAGAAAAACGAGAGAGCACACTTTCGTCGAGTAGGGAACCACTGCAATTAAGGGACTCACTTCTTACTACTCACCTACCATTTTTGCTCTGTTCCTTGTGTTCCCTTTGCGTCTTTGCGCGATAATTAGCACATCTTCAATTTTACTCATGGTGCACGTATTTTATTTACATAACCACCGAGATAATTAAATAAGCTGCGATTCTATAATTTGCCACTAATAGAAGTAGCTAAGGAAAGGTACGAGAAAAAGGGAAGTACGACGAAAGAAGACGTAAAAATAAAAAAAAAAAAACCTTAGACGTGCAAGACGTTCTCTTCTTTCATTTCTGAATGTGTAAATCGTGTCAAGGAATTTTAGCTACGTGTGCTTTCCATTACGTTTAATTAACACGCTGTTTATCTTTCTGCGAACTCGTAGAAAAATCAGAACACGAATGAGTTTTATAATTCTATGTATAGTGTTGAGTAAGTTTCTTAAAAATATAAAATACGATAAGAATTACATTCGTGTACTTTTATTTGGTATTATTCATTTATGCATATGTAGACTAGTAAAATAACTTATTCATGTATATTCAGTCTACATATTGTTCATCAATGAGTATCTACGAAATTATATATCTATAACATAACTATATATAATTATAGCAAACGTGAGCATCCAAAAGTAACTTTTATTGTTTATATATATATATATATATATATATATATATATATATATATATACACATACTAATTAATGCATAGTATCGATATATGGAATTATTATCAGTAATTAATGGAGGAAGAGATATAGACGCATGGCTATCTGATAATCGATATTCTAGTAATAATGCGTATACCACGCGTAACTGTAATTCTCTCTATACGCGCGATGTAAGCAATTATAACATTGTCTACAATCATCTTGATAGCGAATGATTAGGCAAGATATCGCAGCCACGAAATGATTCGAGATTATTTCAAACTAATGTACACTTACTCGTACGATAATTAACAAACTATTATTTCTTGCCTTATTGAGAATTCGTTTTGATTATCAAACAAAACAGCTGGAGCTTCATTAAATGAAGCTTCAAATTTCATAGAATGGAAAATAAGAGGTTCTTACAGACAAAAACACGTAGTATTATTAAATTAAGAAAAAGTAAAGGAATAAAATATCAATTATGGATACGTCGTTACTTGTGACACTCAATGTAAAAGACAAACGATATGGAAATGTAGTTTAAAGCTTTCTCATCCGTCAGTTCGTTAAGATAGCTTTCACATACCAATTTCAGGATGATTAATACCTCGCCCGAAGCGAGCCAATCAGCAACGCCAAGCAACGATATCGCACGCTCTTACGCTTGCGTGCATGTACAACATACATATGTGCCTAGAGAGAAACGAGAAACGAAAGGCGTATTGGAGAGAGTAAGAGAGAAAGAAAGAAAGAGATAGGGAGGGAGAGAGAGAGAAAAAGAGAGATGGAAAAAGGGAGAGAAAGACGGAGAGATAGGAGAAGAGATAATTCTCATTGTTCCATAGCGAACGCCCTCGAGGCGACTACCACTTCAAAGGCATGAATGGCTAGAGTTCGACACAGCTCTCGTCGAAGTAGAGTCCAGCGTAATGAACTGCCCTTCGGCAATTGCAACTAACGGCAACAGCCCAATAACCCGACCAAGTGCTGGAGATCCATTATCTATTTACATAAGATCCGCCACGAACCGACTAAGAGTTAACATTGATCATTTAACCTGGATGTATATTTTCTGCGGGTTAAGTTAGATATGTGTACAGCGCTATATCAATGTCCAGTATTTACTGCACATGTCGACTGACAGAAAAGGTAGAAAAGTCAAAAGCTATTACAAATTCGCTTCCATGAAAACATACAAAAATGTTACATGAGCTTTGTTCAAGTTCAACCATGCATTTTAATAAATAGTGGATGCAGGAACGCGCGTTTGTTAAATTTGTTTTTCATTAATGTTCAAATCTTTCATAAATTACGAAAACGCTTCGAAACATATCGAAAGTACTATATTTACTCGAATTCTTTTGATAGGTTGAAACAGATTTCTATGTGATTATGGCCGAAAAAAAAAGATTTAATTCGATCGGAGTTTTCAAACGATTCATTCGATATCTCATTAAAACTAGTACTTTTACATTTTACGTACCATTCATTCTATCCAATCTAGTCGTTAACTTCTAAACATTTGAAAAGCTTATAAAGCTTACCGAATCAACGGATCGCTGTATCGAAAAGTCAAAGGAACTTTTGCATTTCGTATTGGTCGTGGTTTGTTTGAAATTTAAATGCGTTTCTGAACTGGCGCAGTTTCGCGAACATAACGAAGTCAACGACTTTAAATCGACTCTCGTTAGCGCCGTAACATATTTTTACTTTGAGTCCTGGATTGATTACTTCAAATAGTCACGCGACGTGCCTGGGAGGATTTTATCAAATGTACATATCACATGAAACTTTTGCAATACCATGCTACACCATGGTTAACGCCTATCCCGTACCGATTCCAGAATCAACTTCACGATTTATTTTATGTATGCTTAATTATAATTGCAGTAGTTAAGTTAATGTCGCGTGCACAGCTGGAAATGTTTCTGCGACGAATAGTGACTTAGAAATAATAAATTCGATTTGCCATAAAAAAGAAAAAAATAAATAGAGAGAGGAGAAAAAAGCAAGTGATTTCATTAAAGTCGAAAGTTTCTAATCACTTTTGGGACCAATTTTTTAGTTCTCCAAGATTCACTTCGTGCCGTTCGTACGTACTCGCGTGCAAGAATTGCTTGGAAAGATTCAAGGCCATGAAAGACGAGAGCCGCGCACTCCCCACGTGGTAAGAAACGGGGTGGTAAGATCCTGTGAATCATCAGTAGCGACATCTCGTTTTGTTCAGACAACGTGCAATGTTAGCGACGATCGAAATTATGGTACGTGGAAGAGAAGTTTACGAAGAAAAACTAAGGGGCGACTTAAAAATCGATCATATACATTTTGTAGAAAACAAAAACAAAGATAAAAAAAGAATGAGAAAGAAGAATAAGAGGAATAAGAAAAAGAAGAAGAAGAATTAGAGAGCGAGTTTAATCAAGGTAAAAGGGGCTCACCTGAATCATTGATGTGTATTGACACGCAAGGCAAACCACCCCTACTAGTGGTAGCCCGCTGACGAAATCAGTCTCTGCCAACCTTCGTTGGCTTTGATCCGCGTACATTCACTACAGCCACTAGCATCAGCCTTTCTCATCCAACGAGAAACCCCTAACAGCTTTTCTCTAAACTCCGTTCCACTCGTCCTTGGCCTGACGCGTTTGAGTTCACGACTTCGTTGCTATGTATGAAGGTCCTTGTCCCTTCCAGCTCTTACACTTATTCTACGCTTGTATCGCACTCGCGTCGTAACAACAACAACACAATGATGTTTAATCGATCACATTGAAAGCGAAGATAGTTAGTAAAAAGGACGCAAGTTTATTTACACGCACTAGATGGAAATTGTGTCCGGGACGAGCTTCCAAATCACTCCACTGACAGCGCTTCTGTGAACTTAGAAAGCGCGCGCAACCTGTGGATCGATTACGACTTCTCTCTCTCTCTCTCTCTCTCTCTCTCTCTCTCTCTCTCTCTCTCTCTCTCTCTTTCTCTCTCTCTCTCTCCCTCTTTCTCTCTTTCTCTCTTTCTCTCTTAGCAAGTGAGATGTGAATATGTAAATGTATACCTGTGTGTTTGTAAAGCTATTCTCGTTTTCTAGGCAACGTATTAATATATTTACATATCTGTGTGTGTGTGTGTGTGTGTGTGTGTGTATGCGTGGAAAACTCGACTACATATACTGAACTGATTTTTCCAGCATTTGATGGATTTTTAAATGTAGTTCTGAAAACTAGAATTCGACAATCGCGAAAAAAATAATTGAAGATGATCTGTCTTGACTTTTTCACTATTTTTCTTGATGATTTCTAAGTATTCGTGTCATATAAAAAAGAACCGTGATATTATTGATTAACTTAAATATTAGATTTCAATCTAATATATAAAAGTGACGAAAATAAAAAAAAAATAAAAAGAGAAAGAAGATTTTACGTGGTACTTAGAATCTATTTTCTATCAACTAAAACTTTCACGATGTAACGTCATTTCACTAGGAAAAAACCATAAGCGCATTTTCGTTGTAAAAAGAAAGAAAGAAGAAACGACCAAGTGGAAACCGTTTAAGCGCCACGTAGGAGTAGGTGGATTAAAAAATAAAGACAAAATATTTTAACGAGTTATATCGCGGCATGAATATAACTTTCTTCAAGACACTTGCTCCGGTAACTAGCAAATTATTTTTTAAAGCGTAGTCTAATCCCACACACTTACATATTCATGAATACACTAAGAACAACATTTATATAGGGGTTACGATACAATGAAAGAGACAAAAAAACAACAGAGTGGGTAAAATATAATGATAACAAAAAAGAGAGAGAGAGAGAAATCTAGTTTCGTATGGAAGCTGTTCTAAAGTTTTTCTTTTTTCACTAAAGTTCGCAGAAAATATAAATTAAACCATGTAATATGGTCGATAGAACATCAATTGCTCGAAATCTTAGAATGTCGTACTTGAATCTAAATAAAACTGTCTTTTTGTTTCCGAATAATTCACATAATTAATACATTTCTGAATAAAAAATGTTTAACATTTGAGTATAAATGAAGATACATACGATAGTACTTACGCGTAGTAATCCAATTCATTTTTATTTCCCATCTCTACCGGTCGTCTATCGTTTAAAATCATCGGCGTACATTCACTCGCTTTTGCGATCTCGGTGAAGTCGAAAACATTGAATAATTTCTGAATCTTGTAGAGGCAAAGTATACGCATTTCCCCAACGTACCGTACGCTTCGCTGTCGTCCATATAAACCGTGTACAAGTACGAGTCTCTCGTGTACAAGTACACATATCTACGTACGAATTCCACCCCTTTCTCTCCCTCAACTCTTCTTCTCCTTCAAGCTCCCTTCGCGAGGAAAACCAAGCTCGTATTCGAATATAACAATGAAACCAACGGAGGAACTCCCAAGATAACGTTCCCCGAATAATTTATATCGATGGAATTAAGTTTAAATATTTCATGGTTCGACTAATCTCTCGGGTACCACGACAGTTTATATACGAAAGGAACGTTCGTAACGAAGTAACAGGAATCATGTTTCTATGTCTTTTTTCTGTTTTACTTTCTAGGGAAACATACTGACCATGTATAACATAATATGATAGAGCAAATGTGCCTACGTATAAATATAAAGGAATAAAAAGTAACACTTTCATCGTAACACGGACTAACTATCGCAATACGAACGAGATTCACTGCATACATTTTTCTTTCAACTTTTCGCGGTAATAAGTACACGCTGCAAAAAGCTAGAGTATAACACTTCTAAATGGGTCCTGGAAAAATGATACATACGTTATAACGAAGTCAAAAGAACAGCTGTAGTGTTAGTTAATGAAATGTAGCCATTCATATATTTTAATTAATTTAAACGAGTCCCTGTGCTGTAACAATGAATAAAAAAAGAACTAGCAAAGTAATTCGTTGACGTATTAAACGACACAGTAGTAGGATGATACATATTTTAGCTTCAAGTAAATAAACAATAAATTATCTTACGTTTAGATGTTCAGGAAATAATTACTTGTTTTATTAATTTATCTACCAACTCTTTCTCATGTAAATGTCGTTGTCGCAGAGAATTCAGATAAGAATCCTCGAAACGATTCGAGGAATCTAGATGGATGCAACCATTTGTCGATTTTCCTTGTTTCTTGTTCTTTCTTGATGAATTCGTTGTACTCTTCTTCGATATCACCAATTTAGCTGGACGATTTGAATAATTTTTCCTCTCGACACTATCACTTCGTCCATTTACAATCTTCTCCGTAATCGATGAATTCGTATAGGTCTACGAAAAGTAAAAAAAATAGGATCTCCATAAATTTTACGATTTTCCTTTGGCCTTAACATTCTATAGTATCACGAATTCAAGCGAGTAATTTCACAATGAGATTTCGTACAGAAGATTGAGCAAAGCCGTTCAAATCCAAAGGGAGAATAGGGAAAAGCAGAAAAAAAACGCTCGACTTACCTTCGGATCGGTGTTCCGATGGTTCAAAGAAGGTAGAAAACATTTTCGAGGCGCGATGCGTCGCGACTGTGAACACAAAGAAAATCAGTGTTTCGCGGTATCGAGAAAAGAAGAATAGGACGAGAACTATAGAAGGAAATCCTGAAAATCGAAACGATTCTTTAAAGTCGAATTTCTTTATCCCCTTTAGCCGTATCCTTCGATAAGATACGATCAAACGGTAACAACTTTGTGTGAAGATCGTTCGATCATCGGCTACGAATCGCCTTATCTTTGTCTTTTTCTTTGTAAATCTTGGAAAAGAAGAGGAAAGGTCGAAGTATGAAATCGATTTCACGCTAGGTACGTGATGCATCCCAATCCATTGTAGAAATCGTATCGATGATGCGAACTCTCTATATAACGCATATATGTATATGTAATATAGGAGAAATCTATAGAGATATAGATAGATGGTTAAACAGAAAGGATGCGTCTAGTACTGTGAATAATAGCTTTCGAAGGGTCAAAGATGCGTAAAATCAAATTTCAGTGTCCTGCGTTACTACAAGGATAGATCCTACCTACTCATGAATTTAGCTACATATGTGAAGCTTGGCCAGGTCCTATACTAGAACCGAGCAACCCTTGGCACTTCTATCCCTTCTGTTCTCGAACCTTGTCTGCTCATTGCTCGCGGTCCTGTGGCTCGCGTCGTTCGCTTTGTGCTTATAATTGAATTCACGTTCGAGTGGTATTGCTTAAACCAATACCATCTATGCCAATTTCGAATTATATACTGATGTAGCGACGTCTTTCACGTAAATTTAACGTTCCAGGCTGATGCTTTCTTGTCCTTTGTCGAACAAAGGCTACGCTACAATTAATTGTGCTTGGTTTACTCTAATAAATGATCTTCTAGGAATCGACTCATTTCTATGTGTGGTGTTCTATTATACCAATTATGATATCAATTATAGTTAAAAGGGTCGATTAGAGTTTCTCAGTTCTTTGAACTTAACAGAAATGTGTGTAACTGGCGTACTCCTTGTATAGATAGATAAAACTATACTTATAATAGAACAATGGAAATAAAGTAAAAAAGACATATATGTACGTATATGGATATATACACATTAAGACAAGGTGTCCCAAAAGATTTGATCTACACTTCAGGAAGATATCGAAGGGATTTTATTGATCAGCTTTCTAACTTTCCTTTTTTTCTTTTTTTAAGTTCTGCTTGAACTCTCACGGCATAATACCAAAAGTTTTATCGCGTACCTCACTTTAGGAATCATTGGATTAAATTATAAGTCGTGATGATTAAATAATTGTTTTAAATACTTTTGATTCGCGATATATTCAAGAAAATTTAATCTGAGTTTAATAGTTTCTGAAACAGGAAAATCATGAAAATTATATCATAAAACACTGTAAAGTCTAAAAATCTACGGAATTTGTAACATTTCATTTTCATGATTATGTTTCTCTCACATTCATTGAACATTTTATATACCTAATTACCGTGTACAACGTCTATTCCGCGAAATCATTAAAATCCTTCATAAACGTATCATCGAGCAAATTAACAAAATTTTACACCGTAAAGATAATGATTTCCTCTAGCTAGCAACAAATGCGAAACACGCGGATGTTAAATTAATATTCTATTAATCAATTGCCATCACGGTTCGTTAAAATTCTTATGTAGTATCGCTTTATGAAATAAAAATTAGTTTGTTAATAGCAAAATCTTCCATTTAAAAAACAATGAATGAAATATAAAAATCTTATCAATACGAAGCACTTTTATAATCGACAATATAAAATAAGAAATACATATCAAAAGACGTTTGGCGTTGTTAGCGTGAAACAAAAGGTGCGTAATTAATTTTGTTAATAAATCATGTGCATAACATCATACCAAGACTCAGCTATCGTTTGTATTACGTGTAAAGTGAACCAGTCCTTGTTCACCGTGCCTCTTTGCATTCACTAATTGGCAATTAAATATCGACCACAACATAACTGAACGACGTTCGTGTCAATTTATCTGTTATATTTTTTTTAACTTCTTTTTTACTTGTTTCCTTCATCGGACACCTACTTTTTCTGTCTACTTTGACTCCAGTGAACATTCGATGCGAGTGCCGGTTACATTGAATCGTTACACCTTCCTGCTAATTACAAGCCACGCTTGAAGAAAAAAACTCACTAAAATTGTGCGTCAGAAAAGAAAAATCTTGAAGCACTTGATCATTAACGTTATCGATTATCCAACTAATTTGACATTAATCGATATGTCCTTTTAATGTCACATCGTTTCTTTTTTTCAAAACGAAAATATGTGTAGATGAATACACGTTAACGTACCTTGTAAATCAGGCACTATTGTTGCTACGAGTAATCGTCATAATATTGTCAATTTCAGTTGATGAATTGCAAAAATAATTTAAAAAAAAAATAATTTGTAAAATCGAATATCTATCTTGCTCTAATTTCAACTATTCTATGTACCATGTATGCATGGACTTTCTGTTTAAAAAACGCATACGAAGTTCAGAGCATTCCTATGGAAAAAAAACACAAACTCGTCGTACTTGCTAATAGGTTCTTTCATATCGATGCATTCGTACCTTGAACCTCTGTGCTGTATGAAGTATATGCTGGCGGTTGCGTTCACTAACCGAGTCCCCGTATGACCTCCGCCGCATCAGCCACTCTCTCTGCAACAACAAACAAGCCCTAAAGCTACCCAAGGCTCAGACCAAACTTTCAAACTAAACACATGGGGTGGATCTATCTCTGTCTTTCTTTTTCCTCCCTTACCTAGCCCATCTTTCCAAAGCCATCCAAAGGCTTTATTTACTTTTTACGAAAGTTTCTCTGAGGGGGAAACTACGTCGTCGGTACTACCTACGTGTTCCTCTGCCATATACATATACTTGTGTACACATGCACAAACATATATACTGAAATATATATACTGTATTCAAAAGTATATGTTCATGTAAGTATATCTGCACTCGACTACAGATGCTATTGCTGTTGCTGCTATTGCTCAAGAGCCATATCACTCGCAAAAATATTTAGCTCTTCTTCCAACGCTAAAGTATTCGTTCAACTTGATAAATTCAAGAGTTCTTTAAGATGTCGATACTTATATAAATACTTGTACCAACATCTTGTTTTGATGATACATAAATGACTGATACATCGATGATTCATAAAGAAAATATATCTATTCGTAAAGATTTAGAAAATAAATCTTTCTTTTTTAATCGTGAAAGAAGACGGACGATATAATTATATATGTATGTATGTATCTATGTATTTATGTATTTATGTATATTCAAAAAACAGTAAGTATTTTCTATCGTAGTTTCGAAAATTCGTCGAGACTTTAACAACAATTTGTTTCGAAAGTTTCCCGAGGAAGAAACTTCTGATACCAATTTATATGGTGATCATCGGTGATAGCATCGTTGCGAAAGAATTTAAATATTCCCAAGAGAAAGGGAACGATGCTCCCTTATACTAGAGCATAGAGCTTAAAGGGTTTTAAAGGGGTGCCGAGGGTCGATCGATTCGACTACACAGAAAATCGTCAAGGTACCCGAAGGTGCTTACCGGCTTGAATCCGACACAAAGTAGATTATGCAAATGTCCCGTCGAACGAGAGAAATGCGAAGGAAACGAGAGTACGAGAGGATATGTAGAAAGTGTAAAAGAGAAAGGAAGAATGGAAAAATGATATATAGATAGAGATAGATAGAGAGAGAGAGAGAGAGAGAGAGAGAGAGAGAGAGAGAATAATAGAGTATGTAGGTTATCTAGTCGAAAAAAGGTTTCCCGGAGTGTGTCGAACCTAGTACGCGAGGTGGTTACTAAAAGTTAGATGAACTGACGGTCGAACGAACCACCCTTGCTACATTTTAACCCCTTCACTTCGTAATCTTTCTTTCTTTTTCTCACTGAACCTCCATATTTATTCTTCATCTCTCTCTCTCTCTCTCTCTCTCTCTCTCGCTCGCTCTCTCAACAATCTTCAGTCTACACGTAACTAACACACGTTAGCATAATTAAACACCAAGAGCAGCAGAAGTACACTGAGTGTGTAGTATTCATAATACCTCCCTCTCTCTCTCTCTATATATATATATATATATATATATATATATATATATATATACTCTCTATCTCTAAAATGAATCAGCCCAGTTATATCCCATCTAAAGTCATTTTAAACTATTATTCAGTCTATTCTTGATGTACATACGTATTCACCAAAAATGAATTTATGCTCCTAGATCGGTAAACATCTATTTTTTTCTTTTCCTTTTTTCCCTTATTCTTCTTTTTATTCGGTAATCCTGCATAATGATAAACTAACGTATTGCAAACACGCGCTTATGAGAAACGGCGCATATAAAAGATTCTGTTCTTTCGAGGCAAACTTCGATGTTGCGTAATGTTTAGTTACTCTTTCTTCTCTCTTTTTCTCTTTTACAATCGTTCCCTACTCTCTTTTATCATCTACTCTGATGTTATCCAGAACTAGCTATTCTACTGGCCGATATAGAACAAGTATGTTGTTCCATTATATGGAACAGTCGGTATATTAATTCGCGGACAAACTCGATAGAACGTGTATTAAAATGAATAACAAGCGTAGCAAGTACCGTATTACTACATGATAGTAAAATAATGATGTAAAATTTGAATTCAATATTTGAATTATATTACGTTCCAATTTATCATCTACTATATAATCATAATTAGTCATCAAAATGCAAAATTACGAAGGATTTGAAAATTAAACTCAACATTCCAGAAATTTATTATTCATCATTCGACTTATTAGACTACAATAAACTATTATATGATATATTTAGGACATTAAAATGTTTTGTATGTGTTTAAGGTTATTTAAATGGTAAAAGCTTGTCTTAGTATTTAAACCGATTTGTGTAATAAAGTTTTTATTTACTTTATATGGCGAGCAAATGGATGTCTCGCAGTGCTATAAAAAAAGATCATAAAATTATAATTTATTGCACTTTATAAAACATTTCAATGCGTAAAATTTTTGTTATACATTCTCAAAGTTTCATGCGAATAAACGATAATACGAGTAAATAATCACCTACGTCACAATAGAAATGTAACGAATTTCTGAGTGGGTATCTAAAAATTTTTTAAAAACATTTAAAGAGAGAAAGATAAAGAAAGGATTTCTGACATGTTGAATGCAACATTGTACTCGTATTTGGCAAGGTATTATAAAATCTTAATTTCCAATCCGCTAAAATTGTTTTCACAGTCCTAGCTCAGAGTCCTAGCTAACGCTATTTCCTTTTCTCTCTTGCCATGTATTCTAAAGTCGCACACTGACACACAAAAGAAAATACTATAACTATACATGTAGATGGAAGTTAGAAAATCCGAGATACGAGTTTCAGTAAACCTACTTTTTCCTCGCTTCGTGCCTGTGAATCTGAAAAATTTACGAAACGTTCTACGCGCTAGGAGTATTCTTTCCAAAGGGTCCATAACATTTACAATATCTTCTATTATGAGAAGATGATAAGCGTATTCTTAATGAATATTCCTTTTTAGGTAAATATATTTCCCCTCTTCTTTACATTTCTTTCACAAATAAATAATACCAATAATGCATGTGAATCATCTCTCTAAGATTGAAATATATGCATTTTTAAATCCGATCGAAATGATGCAACGAAAAAAATGAAAAAACCTAGGCAGAACTAAGACATAGTAGCTATCTTTGCGACCTTAGAGAACTATCTACGATAACAATCTCTATTTCGAAGGCATGGTTCAAAACGAATTTACGTAGACGACTTCTTCTTCTTCTATATATTCGAGCGACGACTTCTTCTTGAGCTAGCCCCGGAAACGTCAGGATTCAATTCCGCAAGTATACTATATTCTACTACTCCACTTGGACTTTTGAGAAGAAAGTAGTACGCAGAAGAAAGAGAGAAAATGATAGAGAGAGAAAGAGAAAGAGAGAGAAAAGACTATAGTAAGACAGGTGGTAGGAAACAGCCGCATCTTTATTAGATTGAACTTACGGAGCCGTGCGACAACCTAACTCGCTTTACGTCTTCCGTGAAATTGTAAACTGTGACGGGTCGACGAAACAGCAAAGTTTCTTCGACTCTGCTTTCTTAGCTACGTTCGAACTTGTTGGCAGCTTAACTTTCAAGAAGGAAGCAATGAAACGGAACTATGAGACCCATCCGTTGGAGCACCGAATGCTTCTAACTCGGCTTGATTACCCTTCAAGGTGAGTAGCCGAACGAGAAGATATATCTATTCGCTCGGTTTAGGAGAACATCGTCGAGTCGAACTATCGTACTATCCCAATCTCAACACCGCAAACTATTTCGGATATTTAGAGGAACGTTAATATTCTCGATTAACTAATTGTAAGATCCTTTCGAAAATGAAGTACAATTAGGTAGAATTCTAATCTAGTAACATAAGTATATTATTCCTTATATTAACACACACACACACACACACACACACACAGAGAGACAGACAGACAGACACAGACACACATGTATATATGATATGTATATGTATATAAATATATATATATATATATATATATGTATATGTATATATGTGTGTGTAAAAAAGTACGAGATTTTACTTATTTACTTATCATACACGTGCAAGATAATCACAAAATAAAAAGAAGATCCAAAAAAACAATGATACCTTAGCCAATACTTCTTCCTTGTCGGGTCCAAGAGAGCGATCGGGCTTTGGTATAGGCAAACTTCGATAATCCTCGATAGTATACGGTTTATAGGTAGGCTTTTCAGCCAATCTGCTTTCGGAGGCGCTGCTTTTGAAAGACGTTCGTATTCTAGGAAAATTATCCGAACTCTTTGCTGAATCCGTGGAGATGCGAAGAGAACGCACGGTCTCGCAGGATCTGGTAGTACGAGGCAATCGCGTCGCAGAACGCTCAATGAGACGCCGGTAGAAGCTGAGTTCGCTTTGATCGTCCCTTGAGAAGTCGGAAAAGGAGATACGGCCACCTCCTCCTTCTTCCATATCGAGTTCCTCGCTGTCTCCGTAAATCGACAGGCTCAATCCCTCCGGAGATCGAATAGTGTGTCTGTAACGCGGCAGACCTGAAATCGAGAAAAACAGTAAGAGACTTCGTTCTACCTGTCGTCCTTAGATCGTCGATTTTAAATAGACATGTGTAACGCTTAAAGAGTTTGAAAGATTACACAGGTATTAAATCGTGTGTAAAAAATATGATCTGACATTCCTCGGGATAAACGATTATAAATGTACAAAATAATCGTTTGAAACATCCTTCAAAATATCCTTTTACATATTTTCAACGAAAATCCGATAGAGAACCCTCCATTCTTCAAAATCTCGTCTCGATGCGATTTTGGCCACGCGTTTACTTAAAACTTACGAACATTTGTCTCATCCGAATTAGTTCCGCACGCCTAACTCAATGCCTTTGGACTATATCGAGCCTTTAAAGTACTTCTACCTCCGTACTTAATGGCGCCATTTCTCTTCATGAAATATTATCGTGTACGTATCCGCGTGCTCATAATATTAAGAAGAGATTACAACAACAAAGAAAAAGAGGATGGGATCTATCTCGAAGCGACGAGATTACCCTCTTCCCCTCCCCTCTCTCTCTCTCCCTCTCTCTTTCTCTCTCTTTCTCTCTCTCTCTCTCTCTCTTTCCCTTTCCCTTTCCCTTCCCTTCAGCCCTTTTTACAAACTTTACGATCAAGAAAGACGACGTCTAATCAAGAACAAAGAATACACTTTTTCCAACAAAACGCTTTCTTTATCCCTTCCCACTTGTTCCATCGGAGCTTCCGTACGAGACCAAGACTTTACGTTCGTAAAGGGAACGAACAAACTATAACCGTTACGGAGCTAAAATAAATGTAAGTGGATTCTCTCTGGGAAAACAACTAAATCAGAATTTTATTATGTAGAAAAGGCGTGTGCCAGAGAATAGCTCGTGGTAAATTCAAATGAAAAGGACCGAATGTAATTCTACATGTTACGGTAAATTTAACTGTTTTATCTAAGTCCTATCATATACCACGAAAACAAATATAAAAATGAAACAAAATAAAATTGAAAATATAAATATTCAACGTAACGAAAATATTCTTAAGTATATATTATTAAATTATAAACTAAAAAAAACTAACTCAATCTACGACGATAAACTTCCAGGTAAGATACTTCTGGTTTTTTGAAAATCTGCACATTTGACGTTGGGATCACGTTGCCTAACTTTCTGTCAACTTTCACGGTCATCTCGGTGATACCTTCCTCGTCGACATGGAAACTGCATTTCGTAGGAGAAGGTACAACCTTTTTGAGGAAAACCCTTTCTATGGGTTTTCGTGAGAAACGATCATCCTCCCTTTTCTTTCCCCTTCCATTCGTGTTCTTCTTTCTTCCTTCGCTACGATTTGCACTCTCGTGCTTCTCCCTCTTCGCCTCTGCCTCTTCTATTTCTTTCTTTTTCATTGTCGTCGTCGTCGTCGTCGTCGAGAATTCTAGCCGTCGAGACGCTTTCGCAAGTTTTCCTCTCGTAATTATTACATTCCTACTGCCGAGAGTGTTCGGTTTCCTGTCGCAATTGCAATTCTCCACGGTTTCATTAGATCCTTCACCGTCTGAAAATATTTTTTCTTTTTCTTTTCCCTTTCCTTTTCTTTTCTTAATAAAAAAAAAAATCGTCCCTTTTGTTCAATCGAGAACTTCCTTTTGCTAAATTAACGACATCTCTTATTACATATCTACCTCGTCTTCTTTTTCAATTGATTTAAAAAATAAGAACATGATAATGTTCAAGCTTAAGCAACTCTCGAACCTTTTTATACATATTTACGTACGTAAAAATGCAAAGCATTAAATAGCAATCATTTTTCTATTAAAGCAAGAATTAATGTTTCATCGAAAATAAGAAAAACAAAACAATTCTTACTATTTATAAAAGACGATAGTGATGAAACATGATTTAAATAAAAAGGAGGACGATTTGGTAATTTTGTCTCTTTTTGCTTGAGGTTAATTACAATATTATTTCCATTCGAAGTATTATCAATTTTTAAATGACGATCTATGTACTCCAAAGAATCAGCGGAATATATTGACATCTTAAGAACAATTTCTTTTCATTATTCATAATTTTGCAATTATAAAATAATGAGTCACAATTAAGAAACATAAAAGATGTTGTTTTCTCTAGAAACATCAATACCACATACATACATACCTCATAGATACTATATACTTAATGTTTACTTATATAATAAATCTATATGTTTCGTTTTATTTAACGCGCGTGTGCCAATACCATTTTAGCTTTAAAAATTGTTGCAGTCAGATATCTGTTAAGTAATAAATAACTATTAGTAACTATCTTAACTATATATATATATATATATATATATATATATATATATTTATGTGTGTGTGTGTATATATATATATATATATATATATATATATATAATATAGGAATATATTATATATAATATAGAAAGCACTTGAAAAAATACTATTGATAATATCAATTAAATTTTGAAAATGAAGAATATCTACAAATTCCTCTCAATACCATTCTTCCCATCTTTAAAATACGCATTATACCATCTAAATATATTTATTTAATTCCGATTGAATATTTCAAGTCTCTACAAATATGTATTATATTATCAATTAACAGTAAACATTGTTAATAATATATATAAAACGATATTTTTATCAGTGATTTTATTTCCAATCATTTGGAAAACAATGTAGTTGGTAGCACTGATGTTCAACTGATAGTTCAATATATGAGCACATTGTATTTACGAATGGCACATGACATGAACAGTTATTTTGTGTTGAGTGTTATTTTTGAATAATCGTACACTTTCATTGACAAATTAAATAATTATTAAATATGAGTACGACTAACAAAAAGCAAAAGAAAGCTGCTGCTCTGGTAAGATATTTAAAGGATATAACCTAGAGATTATAACTTATAACATTTGAAACAAATTGTTTATTACTAAAAAATATTATCATCAATACATTTTATTGCAGAAAGAAAAGAGAAGGAAGACTTCGGCGCACAAAACTAATTTAACAATTATCCAAAAGAAAAAGAAGGCAAATAAAGTCAATAAGTTAAAAAAAAGTAATAACATATCTGACTGTGTAAAGAATACAAATGGTATTAGCTCTAATAATGTAGAACGATTGATAAAAATAAAAAATGAAGCAATAAACAGTAATAGATCCAAAAAAAAGAAAATGAAAAAAAATAAAATACGATTGCAACAAGCTAATGGCAAGGATAAACAGAATAAAGAAACTGTTAAAAGTATGTTAATGCCTGAAAACAATCAGACAAAACAATTAAACGCAAAAGGTATAATAAAGAAAGAAAATGATAATTCTATGAACAAAATTCTGAAGCTAAAGAAAATTACAGAAAAAAAAGTTAAATATACAAAAGATGATAATGTTATTTCTATTAATACAACAGAATCAGTTAATGATAAAAACAACAGCAAGGTTAAAAAAGATCCTAAAGTAAACATCCAACTTTTAAGAGAAATGCTTGCTATGAAAGAAAAATCTGAGAAAAAGCCAAAAAAATTTAAGGAAATATTACCATTAAGAGAAAGGATGATGATGAAATTAAAAGCATCAAGATTTAGATATTTGAATGAAACTTTGTATAATAATACTAGTACACAATCTAAAAAGTATTTTAAAGAAGATCCTGATTCTTTTATAGCCTACCACAATGGATATAAACAACAGATTGCTCAATGGCCTTTAAATCCTTTAGATGTCATAATAGCATCTATTAAAAATATGTTAGTTAATTTTTTTATTTTATCTATAAGATTATTACTAATAAAAAGAGAGGAAGAGGGTATGAATTTTATTTATATCACAAATAAGTTAAAATATATTTAATAATTACAGGCCTAATGATTATATAATAGCTGATTTTGGATGTGGAGAGGCAATGCTTGCAGCATCAATTCAACAAAAAACACATTCATTTGATTTGATTTCTGTAAATGAAAGAGTACAAGCATGTGACATGTCCCATACACCACTTTTAACAAACAGTGTACACATTGTTGTGTTCTGTTTATCTTTAATGGGAACAAATCTTGGTGATTATATATTAGAAGCAAATAGAGTTCTTAAAAAGGAGTAAGTAACATTAATAAAATATTATGTGTATAATACAATTACATATTACAAGCATTACTTCTGTTTCAGTGGCATTTTGAAAATTGCTGAAATCGAAAGTCGATTTGACTACATAGAAGACTTCATTAAACTTTTAAATGATTATGGTTTTGTAAATACATGGAAAGATTTATCCCAAAATTTATTTTACTTTTTGGATTTCAAAAAAGTAAAAGATATTAGTACTAATAGAAATAAACTGCCAATGATTACTTTAAAGTCATGTTTATACAAAAAGAGATGAGTGGATGAATTATAATGACATGTAAATTTTTTCTTTTAAGAAAACATTAAAGAAAGTCTTCTCCTTTTTATTTATTTTGCTATAACACAAATATTTTTGAAAAATGCCAAAATACTAATAAGTAACAAATGAAAACTTGTTCCATAAACAAACATTGCTCAATGTTTACTTTTCTTAAAGTAAAACATTTACTATGATATGGATAATTAATGTATGTGCCGGCTTAAACAAAGTACTTATCTTACAGCACATTGTTCTATACGACACAATTCATAAATTAATATAATATGCAAATTATGTAAAAATATATAAAATCATTTATCTTCGCACGATGAGTAATTGTAAAAAATTTTCGTAACTATAAAATAATTAATTGTAATAATAATTTGCATATATACACATTATATTTAACAAAAATAGAAAAAAATACAATCTTAATTATTTATATAAACACACATATAATTTTTAATTTATAAAGTGCACTTTAAAATATTTCTAAGTTACTCAGATTTATTTCTTCCGAAATGTTTTCCACTTCATCTTTCAAATCTTCTATTTTTTCTAAAACTAGAAGCTGTAGAACAAAATAAATTAAATGTTACAACAAACACTTGGTTATACAATATGCAAGATGTTATTTAATTATAAACTTACGTTAGCAGCAGTAATAATTTGTATAGCAGTTCGTTTCGTGAGATACTGTATTTTTTCTTGCATTTCATGTGGATTTGCCTTAGCTACAGATTGCAAAGTTGTATACCCAGCATTGTACAACTGATATGCTCTACCCTATTAAAACAAATGAACACAAGTTTTAATTTTGATAATTAACAGTAAATTAAATAATATACCATTTTCACTGTTGGAAGTTCCATTAATATTTCCAATTCTGAAGGACAACAATAAGATAACTTTTTGCTAAAAGTATTTAATAAATCTCGAAATGCCCAAAATTCATCAAATTCCTATAAAGAGAATTAAGAATTATAACATTTATTTAACTAAACATTTAATAAAGTTAATTAAAAATTTACCTGACAAAATCTAACAACAGAAAAAGAAAAAGATGATACTGTGTTCAATAAATTTTGTACAATTCCTCTGTTTACTTGATATTTTTCTGCTACAGAATGAATTGTATGATGATTCCATAATTCATAAATCATTAAAGTCAAATAAAATCTCTGAAGTACTTTGAAATTTACATTCTGTGTTTTAAAATATAATTATTAAAATATAATTTTATAGTCAAAAATAAAATATAATTGAACATTAAACTATCATACCTTTGATATTATTCCACAGTGTAATTTACTTATTGTAGATTCATTTATTCCTATAAGTCTTACAATTTCCATTTGAACCTCTGATAATCTTGTTATCTACGAACAAATTTTGTGTTTCCCCATTTAGAAAAAATAAACATTGATAATATTGTGTATAATAAACTTTACTTACTGCATCATAATACACAGTTCCTATTGGTTGTATTTGATTTAATAAGTTATAAGGAGTCATCAAATACATAAGATGAAGATAATCAGTTAAAATTAAATGTTTTTGTGCTGTTTTTAAATCTTCATATAATTCATATGCAGAATGCAAGTCTATACCAGCTTCAACATAATTTTATCCAATATTACAAAAAATCTTTAAAATCAGTATCATAAAATAGACAAGAAGTAATGACTAAAAATAAGTAAAAAGTATTTTATAAACTGTACCTTTGATGGCAGCACGTCCTAAATCACAAAGTTCTAATTTAGTTTTAGATGTGAGGGCCATTATTTGCTTTTTATTTGTTACTTCAGACTCTTCTATACATATGGTTTCTTGAGATGGAACAGTAATACTTACAGATTTAATAACATTACATTTATCCATTGTATGAATTTTTAAAACACCATTTTTAAATAGAATAGATATTGTTTCATCCATAAGTTTTTTAATATTAATATTCAGCCGCTTCTGCTGAACACTAAGTAAACTCTTTTCAATTAAAGCATACAATTCAAATCGAGTTGTTGCTATAGATAATAATATAGCACTTAGAATAAGATTATTTATGCCTCTATCTTTTTCTATATGTAAAGTGCTTAATGAATCATCCATTTTTGATGTCAAAAGTTCCTTGACCTGGGTAGTACAGGATATATCTCTATTAAATACTTAAAATCCAATATATATATATATATATAATTACTTCTTATATATTATGCTACCTGTGGAAGTTCATGACTCCTACAAATAAGTATACTTTCTCCAATATTTCCTAATCCAGCACGACCAGCTCTTCCTATCATTTGTTTATATTTACTAATACTTAAAAATTGACTACCAACATATGGACTTCTCAATATGATCTATCAATTCACATTAAAGTAAATACAAAATATACAATTATTATCTAAGTATTTTTTTTAACTTGAACAACTTACTCTTCTTGCTGGTAAATTTATACCTGCTGCTAAAGTTGATGTACAACATATTACACAAAGAACCTCTTCTCTAAAAGCATCCTCTAATAATCTTCGTTCTTCGGATGTAAGACCAGAATGATGATAAGCTACTCCAAATTTTATTGTTTGTTTCAAAATTGGACATAAACCTTCTTCTCTTGTAAGTGCATTTAACAATTTTTCTTTTTCTGCCTTTTTATGCTTTTCCAAAGACCTAAAATAAAATACAACTTCGTATAAATTTTCTTATACTTCAACAGATCTTATTTGATATATAGTATACCTGAATAATACTTTAGTCATAAGTAATGCAATATTTTCACAATTTTTTCGATTAGAACAAAATATAAGACATGAATCCTTTGGTACAATATCCATAACTAAACCACCAATTTTGTCTGGATCTATCACAAGTGCTTTTTTCGAATACTTTAAAAAACAATTACAGTGATAAAATAAATGTACATAATGAAATAAAAAATAGATAAAATTATTTTTATTATTAATAACTTACAGGATAATGTATCTTTTTCATATCTGTTAATACTTCTTCCTTATGTATATCAATTAACCACATATCATCTAGGCATTTTACATATTCCTGTATTTTAATAGGTCGAAAAGTTCCAGTATATAACTCTGCATTCAAAAACTGGGCTACCTCTTCTAAATTTCCTATAGTTGCACTCATTCCAATTATATGTATATCTTCTAAAAAATCATAAGTCAAAGCACATAAAGAAAAATTTTATAGATACATTATAGTAAAATAGAGGTAATTAATTTAACCATTAATATACATAATTTTTGTAAGAAGACCTTCCAATGTAGCACCTCGACCACCATTTTCACCAAGTAAATGTAATTCATCAACTATCAAAAGACCTATCTGTAATTAAAATGAAGATTATATAAACTTTTTATTTATAAATTTATTAAATAAATTTACATTAGCACGTTTCACTTACTTCATTCAGTCTTTTTAATTCTATTAGACTATTAATCAGTCCTAATGCTTTTTCTATTGTACATATATAAATAGTATTTTTTTTACGTCGTTTCTTAGGGGGATAATGACCTTTTGCAGCAGCATATTCTTCCACCAAAAAACCTAATTCGATAGCAAATGGTGTCATTGCTTGGATCTACACATTATAAAATTGTAAATATATTTTTTAATGTATAATGTCCATGAGATTAAATTTTGTTAAATATATAAGATTATATACCTTTTCTTGTACTATTGCAACAAATGGAAGAATGAAGATAACATTTTTTTTGTTACATATAACTTCTTTAAGCATTAGAATCTCTGCTACTAAAGTTTTACCTCCACTAGTTGGAAGAGCATAAATTAAATTTTTCCTTGCTTTTACAGCATCTAATTGCAGACATTCATCCTGCCAACCTTGCAAAAGTATATAATGTAAAAAAGAAAATAAATATTTGTTTATTTGTATTATACTTACTATATAATTTATTAAAACCCTTTATCTTATAAATTAATTGTTTTACAACAACCGGAAGTCCATAAAAAGAATGAATGCTGTCAGTTTTTTTATTAAACTGTTTGGTCTCTTTCATAGATTCTTCATTATCAAAGCACAATTTTTTTGTTGTATTAATATCATCCATAGTAGGTTTCTTATCCTCTGAAATATTTAAAGTTAATTATATATATTCTGATATGTAATTATACAAATTTGTTTTGCTTATAATTAAATTATATATCTATATAGATAGATTATTTAAATTAATGTGTATTACCTAACTTATTTTGTTCTATGCTTTTATTAGAAATATCAAATACATTATTTTGGCTTGTATCATCTATCTTATCGTCAATATTATAAAATTCATTAAATGTTATGTCTAATAAACTGCATTGCTTCCATACATTTTCATCTTCTAAAGATTTATCGGAAGATTTAATTAAATCAATTGTTTTCATTCTCTTAATTTCTTCTTCAAATGATTGTGTTCTGCATATTTGTAACAAATTAGAAGTTGACTGTGTTTTAAAAGTCTTTTCCATTTCTTTATCTTCAGTGGAATTTAGATTTTTAATTTCATTACAAGCTTTATCTTCAATGTTTTTTAATAATGTATCATCTAATGAAAGTATAGAAGTAATAGGATTTACGGATTCAGACGATGCTTCTATATTTGCTTCTATTAATGTATTACCACACCATTTATCATCATCAAATATATTCAAATCAAAAAGTGAAATCGGATTATTTGACATACTTTGGTTTACACTTTTATCAAACAATTTTACATGACATAAAATCTTGTAAGATCACTTGTATTGTAAGTACGATAGTACATTTATATTTTAAATATATATTTTTAAATGAAATGGACAATTGTAGACAATAATAGTAGAAAACAATTCTTCGAATCCACCAATGAAAGTGTTGAAGTTGGCTATAGTTCATGTTTATATTATCATTACAAATATGGAAAGATAAACCTACAGGTAACTGATGATATTAGAACCGATTGGGAATAACTGCATTTGTCCAAAGTATAATCGTCTTACAACAGATGGCTCCACTTTTTATTTTCAGATATAAATTATTCATAAAGAATGATAAATTTTGATCTTTGGAACCTTGTTTTAAAAAAAATGTAACTATTTATTTTTCGTACGATAATAGTAATATTGTCGACGAATATTGATCCTACAAACGACAAAATTAAGATGAATCAAAACCTTAACACGGCTTATATTACATTTTATTTTATGAGCTGACTTCTACGTCATAATCATCCTTCTTTACTGTTGATATATATATATATATATATATATATATATATATATATATATATATATATATATATGCGTTATCGGAACATGAAGCAAACGCACATATATATACACATACAAATATATATTCAACAAAATAATTGCTTCACAGCGCCTCCTTCTTGCGATAGATGATTCGTAAAGAATTGGTAGAAGCTTCGTATCGTCGTCACAACAGCGCAACTGCTAAAATTGTACGTCATTTGTTCGTGATATCAATCAATTTTCAACGTATTTACGTTAAATAAAAAGCCACAGTTATTCGAATTTTAAACAACGCCTTTGGAAGTAATCAAGTGTCTATTAACGTATAGTGGTATAAAATGAAGGAGACGTTAATCGCGCTTTGCGCGATTTTAGCTGGTAAGTATCGTCCTTTGTTCTTTCGCGACGTAGTTATCTTACTACTTCCATATCGATTGTTTATATCATAATGGCAAATAGATGACAGGAACGTATTGTAATTTTCTTTTCTATTCTTGTTTTATTTTATTATACTTAAACATTTAAATTAAACGTATCATTGTGTACGACTTTACATTTAAAAGAGTAGTCATGATAATGACCCTTAAAAAAGTAGTCGTGAATCTTAAATTTTTATTACTTAGAAGAAAGGAACACTTATTGAGCAGACAAGGAAGATGACTCAGGCATTAATAATGTACTTCAGGAAACATTAATCATACTTTGAATATATAGAATTTGTAATTGCTTCTATATTTCAAGGTTACAAATATATATTAAGATTGTTTTTTTCATCTTTGTTTTCTAGTATCGGCAGCTAAATCAATTATTACAGCAGACAGTACGCCTTATCTTTTGGGAGCTAAAGAATGTACATGGGGTCCATCATATTGGTGTCATAATATAACGTAAGTTTAATAATATATATATTTAATAAAATATACAAATAAATACTATACTATAAAAAAAAGTTTTGTTAAACTTTGTTTTAATGGTAGTTAAAGTAAATATATTGTTTGTTATTACTGGAAAGTGTCTTTAGAGATTTATATACTTATCTATAAATAAGATGTCGAAGTTTAATTTATCCATGTTTAGAATATCATCTATATCAATACTTAACTATAAAATAATGAAACTCTATCTTTTTTAAATAACAGAACTTCTGCAAATTGCAATGCCACCCATCACTGTATTAAAAAGGTTTGGGAGAAAATGGAAGTTCCAGAAGATAATGATACAGTTTGTGGAGTATGTAAAGATATGGTGCAACAGGCACGAGACCAACTGGAAAGTAATCAAACGCAACAAGATTTAAAAGCAGTCTTTGAAGGCAGTTGCAAGTTGATTCATATTAATCCAGTAGTAGAGGAATGCATAAAACTTGTAGATCAATTCATTCCTGAACTTGTGGAAACTTTGGCTTCTCAAATGAATCCATCTGTAGTATGTTCTGTAGCAGGTCTTTGTAATTCAGCACATATTGATATGTTATTGAGTAAATTTAAAGAACAAACATCAGAGGTAAGATTATCTTTTTTTTTTTTCATAATATAAACTTCTTTATATTTATAGCTGTGAAAAAAATAACCTATTGACATATAAATACATATATGTGATATGGCTCTTAAATGTTTATGAATGTTTTAAGATTAGATATTGCTAAACATAAAACACAGTCTAGTATAAATAAGGAGTGGGCCAAGTTTTTATACGTTTCAATATAATGAAACATTCTTGTTAAAATGGGAGTGTATTATTTTTCATGAAATTATATTTTTAGAATAAGAAAATAAAATCCATTTCATTGGAGAAAGATGAACTTGAACCTGATGAATGTTCTAAATGTTTTACAATTGCAACACACATGGAATATAATTTAAAGGATATGTCAAAGGACAAAATGCTGCAACATATGCTAAATATTTGTGGAGATTTTAGCTCATATTCAGATGCTTGTTCATCCATAATCTTGACATATTTTGATACAATTTACTCTCATCTTCAAGACAACTTCAATGCACAGAATATATGTCATTTATCAGGCCAGTGTAGTGATAAGTTCCACAAACATGAAGATGGAACTGTAAAGGTATACATGATAAATATTATACAGTAACGAAATAATATCTATATATATATACACACACACACACACATTAAATTATCACAATAAATTACAGCCTATTAATGTAGAAATAAGGCCACTTTCCAGTGTTGGTATGGTTGAAGTTGATGATGATCTTCCTTGCAAATTATGCGAACAGCTTGTAGGTCATTTAAAAGATTTGTTAGTAGCAAACACCACAGAAGCTGAATTTCATTTAGTGCTTCAAGGTCTTTGTAAACAAACGAAATCTTTTGCTACTGAGGTATGTATTCTGTCTTTATTAACTAGTTTTTCTATTTAACTCTCTAAGACAGTTACAAAATTTAATTATGTATTTATATAGTGCAAGGCAATTGTTGATGAATATTACCCTGAAATATACACGTATCTCACAACAAAGTTAAATGGCAACGTTGTATGTCAAATGTCTGGAATCTGCCCCAGTCCAGGAAAAAGAATAACTGTATGTAATAGTTATGTGAAGCATAGTTTAATATTAGCAGATATAATCATTATGTTAAATATATTTTTACTTTACTATACAGGGTCCAATTGCACCTCTGATTCCTATTAAAGCTGCAGAAATTGGTCTACGTACTTTGAATAAAAAAATTGATACAGAAATTGTTAATAAACATCTTAATACAGAAATAGAAGAAATGCAATTACCAATAGAAAGATACGGTCTTTCTTTGACTGGTCCAAGAACATCACAAACAGGTTCTGAAAGCAAAGAAGGATGTGCATTATGTGAATATGTTCTGCATTATATACAAATCGCTATTACTGATCCTACTAACGAGGTATTAATTATTTGATTAAGCTTTATGATAGAGTTTAAAAAATTATAGTTAATTATTATTTTGATTTCTTTTCAAGGAAAAAGTAAAACAAGTTATTGGAAAAATATGTAAGAAATTACCAGACAGTGTTGAAAACGAGTGTCAACAATTTATTGATACTTATGGAGATGCGGTTGTAGCTCTTTTAGCTCAAGAGATCGATCCATCTCAGGTAAATATATAATTTTCTTAACAATATTAGATGTTCATATAACTTTTGAACCAACAAAGAACATTGAAATATATCACAAGATTTTACTTAGGTATGTCCAATGATACATATATGCCCATCAGAAGACTTGATAGAGATTTGGAATAAAGCTCCCAAAGGCTACATAATTGAAACACATGATAAACCAAGTTGCCCATTATGTTTACTTGCTCTAACACAAATCTATAATGCTATTAAGGACAACAAAACAGAAGTAATTAAATAAGATCATGAAATAAGATCATTTGTTTAGATTTTCTTTTTTACATGTTTCTTTATATTTTGTTCAGGTAAAAATAAAAGATGAACTTGATAAATTATGCGGTCATTTGCCAAACTCTTTGATCGATCAGTGTACAGACTTTGTGAAAGAGTATAGTAAGGAACTAGTGGAAATGTTACTTGCTGATCTTACGCCAAAAGAAATTTGTGTTTATATCAAGTTGTGCAATTCGGAGGAAGATCCAGGACCAAGAAACTTTTTCTTAACTGATAAAGATGGTGAAATAAGTAAGTCTATAAAATGATTATAAATAATTAAACAAATTTATAATTTATATAATATATTCTTTTTTCTATAATTCAGTGACTAATGAGATACCTGACTTTTTGCCACTACAATCGAGTATTCAAAATAAAGTAAAAGATAGTACGACTTGCGTTATGTGTGAATTTGTGATGCAATATGTTGATAAAGCAATGAGCAAGAAAAAAACCAGAGATGAAATTGAACATATTGTTTATGGTATTTGCAACCATCTTCCAAAGACAATTTCTAAGGAATGTAATAACTTCGTTAGCCAATATGCCGATGCTGTAATACAAATCCTTTCTGAGGATGTTACACCGAAAGAAGTTTGTACGATGATTGGTTTGTGTACGGTTGATACGAAAAGGATAAGAGGTATGCGTATTTATGTTTCTTTGTTCTGATAATATCTTAATAAGCTTGATTCTATATACACGCACAATATTTGTTTACAATCCTAATAGAATCTATGGAGGAATGCGCCTTATGTCAACTAGTTATATCGGTAATCGATAAACTTCTGGATAATCCTAAAGTAGATAGCGATATCGAAGAAGTCGTATCGAAAATTTGCAAATATATGCCAGCAAACAAACAAAATAAAGTAAATTAAATTATTATAATAGATCGTCGTGTATGGGTATTTGAATAATACAATCATATATAAGCGTTCTATATCTTATGTTTTAGTGCGTTATGATGATGGAGGTATACGAACAAAGTATAATAAACATAATTAAATCCCATGGTGACGTTAAGAAAATATGTAGCAAAATTGTACTGTGTTCGGAGAATGATTATCTCGCTATGATGTTAACACCTGAACGTATCAGACAATCCGATATGACAAACGAAAAATGTAAATGGGGTCAGAGTTATTGGTGTAAGAATTACGAGAATGCCGTCAAATGCAAGGTTTGCGTGAATTTTTTTTCTTTTTTATATATAATAAGAAAATCTTTATATAAATATTACTATTCATTTGACCTTGTTTTATCCTATTAAGGCTGTTGAGTACTGTAGGAAGAATCTATGGAACGATTTCACGTTTGGACAAAAATAATCCATGATTCGAATACCACTTGGAAATTAAAACCACATAAGCAGCAATACATTATGGTGTTTCTTTAGATAAGAAGCCAGTTATTATAATATGTTAATGACATATGTTCGTGGCAATTTATTTAAAAACATAATAAATACATAAAAATGAATAGATTTTCAAGGATATAGCGAATGAAAGGATCTTCCAAGATTATTCGCAACTAAAATTTGTTTATATAGTTTTTGTGAATGTAAGAAGATAATTATATATACATCGCTATATTAATATTGCTGCAAATAAATTGCTTTTGCTTTTATAAAATGTGATTCTTTACTTGTAATAATTATTATAATTAAAAGACTCCAATCTCACATTTCTTGATAATTCTTTAAAAATGAGATTAAATAAGTATATGTTATTTACTCGAAGTTATGCGATTTATTCTGAAATAAATATTTGCACTAGTTTAAAATTTATTGTGATATCTATATTTTAAAATAAAACTTCTGTCTTGATATTTAAATAACATCGATGGTTAATAATAATTATAATCTAATATGTTAAGTTTCAATATTTTGTAAAGTATATAATCTATAATCATATATATTATACATCAATGATATGTAACTCTATTATCAATATAAAATGTAATAATATGTCCTTTCTGCTTTAAAAATGGTTTAGTAATAGTAACATTGATATTATCTTAAATTATCATAATTTAAATTTTATTATTGTCTTATTAATAGCATGTAGATACATGGAAAAAAACATTATATACGCCATTTTACGTTATCGTCTTCTATAATGGAAATACGTTAGAAGTTTCAAAAAATTACAAGCTTAGACATTTTACTAATTATTATTATTAATGTTTTTTCTTCGATATTAATAGTATATATACAATATAAAATACGTAGAAAATATAGCTTTATCTTAAATGTACATTATCTTTGATAAAATGTTTCGAGAGATTAACATCTTAGGCTGCAAAAAGAATGGTAACAAAAAGCAAATCTATTTTTAATGTCAATAAAAAAATTAATTATTGATATATATATATATATATATATATATATATATATATATATATATATATATATATATATACATATATATCTGAACGATTTATCATTTAATATCGAATTGCAAATCTTGCTAATTTTTCCCATTCTGTTTACAGTCTCTAACACTTACAAACGTACTGTGCGTTTAAAATAAGAAGAATTATCACAAGCCCTTTTGATATTTCACTTTATTCGTGAATATATTATGGACTCATCAATAATTTTCTTCTAATTGTATTTACTACGTTGAAACTAAAAATTGAAAAAACAATATTATTATTATTATCTGATGTTACTTTAAAATTGTAGCAAACGAATAAAATCTCAAACCTGTGCGTATCACGTTTCATAATGAGTTGCATCTCATGTCGCCAACGATAAATGTTCGGGTATATTTCAGGATCGATAGAAGGCGAAACAGCATTGTATACAGCATAATCTATTCTTGTTGGTACATCACTAAAAAAATGCAATGCATATTATTTCACTATTTCTAATAGATTAATAACTATATAATTACAAATTAGATTATAGCAAATTTTCAAAAATTATTTCTGATATTACTGACTCTTCAATAAAGAGTGTACAGCCTTCTTCTGCAGTATACATATCATCTTCTGAATCAGAATGTATCAATGGTGGTGTAGATGGTGGAGTAAAAAATTCATCTATAAATCAAGAGTAGTACTGTACACACACTATACTTATATCTTATGTTACATTGATCATTACCATTATTTTCTATGCTGAATCTATTTTTTGAATCGTCGGGTAAATTTGTGATTCCTGATAGGTTCATTACATCTGAATATAAATATATTATTAGCAAGTATTTTAAAAATATTCTTTAACTTATCGTACTACTATTTTTTAATTAATTTCTTTATCTTTATATATAAGAAACAACTGACTTACTTCCATCGTTATCATTTTCATCTGATTTATTCAATAACGAAATCGATTCTAATTTGAGACATAGTCTATCAAGCTCATCAACAAATTCCGGTTTTGAATCTATGTTGGATTTATTAATTATTGCTTTCTATAAAATAGAAAAAAAAACGTCATGTATGTGTATTTGTGTATATATATATATATATATATATATATATATATATATATATATATATATAATTGTAGATACCTTATCACAGTAATATGACTGTTTAATAAATCTTTGTTCCAAATATTTTTCTAATTTTGCCAAACCATGAACACAATGAAAATCAGCAAAATCATTCAAGAAATGCCAATATTCTTTCCAAGATACTTGGTATTCTTCAGCAAGATTTCTATAAAATAAGTTTTGAAAAATTCATTATAATTATGATACATGGTTTGTAAGATAAGCTTATGAAAGTTTTATACAACCGTCCAATTTGTTCAAGTCCCTTTTCTGTATCCTGAAGTCTTAAAGTCAAATTTTCATTGGAAGAATTTAAAACATTAATTTCTTGAATATCTTTCTTAATAGGAGTAATACAACGACGTGGCGGTGTTTTCCATTTTTTCCTGAATTCTACTGCCTGTGACTTTGTCATAGGTCCAGCAAATGCACGTACCTTAACACATGGACTAATAGGATCATTATTAAAATTCTGAAAAATGACATTTAAAAGTTGTAATATAATCTAAAACAATTTTGAATAAGATGTTTATAACAGCACATATACCAAAGGGCTTGTTGGAGAAAATGGTTCACCAATGGTTGGCTGCAATGTTTTATCATCAGCTCTCAATACAGGAACATAATACTGTTCCTCTAATAGCATATGTATTTCTTTTATTAGCAATTCATTTCCTTGGCACTTTCGCTTACATATCATCTAAAATAATTGCAAAAAGTATTAAGGCAAAAAAAATAATATAATAACAAAACTTACTTAATACTTACATCAACAGGTGCTTGGCCAAACTTATTAGTCAAAGTTTTAATACATTGTGAATAAGAAACAAAAACTTTAACTACATCTTGAAAACCAAATTTAACTGCAAAATGTAAGGGTGTTTCATTTAATCCTTTGTCAGGTGTATTTAAATATAAATCTAACATAACATCAGCACGATCCACATAGCTTTTATTTCCTTCTTCACCATAAAACAATTGCATGAATTCTGTATCTCCTACAGTGTTTAATATCAATTCACATATATCTGCCCAACCAGCTTTTGCTGCTATATGCAATGCATTATATCGACAACCTTCCTATAAAAACAAATGATTTTTATAGTATATAACAATTAGATAATTCTATAAAGCCAAAATAATTACATACTTGTAAAATTGCAGGTGTATCTCCACTGCTAATTAAATATCTAGGATTTCCCCAAATTGTATCTTTTACTGCATCTAAATCTCCACTTTCTATCAGTTTTTTAAAACATATAAGATCTTGAGTCTTAGGACCTTTAAAGTTATTTGATTTTTCTTCAATCACAGGGACTCCTACATTAACAGAATTATTAGCACAGTAGTATGTTTGTTCATATCCAGTTGTTGCATATTCTTCAGCGTCAGTATAAGACTTAAATGTTTTCAGACGTCCTGTTTTATGTTCCTTTATTACTTTTAAAGCTTCAGCTTTGTTTATATAAATATGAAGATTATCTAAAATATATAAATATAATAGAACCAACTTTTATGACATAATATGTTAAAAAATATATATATCACTTGTGTAATTACTTTTTGTATTATTGTCTAATAATTCATTGTTCTCATGAGGTATATATACAGCATGAAAACAAGTTCCATTTGTGAGGTTATGATTCTTAAGATGTTCATTATCCATTTGTGATATTTTATTGTTTTTATCAATCAGATTATTTGATATATTATATATTTAATCATACACTTTACTATGTACAGTACATAGTTTAATAATACAATCACAATATCTATTTTGGATACAAAAATTATGACGCCACAAAGAAAACAGTAATACAGCCGTATATCCGATGATAAAGAATGTATAATATTGTAGGTACGAAATAGTAATAAACATTCACACTTGTTAAAATACTACTAAAATATAATATACCATTTGATTTATAAATATCAATGATGAGTAAAAACTTTTGTTAAAACATTCCATTTTATTAGAACGAACTCCTGAAGTTGTCAATTGTAACGAAATTGACCAACGCATATAGTCAATTGTTTGCTATTCTATCATGTCATTTATTGGTGTACTTACATTCTAATAAAAATTACATGTATAAATCAACAACTTTTGCATTTTGTAAGTAAAATGAATTTAACATTGTTCTGACTGTTTACCCTAATTATTTTTTCAAACATCAAAACAAAAATTTAATAATATTTTAGATTTACAATTAATGTACATTCGCACATACAAAAAATGAAAAAAAGCGCCAATGAATCAAAGAATATAACTCAGCATGGATTAATAAAACAAGAGAACAGGATTCACTAAAAATAATCTCTAATATCTCTAGTGATTAAACTAGAGATATTACTCAAAATGATAGCAAATAACCATATGAAAAATAAGAATTTCTATTTTGTACTTATGATTTTCAGAATAAAAAAGGAAAAGGAAAGAAATATATAAAACATTTTCAAATTAACATTTTTTAGTCGAATTGCAGATTTTTGATTGGCTGTTGGCCGACTTCTTATTCAACTCTATTTCATTAGACTTTCTAGGGTTAATTCCTATAAATTTTGATTTTAAACTATTTGAACAAAGTATTCGTATGTTATTCGTTGACACGTGAGTTCTTCGTTGATCCATGGATAAGCACTAATTATGAAAAATTAATTATAAGTGCAGAAAATAAAGGAATCATCTAACCGAAAAGTTTCCAGAGAGATTAACAATTCATTATTATTATTATATATTTGTTATTTTTTCATTATACTTTTGTTATATGTCATTAAATAGGAGTATAAAAACGGATTATAACTACAACTCTAGAATATTCACTTTTTTCAAACACGTGGCCTTCAGACATACGCTTTGAATGAACATAAAGGAAAGTAGAGACACTATATAAATAGTACCATATTTTATGAAAAATCGATTACATTTTATTAATAATTAAAATAAATAATTGTAATAAAACATTGTATATTACTTTAGTAATTTACTTTGTTTTTGGAAGTCAGTAGATTGTGTTTTATTTGAAGGTGCAACAGGTGAGAAATATGTGCCCTACAATTGATATTCATTTTGATTATGTATTAGTTTAATTTGTTTATATTTTCGTTTCAAATATAAAAAAGAAAAAAAAAATGCAAGACAAATTAAAAGAGATGGCAGTAGCCTTATATAATATTGGAGCTATAAAGTTTGGAGAATTTATAACCAAAGTTGGTCTGAAGACACCTATATATTTTGATTTACGTGTAATGATAGCATACCCTCAAATAATGGTAAAATTGGAAAAATAAACAAGATACATATTTTTATGTAATTGATAACAATAATATAACATTTCTTTTTATAGTCTAGATTAGCAAAAGCTCTTTGGCAATTAGCGAAGACTGAAATTGATACAATTCAACTTTGTGGAGTACCTTATACTGCTCTTCCATTAGCTACTTTAATTTCAGCAGAATATAATTTGCCAATGTTGATTAAAAGAAAAGAAGCTAAGAATTATGGTACAAAAAAGCTTATAGAGGGTAACTTCAAGCCAGGCGATCACTGTATAATAATTGAGGATGTAGTTACAAGTGGAAGTAGCGTTTTAGAAACTGTATATGCTTTAAAAGAGGAAGGCTTAATTGTAACTGAAGTTTTGGTGGTAATTGATAGGGAACAGGGTGGAAGAAAAAACTTAGAAGATAAAGGAATCAAAATGCGAAGTCTTTATGATGTATCTTTATTAATGGATTGTTTGTTAGATCATGGTAAAGTTACACCAGAAATTGTAAAAGATGTAGCAAATTATTTAAAATCGTGTCAAGCACCAATACCTTCTTTGCCAGGTAATTATTATTTTTATTTTATTTTTTTTATGTTTATAGTTATTCTTATTTAAGATAATAAAATTGTATATCTATTCCAGTAAATATAGTGAACGAAAGATTGAAAACACCATTTAGTATACGTGCAAATCAAACCAAGAATGCAGTGGCTTTTAAATTGTTTCAATTAATGGAAACAAAACAATCCACTTTGTGTTTGGCAGCTGATTTAACAAAAATAAACTCTATTTTAGAATTGGTTGAACTGGCTGGACCACATATCGTGATTTTAAAAATACATATAGATATCATAGAAGATTTTTCTTTTGATTTTTTAAAACGTCTAAAGGAATTAGCAAAAGAACACGAATTTCTTATTATGGAAGACAGAAAATTTGCAGACATTGGTAATACAGTCTTATTACAATATAGAAACGGAATATACAAAATAGCAGAGTGGGCTGATATTATCACAGTACATCCAATTGCTGGGCCTGCTATTATAGATGGTTTGCAAAATGCCTTAAATGGTATTACTGAACCACGTGGTATTTTTTTGGTTGCTGAAATGTCTGCAAAGAATGCTTTAACTACTGGAGATTATGTACAAAGGGCAGTGTCAATTTCTAAAGAATCTGACATGGTAATTGGTCTGGTATGTCAATCAGATATTATTCCGAACTTAGGAATGTTTCAATTAACACCTGGTGTTAAATTACACAACAATTGTGATAAATTAGGTCAACAATACAACACACCTGAATCAGTTGTTAATTCGGGTGCTGATATAGCCGTTGTTGGTAGGGGGATTATCGAAGCAACAGATCAATTAGGTGCTATATTAGAATACAAACAACAACTTTGGATAGCTTATAAGAAAAGATTATTGAGATAAATAATATGGAATATATATATATATATATATATATATATATATATATATATATAATTTATTTGTATATAAAGTCAAAATAGTACAACTAATATACCTATATAAATAGAAAAATCATTAAACAAAAATTATTCTACATACAAAATTGTAACGAAGTGTGTGTATGATTTCTGATTACTTCTAAAGGTATTATCTATATATTATCACTTATACGAGATTAATTAAAATTATACTATTATATAGATACACATACACATTTAGTAATTGTGTTATGTAAAATATTTGGTTTTGTATTATAAAGTATATGATTTTTATTTATTTTGTATCTGACAATTATATAGTTTCAAGCTTCTTTACTTTTAGTAAGTTCTTCAACTAATTTTCGAAATACTTGCGCAACTTGACTATTGGGAAGAGTAACTAAAACACTTTGCGCTTTATCTGCTAATCTACCAACTTCAGGATCTATAGGTACCTTAACTAAAAATGGTACCTTTACCATTTCTGAAAGGGCTGTTCCTCCACCCGATGAAAATATATTTGTACACTCCTAAAAAGAAAAAAATTAAGAAAATATTTACTATTATAATAAATTAAACTTTTAAACAATTTTTTATTGAGTCTTACTTCACAAGATGGACAAACAAAACCACTCATATTTTCCACAATACCAATTATAGGAATCCCAGTTTTTCTACAAAATGTAACTTCTCTCAAGACATCATCAACTGCAACTGCTTGTGGAGTCGTAATTAGAATTGCACCATCACATTTAACATTTCTGAAATTTAGAATTTGCTGATACAAAATTTGTATATATAATATATAAATGTTTCTAATGATTTTTTAGCATACGTAGAAGGATACCATAAAAATCATAAAGATAATTGCTTTACTTTAAGTTTTCCATCACTGTGATATGTTCATCTGAAGTACCAGGTGGTGTATCAATAATTAAGTAATCAATATTTTGCCATACTACATCTGTTAAGAATTGCTTAATCATAGCTGTTTTTTTAGGACCACGCCAGATTACGCTGTCATTTTGATTTTTTAATAAAAAACCGATTGACATAACAGATAATCTCTGTTCTATATCAGCAAATACTGGTACCCAGCTATAAAGACATAATATATAAAATTATTAACTTGACGTATGATTTCTTTATTAGACTGAAATTGATGTAAAAAATGATTAATAAGAAATCTAACTTACCCGTCAGATGATTGATGCACATCTTTATCCTCTAATTTTAATAAATATGGTACACTGGGACCACAAAGATCTACGTCCAACAGGCCAACCTAATAACATTTTAATAATTACCCTTCCTAACCTAATGTATTAACATATTAAATTTTGACAACTCACTTTAAATCCAGATTCTTTAAGTGCAAGGGCCAGTTGTGTACTAATAGTAGATTTGCCTACACCACCTTTCCCAGAAAGAATTAATACCACGTGTTTCACTCCTTCTAACATCTCGAAACATAGAAATATAAACAAATTATGACTGCACGTAGCTTCCACAATATTTAGTTCTGTCTCTACCTAGATAGCACTGCTACTCAATCAATGTAGATACATACAAACATTGATTGGTTGAAACTTTTGCGTTTTATTTAAAAATAGTATTCGAAATGTTATCAATTTCATCATGATTAAATCGATTGAAAATTTTAAAAATGTTTGTTATTATTAATACTTTTAAGTATCAATTATAAAACGCTCTAGGAGATGTATATTTCGCATATTATTTATATATTTCAAACCGGTAATTGAAACGTCATGCGATCCAGAAATAATCAATAAGCCTGCACCTGTTTATGATGACATTCAAAAATGGTATCTAAATTTTTCATTGTATATTGGATATATATAATTAAAGATGAATGCTTTGAAAAATATTTTTATCTATACATATTCATTACATTCATTTTGGATTACAGATTTTATCAAGAGCAAAACCAGCCTCATCAGAGGGATCAAGATTATTTGCATCACGTACTAATATACCAAAGTTAGAAGAATTTTTAGAAAAACGTGACTACATAGGTGCTTTAACTCTTTTGGAATTTAACAGTACCTCTGGTAGTAATTTGGAATCAGAATTATGGATGGGTTATTGTGCCTTTCATCTTGGAGATTACAAACGAGCTCTTACTATTTATGAAAATCTTAAAAAAAAAGAAAATGTTCTAGTTGATTTAATTACAAATGTAGCATGTTGTAATTTTTATCTTGGCATGTATCCAGAATCACAAAAATTGTTGGAAGAAGCACCTAATAGTAAATTGAAGACCAGACTTTTATTTCATTTAGCACACAAAATGGGTAATGAAGCAAAATTGCTGGAGTATCATCAAATGTTACATGATGTTTTAGAAGATCAACTTAGTTTGGCATCCATACACTATCTTAGAGCACATTATCAGGAAGCCATTGATGTTTATAAACGGATATTGCTTGATAACAGGTTAAGTATTGAATTTTATATCAGAAAAGTTAATTAAATAATAGAAAATGAAAATTAATATTCCAACAGTATAAGTATCCTTATATAAAAATAAGAATTTTTGACTATTCAGTTTTGTAGTTACTAACTGATTTCATATGCATTTAGCAAAGTAGATGAAAGAAAAGAAAACAGTTTTATCCATGAAACTGATTCAGAAGTATATTTTATTACACAATTAAAAAATTCCAGGTATCCATCTCCCATCCTATCTGCACCCTTAGTATTTAATCCAATACTTGTCCTGTCATACATGTTTATTTCAATTAATTCCATTAAATTATTTGATAATTTTAAAAATACTTTTTAAAGGGAATATGATTTATTTCAGAGATTATGTAGCTTTAAATGTATATGTAGCTTTGTGCTACTACAAGTTAGATTATTATGATGTTGCACAAGAAGTTCTACAAGTGTACTTACAAAAATTTCCAGATAGTGCAATTGCAATCAATTTGAAAGCTTGTAATCATTTTCGTTTATATAATGGAAATGCTGCACAAGCTGAAATGAAGCAACTCATAGGAAAGATATCAAGCTCTTTTAGTTTTGGACATGATCTTATTCGTCATAACACTGTTGTATGTACAATTTTCTTAACTAATAAATGGAAAGAAAAATGTTATAATATAAAATGATTTTACCTTTAGTAATGTAATTAATATTATAGGTATTTCGTAATGGGGAAGGAGCTTTACAAATTTTACCAAATTTAGTAGATGTTATACCAGAAGCTCGACTTAATTTGGTAATATATTATTTAAAACAAGATGATATAAAGGAAGCATATGAACTTATTAAAGATCTTGAACCTGCTGTTCCACAAGAATACATTTTAAAGGGCATAGTAAATGCTGTAATGGGTCAGGCAATTGGTTCTGTAAGTTAATAGATTTAAAAAATTAGATAGGCAGTTATAATATAGATCCTAAGATTCAAATAGTAAAGTAATAAATATTTTTAGCGTGATAATATAAAAATTGCTCAACAATATTTTCAATTGGTGGGCTCTTCTGCATCAGAATGTGATACCATACCTGGTAGACAGTGTATGGCATCTTGCTTTTTCCTTTACCGACAATTCGAAGAAGTTTTGGTTTATTTAAACTCAATTAAAACTTATTTTTCTAACGAAGATAATTTTAATTTTAATTATGCACAAGCACAATCTGCAGCAGGTTATTTTAAAGAGGCAGAAGAAGCTTTCTTGATGATACACAATGAAAAATACAAAAATGATTATATTTACATTAGTCTTTTGGCTTATTGTTGTAAGTTTGATATAATACAGGTTTATACTATTTAAGAAATAAATACTATATTTAATAAATGAACTCAATCTTTTTAGATATTATGAATAAAAAAGCAGAACTTGCATGGGAGTTATATCTAAAAATGGATACATCAACAGAATCATTTAATTTATTGCAAATGATAGCAAATACTTGTTACAAAGTAGGTGAATTTTGGTATGCCGCTAAAGCATTTGATATGTTAGAACGTATGGATCCTAGTCCAGAACACTGGGAAGGTAAACGTGGAGCTTGTTGTGGTACATTTCAATATATTGTTGCAGAAAAACAACCAACGTATGTTTTGTATATCGTATGTTAGATAGTATATAAACTAACATAGATTAATAATTAGACAGATTGATTTATATTAATCATATTCTTTTTTACAGAGATCTACTTCCTGAAGTGATTCTTTTACTCAAAAATACATCTAATTCACAAGTGGAACAAATTATTCGTGTTATGCGTAAATGGGGTAAAGACAACAGAATTAATTGTTAATGTTGTGATTTATAATGATTTAATAATTAATTCCATCTATTAATGGCTTTGTTTCTTATTTTCTTTTATATTTTATGAAAATATCGTTAATTGGCAAAACAATAATGGGACCAATGTGAATGTTCAAAAAATATTATTGTTTAGTTATGAAACAACAGTGCTTGTGATTGCTGCTTTAATATAAAATAGATATATTTAAATCGTGATACACTCATTTGTATAATAATTATTACGGTATAATAATAATAATAATAACCTTTAACAAACGTAATCGAAGTATTTTAAAAACGCCATAATTTATGGCGTACTATTTTTCTTCTACTTTCATGTACGATTAGTCGACATCATGTAGCATATATTTGAAAAATTTTTAAAGATATTTATATGTTATAAAGTAATTTGAATCATATATACTTTTTCGAAAATATTTTTACTGAGTAGATGCTACAGTGAAATTAAAAAAAAGATGTAATTTAAAATAAAAGATAAAATTTAAAGTTTCAATGCTCATAACATAAAAAAATAAAACAAATTTTAATTTATAAGTTCTTCGTAATATTTTGTTAACAAAAATGAAAATAACAAGTACTTTTTTCAGTAAAATTAAGCTTAATCATTTGATTGATGATACTAAAAGATATTTTCCATTTTATTCATAAAATGCATTATTACTTAGCCAGTACTAGTACAAATATAGAGAAGGAGTGCCTAATACCAATTATTTCTACATAGATACATATAAAAATAGCACCAAAATGATTAACGATATACATACTAGCATGTTAATGCAAATTTCATTTTGTATGATATCGATTGTTCTCTGAAATACATCTTATTTCTCGGCACTCATTCTCTAACTATGTTTATCTACATTTGAGTCTTCAGTACAGTCCGTCAAGTAAAATAACTTTAATAGTCCACACTAGTATTCAATTGTTACACTCCATGATTTAAAAAAGATCACCGTTTTTCGATTGCACGATACATACACTCAGTATCCGTTTCATCAAACATTGACACTCTAAGGTCAAGTTGAAATTGATTATGCTAAAGGTGTAAATATAGTAGTAATAAAGCAGAAAGTATATGCAATGTTCATTTAAAGTCATTCATGTATTACGCTTTCTTTCCATCACTCGTTATCACTTTCACACATTCTCTCACACATAGTTTTGAAAAGATCCTACGAATTTTGTGCTCCCACTTTCGTACGTTCATATACATTATGATGAAAGTATCTTTTTGGCAATTTGCTACCAGCCAATAAGGCTCGATGTTGTAGCATGGGCGGCGTTATCTACCGTATTAATTAATGTTCAAAATTCTGTACATATAAGAGAGTAACTGTCAGATCATTACAACGACAAATATTATGCAATATCCTTATGAGCATCCCTTCAGAATACAGTTAGTTTCAAGAAACATATACATACATGGTATTAAGAGAAACTTTCTATTTCATTAATTACATTCATATTGAAGAACAGCCATCAGAATTGGTTCCATTTACACGAAAAAACTAATTGCATTAACAACGATTATTACTTATTAATTTATGTAGTTAATGTAAATTCTTTTACTACTGCATCTTCTCAAGTTAGGTCAATTGTAGAATAAGTAGTTATTTAATGACATTTATATACCTGTTAACGTTAATTGTTTTAGTAGTTTATAATGTGATGAATGAATATTTGATTATTATGTCGCGGTATGTCTCTTATCATACAGGCATATGGAGAATTTTCTTCTGTTTTCTAACAAATTTCTGTACTCGAAAGGATGATGGATGTTGCATTTATACATCAAAGCATTTATACGTAGCGTAGATTCGACCAAGCAAACGATCTATGCAACGTAAAAATGAATTCTTATACCGATAAATTACACAATAAAGTAATAGTAAGAAAACGACTATTTAAACAATCGTGTACGCACGATCATTGTAGTTTTGACCCCGTCTTTTAGAAAATAATTTTCTATTCTGTGCACCAAATACAAAACTATATTATTCGTTCGTATTTATACATGGAAATAGAAAATCAATTTCTATCATTTATTTAATGATTATAAAGTAGGGTCCAATATTATTAGTCATACAACTCGAAGATACGCAACGTGCTTTCGAATTTATACAGATTGTATAAGAACGTTGTTTGGCATTTATATATGGCGTTGTTGGATGTTGAATGTTTAAAATAGTAAATCATCACATCTTTGGATGTCGCATGATTTCTTGAAAAATTGTTTAGAAACGAAGCGTCAAATCGGCAGCATGAACTTGTATAGATAAATTAAACTAAGACATTAATTCTTTTACAGTATATCATACACATGTTTAGATATTAAGCTAAATTAATTTTGAACCGAAGACAAATTGAAAGGAGATGCGCATAAAAGCTACTAATTTCTATATATATATATTTCTTTTAAATAACAGAGAAAGCAGATATATCAAGATACAGTGTTTCATGCTTCCATATATGAAGAATACTTTCATGAATGATATCGTATAGAAGAATTATCATAAATGCACATACATAATGCGTATTCTTACGCGTGAGTATTAGAAAATAACACTTATATTAATTAAAAATGTGATTCTCTTAGATAATAAAAATGAGTTTAAGCGAAATTCAAGAAAATGAAAGTCGTTAATACTGCTATATTGTGATTTCAATTCTGTAATAGGAACTAAATGCAAAAGTATAGGTCATAGGATTTATTTGTTTAGGATTTCACCAAATCTTTAAATTTGTTCTTCTATTTTTTTAGAGATCTTAAATAAATATAGTGCATTCCACGAAGACGATTTTTGTACAAACTGTACTTAAAGAAGCACAACATGAACACAGATTGTTAAACATGTATATATGTAGTGTATATATGTATGTGTGTGTATATATATATATATATATATATATATACATATGTATATATATATTAAGCAAGAAACTCTGATCTTCAATGTATCCACCTTCGACTTAACGAACATACGCTGGATCGTAAATCGTTAAACGATCAGTCGTGCGATAATCGATCGTCCTGCGATTCGCAACAATTTGAATCTTCAACGTCACCAGGTAGGTGCCATTTCTTTGCCCTCTCGATTTAAAGGATGCGTCATGTGCATCGTTCGGTTAGTCTTCGATCATAAAATCATTCCGTAATCTAGGACGACTCTTCTTCCACAGATAACGATTACAGTGCGGTAGATCGTTAATCGATTTAATCTTTCAATTATCCTTCTTGAGGAAGAAGAAAGCCGTCGAAGAATATCATTATTCTATCTCAGTCTGTTTCTTCTATTCTTTTATCTTCCAAACTTGGTCTTTAATAATATAATAATATAATATAATATAATATAATATAATAATAATAATAATAATAATAATAATAATAATAATAATAATAATAATAATAATAATAATAGTAATCATAATCATAATAATAATAATAATGATCACATCATCATTATAATCGTAATAGTAATAGTAATAGTAATAATAATAATGATGATGATGATGATGATGATAATAATAATAATAATAATAATAATGATAATAATAATAATAATAATAATAATAATAATAATAATAATAATAATATTCTCGCGTTTGGCCGATCCGTGGCACATCTAAGAACAACGATGATCAAACGTAGTCTCGCTTGCAAGAGGACTGGTTATTCGTTTTCTTTTTCTTCTTTTTTTTCAATGACCTTTTGTAACTGCGCGTAAGGCTGTGAGTTGCTACACTGTTCAACGCTGCCTTCGTGCATGCCACGGCACTTGTGTCCTAATTTCTATCCCTGAAAATCAATTTCGTATATTTCAACATTTCCCTTCTATTCCTAATTATGACGTTTAATTGACTCTCATGGTAACAGAGAGACTCACCCTGGCCCAGGATAATAATAAGGAGGTGGACGTTCGTATTCTGTACTTAAGGGAGGAGCAACGGCAGTGGGTTGATATCTTGGTGGTCCACCATTTGGAAAGTCCCAATTTCTAAAATAATAATTGCATGATAAAAATATAACGAAGGGCTTTATACGCCACGATCGCAAATATTTTACGTTCGTCGCGTGGCTCGTGACGTCACACGCGAGAAAAGAGATCTTATTTGCATTCACAATTAACAAAGTAAACGTAACGAGTCAAACATTTATCGAATATAGTAACCCTTCGCAAATATTATAAAGATGCCTTAGCAAATAAACGATCGATATAGCAGCTATCCAAGCAAAATGAAATATATCGGTGAGCCGAAGACTCATTGATCGCGGGATTGATATCCCACGTAAAATTTACGTCACAAATCTATATATCATAGGAACAAGATAACGAAATTATTGTCGACTTTGATTTACTTTGACCTTTCTTACGAAATATCAAAAGTATGCAGTTTAATAATTAATGAAGGAGGTCATCTTTATTTAAATCTTTTTGTTGATTAAATAATCAGCTTTTTCTCCGGTACTAGTTAATATAAATAAATAAATAAATAAATAAAAATATTTAAGTCGACAGCATCAACATATATGGTAAAAATGTTTTGTAACACTTTAAGTGGGCTATCTTCTTTCATTAATACATATATACGTGTACCGCACGTATATAGATCGTATATAGATAATAAACATGCTTTCGCGTTTTTTCTTCCTCGCAAAATAACGACCAAAAATTATGCAATCAAAGAATGATAGATACGCGCGTTTTTTTTTTTAACAGCACATGATATTGCGTTAAGTGGACGACATGTATCAAGAATAAATAAAAAAGCATCGGCTTGATTCTTGATTTTCGGCATCTTCTTGGAAACGCACGCGAAGCCCTTTTTCTTTTCCGCAAGAAGCCTGACCTTGGCAAAGCTATCGTGATAATATCATATATAGACAGATACGTATGTATGTATGTATATACTATGTACGTATAATGGCCAAAACCAAAGTATGAATGTACTTAAAGTATAAAAAGAAGAGAAGTGGAAGAAGAAGAAAAAGTAGAAGGGTGAGATATGAAGAAAGGGTAGAAGATGAAAGGAACGAAGACGAAGAAATGAAAATGGTGGACAAACATTTGTTAAGAATAGTCTTGCGACTTACGTGCAGAGGCGTATCAAGAGACGCGAGAAGTTGCCCCCCCGCAAGGTTCCCACTCACCTGTAAATAACCGGGAGAAAAAGCGTGACCAACGTGGTTGCGTGATGGGGATATGTATCGCTGACATTGATAAATTTAAGCACAAAGTTCGGAGATTATTTTATTATTAAACGAGGGCGTTCAGAGCGTTTAAATGAAAAAAAGGGACAAACTCGATGAGTGGGAACCCAGCACGTATATAATATGTGTATAATACAAATTGAGATTGAAAAGACGTATCTTATCTCGTACGCTCCTTCAACTTTTGTATAAGGTATCCCCAAATGTAAGTAAAAAAGTACATTATGACAATTAAAAAAAAAAAAGAAGAAAAAGAAGAAATGAAAAGCGAAAGAAAGAAAGAAAGAAAGAAAATAAGAAGAAAAAAGATTAAGGAAGTAAGTATGCTCGAGATAAATAAAGTGCGGCACTTAAGTTATCACAAAAAGCTGCGTTTTCGTTTCTCTTTTTATGTTTCAAGTAATTTGCTCGCTCCTTCTGTTTTTTTTTTTTGGCTCATAGAAAACTTACTGCGACTCTAGCGATACACTAAAGACTTTATTGTGAGGTTCGCTTTTAGTAGGGGTGATATGTTCGTGGTTACGCCACGATAAGGTGAAACTGTAAAAATAAATCATATGTGACTGATGGGAAAAACGAAGAAAGAAGAAGAGGATACGCTCGATCGACATTTTTCTTATCTTTTCTTTTTTAGACAGACGTTAGATTCGTACTGATAATCGTTAAGGGATTTCGGATTAGAATAAAATCTCGAGATAAAAAGTGGTTAATGTTATATATATATATGTACATATAAAAAAAAAAGAAGAAGAAAAGAAAACTACCGAACGTTTTAATGCTCGAGAAGAACGACGCCGTTTGTTCTTATTTTCTTTTGTTTAAAATCTTAGGACGAGGTGAAAGTGTTACTTGCACGATTTTTGATTACTTACTTCGGCGCTACATCTTCGTATCTAGAATCGTGATGCGATGTACTCTGATGAGCGTCTGCGATCCTTTCACGATCGCTGTACCCAACCGCTGGACCATCGTAACTTTCAACGTAAGCCGCGGGATGATGTCTGCCATGGGATACGTGTTTTTTATCGTGTACGCTGCAATTAAAGGTTTAATTTGTTAATATAATATTTTGTTCAACGATGATAGATAAAAATAAATGAGAGCAAGTGATAGACTGCGTGAGGCACTTTATCATGCGAATTGGACAGATCTATGCGTATCCGTATGTTTGCATGTGTGTGAGTGTATCTGTTCTAAGCAGCTAGTAGCTTCCATGTTACGTTGTGATATATATATATATATATATATATATATATATATATATATATATATATATCTCGGTCCAACAATTTTCAATGACGTACGATAGAGCTAGCGTTTGCATTGCATTTTACAATACGTACACAAGATGCCAGAAGCCGTTGTCAACGTTAAACGGGGTAAACCATCTCTCAGTGGCAAAGCTTTTAACGTAAATTATCTGACGTTATTGCACGTTGTATGAGTTAAATGCGTTTAAAAGCAGAATCTAAAGAGAGTTTTAAGAACATTAAGAAAAGTTACATAATGATTACAATGTTTAATAATAATATGCTTTGTTCGATTATTTTTTTTTCTTATTTTTCATGCAAATAATAAAAGGAATTAGTAAGCGACACTAAGAAATAAAAAAATTCATTTGGAGAATTATTTTAAAAGGTAATATATGATAATGACATATATACTTGTACGAAAACAGGGGAGTGTATATACGTTTGATTGATAAAGAAATAAAATAAAATAAAATTAAATTAAATTAAATTAAGAAAAGGAAAAAGAAAAAACGAAGAATAAAAATAAATAAACGTTCAACATTTGGGGCGAAAAATTAAACAAAAATACTCACGACTTGAACATGCTACAATTATCATTCTCGACATGCGAACACTTTGATTGTTCATATGTTTTATACTTACTGAGCGAGGGGTATGTTATCCCTGTCTGCGTACGCGTCATACAAATATTCACTGGAACGGAGCGTGTTAGCAGTTAGATTCCAACAACCATTCCACATATTAGAAAGCTACTTTAAACTTAATATCAGCTAATGCGATGAATACTTGATACAGAAACGATCATACGTAATAAATTGACATCGTTACTTTCCGGACTCCGTAAATCTTTTTTAGACGAATAAAATGTTAATACATTGCATAGCACATTTATAAAAATTTAACCAAAAATATAGGAATCAAATAAAACGATACGGCAATGTTCGTCGCACTTTTTTGATCCCTTTTGTAATCAATGCAGTTACGAAGATAACTTATTAGAGGTATAAGGTACTCATGCCGACCATGGAAAAAAAGATACTAAGCGCGAGTATGTGTATGTACATGCTATGATATATGAAAGCTTGAATCACTACAAGAACGAAAATAAAGGATTTAGAATTTCTACGCCGAAGATATCCGATGAATTAATTGTTAGAGAAAAATAGGTTAAACAGATTAAAAAGTGTCTTGTGACAATGCTTATGTATAATATTTTAATCTTTCCTCACGTTACTTTAAGAAAAAATTAAATTAATAATAAAAAACCAAGAAAAACAAAAGACTAAACTTAAATTAATATATCACTCAGCTATATCAAAAAGTTTAATTACAAAGAAGGAAACACTTAAACGTTGAACATGTTATCATGCGTTTTAATGATAATCAAATAACGATTTAAAAAATGGGTAGAAAAGATATGTTATATATTTCATCTTAATCTATAATATAATCGATAAAAAACTTACGCTTCGACAAGAGGTCCTGGGTATGGATCAGACTTCTGATATAGGGCACTCAACTTTACGCAAAGTACTATTGTTGGTAGGAAGAGGATCAAGCACCAGCCAACGCTTGCCCAAAAACCATTCTATACAAATAAAAGATACGAGTGTACCTTAGGAGATTTCAAATGTGATAACACGTGATACAAATGTTGCATGAGAGGAATGTAATCAAATTTACTTACGAATGGATCTAAAATCTTATTGCATCCGGCTACAAGAGTTGCGTTGTAAGCATTAGACACTGGTTGACATCTGCCAACTCTGTTAAGAGCACTGTCGATTACATGCTCGAGGAAGTCGTCGACTTGATGAAGAAAAGCGTTACCAAATTTTGTAGCAAGCTATGGAAAAGAAAATTATATGTAAATATAAATGTAGAAGATCGTAAAATCGAGAATAGTGAAGTTATTTAAAACTTACATATTGAACATATTCCGGTCCGTCCTTGTTTAAAAATTGTTGAGCTTTCGTAACTTCGTCTACTAAGTTGTGAATAGCCTCGGCCATTGAGCTATGATTAAATTTGATACTTTCTTGAAGAGCTAACGCATTTTCGCTGAGTTTCTCACTCAACGTGGCCATAGGTACCACGAGGTCTCTGTGGTAATGCTCCAAATCATGAGCATTCTTTAGAAGGCTGTCCCTGATATCCTCTTGACCGGGTGACAATTTTGTGGACACGTCTCTCAATTTTGACGCCAGATGTTCCAAATTAATATTCGTGATATTGTCGGCAAGAAGTTCGGCATACTGATAAAACTTGATATCGCTCAGACCACTTTGCGCCAGATCGTTGAGTTTCGATCTGGCGCTCTCCTTCAGAATCACCACACCTGGTGAGAGATTTATCTTACGGCGCAGCTGTTGAATAGTATCGTTTATGTCTATGCGTCCAGTATAATTACGTAGAGTACCGATGTCGAACAAAGTCCTGAGTTTCAGTACGTTGTACAGAGTCTCGTTAGCATGGCATTTGCTAAAATAAAATTCGACAAATTTTTGATTAGGTTTAATATAAAGAACAATTCCTTTTTTCTACATATTATTACGCAACTAATATTTACGTGATTATGTAGCTCATGTTGATATCAAAATTAGGATTCTTAGGTTGCAGTATCTTTCGGATCTGCACAATATCGTCCACTAATTTGAACATTCTATTGTCCTTTGGATTTTTTAATGGCTCACAAATGCCCCGTTGCGCTAGAACTCCTGTTATCATATGTACCACTGTGATTACCATTAAAACACTGGTTAAAAGAAAGATTATCCATACGGCCCTATAAATAAAACGTATATTATTTTGGAATATTGAACATTTATATATAACACAAGAATTCATAATGACAATCGCAGTATAAAACTTACATCATAAGGAATCGTGCACCAGATCCTTTATTACAACAATCATCGCCATATCCATCTGGTCGTTTACCGCAAATACCGCAAAGGAGACCGAATGTCAAACACATTAAAACGGTAAGAAGAATACCCGAAATCCCCAAGCCAAGATAGTACCTAAAAAAATACACGTAACAATTGTTCCCTTTATGTTAACTTACTATTAGTTGATAATTACCTATATGGTGAGTACTGAACGACGTAATTACGTGCCACTTCTAAATGTTGGAAATAAACCTTCTCGATGTCATTGTTCATTCTGTCGATTAAACTTGTCATATTGTTCGCTACGCTTGCCAGATAATCACCAGCTCTTCTAATACTCGCGCTAACTACAGGAATCGTTTGATTCACTGCATGTTGTATGTCCTTTTGTATTTTTAGGAAGGATTCTCTACCCTGACTCACTTCCGACACGATATTACTCTCCATCAATATGGTAATGTTATGTAGAGCGGATGTAAGGTCCGGTAGCTGTAAATGATATTCGAATGATTGTAATGATGAACCATTGAGCTCTCAGCATCGTTAAGAAAAGGGGAGAAAGAGAGAAAGAAAGAGAGAGAGAGAGAGAGATCGTGAGGTCAAAAGATTCGTGTGAGATCGGGCTTTTCTTGCAAGATGAAAACGTGCGACACATCGAATTCATGTATGAAAATATACTACAAAATTCTAAGATCGATATTCATGCTATTATGATCTTATTCGATGGATCAATGAATTATCCAATTTTTTTGTTTAAACGAACACCTTCGCAATTAGATCCATGATGATGATTGATAAATGAAAACGTGGATCGAATTCTCGAATATATAGATATTATTAACGTACTGTTACTCGTTCGATCATTTAAAGCGATTTTGAACGGGATTATCGTTTTCAATTTAATCATTTAGAAAGATCGATCTATTACTTAATAAAAATCACGATACACAGTAATCTCAATGAATTGCATAATTAGTTTTAATTCGATCTTCTGACCATGCACTTCTCTTGCATTTCATTTATGAATCCTGTATTTAATTTTTGTTTTATACTTTACATCTGGATTACTTGAACGATGTAGCTACTCTTTATATTTGTTCATATTAACTGCTGTATAACAGTACGTGAAATGATGTCGATGATGAAAATGATGATAATGACGATGGCACTGCATCCATATATCATATACTCGGTGGGACAGTTAACGTTACGAAATAGATTGCCTTCATTTGAGAAAAAATGTTCGAAATATTTTCTTTCATTGATTCAAGTATATTAATTTCAAGTATAATCGATATTATAATTTGCGTTATAGGTAACTGTCACACTTTGTATGTATAAGAATGTACGTAAACATGTATGTAAATTTGTTTATATAAATGTAGAATCGAAAGAGTTCACAAGACAATAAATAGAGTGATGAAATGAAAATGATATTATTCTACGTCCACAACATGAATTACGTAAAAGCTAGAGAAAGAGAGAGAGGAGGGAGAGAGAGAAAGAGAGAGAGAGAGAGAGAGAGAGAGAGAGAGAGAGAGAGAGAGAGAGAGAGATCAATATGATCGATGTAGATATAGGAGATAAAGAAAATGATAGACACATGATAATTTTTAATCAATACACTTGCAATGCCTTTTTCGTAAAAACAACAAAAGAAGAAACATTTGTTTTTGTTTTTTCTTTTTTTCTTGTTTTTATAATCAAAGTAAGAATAATTGACAAGAGGAACTTCATTAATAACGCTAGACAACATAAGCGAGAGAAAAATAGGGAAAAGCTACATGCTTTTGCTTACGACTTACAGAGTGAAGCTATTGTGGCGGGCATGGAATCAAACAAATTTATACAGTATCGTTCTCGTACACCAATGGCTAGACGATGTAAGAGATATGTATATAATATATTTATATCTATGTCCGTATATTGACTTCTTACTTTATTTTTATAATGTGATGGCACACTTGAAATAAAACATTTATATATCTCTATCGTTTTTAAAATGATATTTAAGTTTTCAAAATTAGTATTGTTTCTTATGATACAAATATTCATTTATTTCAATGATCATATTAAAACAGAATTATAAACGTAATTAAAGAAATATATATATATATATAAATATTTATTTATTAATTAAGAGGTATAAATTTACAAGCATAAATATTTTATAATTTTATCTCTGATTTCGTCTTTTCTTCAACTTCTTTTTTAATATAAACGTAAAAAGATATTTTTATATCACATTGGAAAAAAAACCAACTATCCAATTCATTATTTAATATACAACAACCATCCAATTCATTATTTTTGATAAGTTAAATAGTTGTCCTGCATTCAATAATAACGGAGGTACTTAAGTGTTTTGTCTCAAGCATGCCACTCACTTAGACTATATTAAGTCATAAAAGAACATGATTATCATTTCCATTGGCCTACGATGCACACAGACAGTAATTGCAGCGTATATTCATAATCGAACATGATCGATCATTACTTTGGTAGAAAGACTTTATGTACTCAAAAGAAGCATATTACGTAAGTTTATAAAATAATATCATCATATACAGGTAATTCCTTCTTTACAAATTTTCAATTTATGAAAGAATAACTGGAATGAATTAATTTGTAAAGGGGTGAGAACTACCTATACATGTGTTTGAAAAAGTCATCTATCGATTTTATTACTTACTCGACGAAGATTCTCTTACTCTCGCGTTTTCTTTTGGTTTTTTTTGTTTGTTTTTTGCTTTCTTTTTCTTTCTAAATCATTGATTATTATAAGCGGCGTAAAAAGTAAAGCGAACAAAAGATATGATATAGAATCTCATAACGAGCCTATTACTTTCGGTACATCTAAGATCTCTTTTATATTTTCCATATTATCTAATTCAATTATAGCTAACTAAAGAAAGAAAATGAAAGAAGTATAACATAATGTTTGTGATTCGTGTTATCGAGTCATACCTTTGGGAAGTATCGGTCCATGTACTGCATGTAAAAGCGAAAGAATGTTTATCAGAAAATGAATTAGAAGCTCGTTGGTAGCTCATTAAAAGCGACGCGTAAAAAAGAAGATACGTACCCTGTCGAACTCTATTTGGACCGACATTTGGTTCACCTTGTAGTCGTGCAATATTTGTTTACAGTTGTGGCTCGTACAATCGCGAAGCGTATAAAGCAGATTGTTCTTGACACCGCGCACAACTGCAAGAATGAAAAAACAAAAACAAACGAGCGAAAAGAAAATTAGAATACAAAAAGAGAAGATATAAATTATATCTTAGCTTATTCGAAATCAAGGATTTTGAAAGAAAAGTAAGAGTAAAATGAATACGTACTGATGTCTAATTGACTAGCGTTTATCCTCAAGTCTTGCGTTATCCTATTCATAGAACGTAATTCCTCCCTGATCGATTCCAAACCGATCACTATGTCGTTCAAATTCGTCAAGGAAACCGCGTGAGAATACTCGGCTAATTGCTCGGTGACTATTCTGCCGCTTGCTTGCAAAATATTGTTCAATGTGATTTCGAGTTCGCCGTAATTAGTTTTCAGAACGGTGTTAATTTGACGCTTGGTGGTGATCAAATAAAGCCTAACATCCTTTAAATTAGTTTTAATATTGCTAGGAAGCTCCTTGGTACCATCTTGCATGTACTCGTTTGTTACGAATGCGCAAACAACGCCGAATCTGTAAATTCGTGAAACAAAAGATCTTCATATTACAAATATCTGTATCGAAAAAGAAGAAAAAAGAAAAAAAACATAATTGCTTCTTTTAAAAAGTGAAGAAGTTAGAAAATAAAAAATGAACGAACGAGAACTCACAGAATAATAGTGGCTACCCCAATGAGTATGATGCTGAGCATAATTTTTCTACAATGATCGTGCTTTTTATCAAACGGCTGACTTCTGGCTCCACAATGTCCAGCACATCTGCAGCAGCAAAAAAAAAGACCGATGCAAGGAAGAATGGCTGCGAGGAGGACTCCAATCAAAGCGAGACCGGCTAAACCACCATAATGGGCCACTATTATCTTCCACTGGTGCCAAGGATCCACGAAGACTGGGGTGTTGGATATTACGGTAATCATTCCTACGATACAGGCGCTTATATTATTATTTGCAGTTTATATTATTATTTAACAAGAATTTTTGCGGATAAATAAATTCGAAATTGTGTTGCGAAAATCTCAAAGAAAGTATTCAAAAAATCGTCAGTTAAAATATTTCAATATTTTAAATAAACAATTGTTAAGTGCTTCGTAAGATATTTTACGAGTGTTTTAAAGAGAACGCAGAAATGTGGTGGATTAGAGAATAAAAAAGGGGTATATGTGTCATCAAAGTACATTTTCCATCTGGCATCAGTACTCTGTCTTTTTCCACGTCGAGAGGACAAGGAAACGAGGACACGTTCCTAATGTGGGCCACAGTTGGGAGAGAGGGAAATAGAGAAAGAGAAAGGGAGAGAGAGAAGAGAGAGAGAGAGAGAGAAAGAGAGAGAATACCGAAATGTAGAAGGGTTGGAAAACAACTGAGACGAAGCCGGGAAATTTATATCCTGGCAGCATTAGTTCAGGAAAATAGGTCAACGCTTGCTCATTCGTTGCAATGGCCGGGACATAGAGGAATTAAACTCGAATTCATTGAAATTTTTTTCAATAATTCAGAAAATATTGATATAATAGAGATAATAAATATTGATACAAATGAGACATGGTAATACCGATAACATTTTCATCAATCGATCGATCGATAGCTGTCTGTAATTATTACAGTGTATCATTTATATCGATCACTTTCTCAATGACCTATTGCTTTATTTTTTCCTTCGAACAACGTAAATAAGTAGTACATCGACTTTGTGTACGAAATGATCGACATTTTCGTGCAGACTTTCGATCGATTGTAATTTTTGCAATTGGCTTAATCGTCGAACCACGAAACGTGTTCCTTTCGAACGGTGAATACGAGCACTGTCAGAAGAGTTACTCGATTCAAAGCGGAGGCCACTGTCAATCAAGTACCACGAAGCGTGGTACGGAGAGCCACGTTTCGAGGGCATTGCTAGTTAGTGATAGTGAACGTTAATAATCAACGAGAAGGAATAGAGAGTAGGTATACGTATAGTTCGACATGGCAATGACTATTACTCGTTGGTGTTCGTATATGTATGTGTGTGTCTGTGTATTTATAAATAAAATAGGGGAGAGCAACGCATGCAGGAAAATACTCATTGTGAAGAACATCCCGAAAGAGAAAGAGAGAGAGATGTGAGGGCGGAAGTGTAGATAGATCGCAGTATCTCTGTAAAGTGGTTTTTCATGTAGAAAATCACGATTTTGTTACTAATAAATGAGCAATTAAATTTTCAACTAATATAAGGGAAGCCTTTGCTTTATAGAGCAACCAATGTTATTCTTTACGCTTCCACTATGTGCACGTACCGCTTATTTTTTATGTTCTATTTAATTTTTTTTATTCTAAATTTATGACAGAGAGCATGTGGATAAAAAAAGAAAAAAGAAAATAAACGTTGATCGAAGCGAAAGGAAAGTCTTTTTTTAGAAAGATTAATTTGTGTAAATACGACGAATAAATTGATCGTTCCTATAAATTCGTTTTATTCGTTGATTAATCCCACGATTAAGTTTTCCTTGTTCCGTTTAAATAGCGCAGGAGTGGCTAGGGAGAAAATTTGACCTCGCTCCGTCATGATTTTCGAGAAACTAGGACATCGCAATTCGATAGGACAGCACGATAAATCTAACCCATTTTGTGAAAAACGACTCGGAAAGATAATGGACTCTCTCTCTCTTTCTTTCTCTTTTCCCGTAAAACGAAATAGATCATTCTCATTGAACATGTTCACTTTAAACTTCATTATTATTTGCTATTGAACTTAATAAATAAACGCATAGGTTTACTCTTACTTAAATATTCGGTACGATTAATGATAAAGAATTAATTACTAGTTTTTGCCTCGAAAGATAATGATTGCAAAAAGAAACATTACAAATTACTGTTATTCTTTCTACCAAGTGATTTATCATACGCTTGGCCTTCCATTACAGTTTGCTCGTTCTTTTATTTATGAAATAGGATTATAAGAAACCACCAGGAAGAATACGTTATTCAAGTTGACGTTGTTGCGAGTAGAGCAGGAAATAAATCATTTCTATTTTGGTTAATCTTTAAGTTGCTCCTGGTATGGTGAACTTTTGGAAAATTCAAAGAGAGCAAGAAAGCCGCAATCTCAGGTGGAAGGTAGTGCAAACTGAAATGTCTTTAAATATTAGAAACTCGCAACAATGTAGTTTTATATTCTCCGTGTTTGTAGAGACTTCGTGAAACAAGAAACGGGCAGAAAATCTGACCATTCGGTTGGAGTTGATGCTTTTAAATTAAAACCCAGTATCGTCAGAGTGTTCTGACGATTAGTTGTGTAAGTAACTACCATCGTCGTCGTCGTCGTCGTCTTCGTGCGAGAGCTCTCGATCGATTTCTTGAAAGTCATTGACCTCGACGGTTATGCTAATGTTCCCAACCGTGGGTTTAGGTCGCGGTCTTTTAACCACTTCCATGGCCACATCTAACGTCATTTCTTGTCCTCTTTAACGTTCCTTCTAAATTTCCCCCCTCTCTTTCTCCCCCTCTCTCAACCTATCTATCTATCCATCCATCCATCCATCCATCCATCCATCCATCTATTCATCTATCCATCTATCCATCTATCCATCTATCTATCTTGTTTTCATTCTATTGATTTTCTTTTTCTTTCTTTTCTTCAATTCTGTGTTACTGCTATTATTAATATTATTATTGTTGTTACTATCAATACACATTTTATCTTTAGTAAGATATAATCAGAACAATAAGAGAGTTAACTTCTACGAAGAAACTTTCTATGAAGAAAAAAATAGGATAATCGAATAAGGATTTGATATTTGCAATTCGACTAATCAATGAGAACCATTAAAAAGATCGTTGCTCTAGAACGGAAAATACGAACTCGAAAACAAGCTAGATAATAATAATAATAATAATAATAATTAATAATAATAATAATAATAATAATAATAATAATAATAATAATAATAATAATAATAATAATAATAATAATAAATGATTTTGTAAGGCTAAAGGTTAGAAAACGAACGTCGATGGGATTTAAAATCTGTTCTCGAAGGCACTTTGCCCTATTATCGGAATTTTCCATCCGTACGGTAGTTTCCGCTATTATTATATTAATGAAGAAATCCATTAACCTTTCGAGACGGCAAATATTGATACATCGACAGATTTGTATTGGATGTCAGTCTGCTTTATTCGATCGTCTTATTATTTTATTTTTAAATTATTTTGAAAGACAGAGAGGGAGAGGGGGAGAGAAATTTTATTATTCGGTTACAAAATTGTTGACGTTTAATAGGGGTTCTAAATTAAAATAACTAATGTTACTGATATTGTCCATCAAAAATAAACATACATATTTAGGAACGATTACCAATTATACGTTAATATTTTAATGAATTTTAATTATGGTCGCTTATGTACCAAATCAATTATTTTTGAAAAAGTACTATCATTTGTTCGTCAATTAGAATGAACTAAATCTTTCTCTTTCAAATCATAAATGAATTATACTTATTAAAAGTTTAAGCTGTTTTATATTGAATAAGAGTATCAATACAAACTTTAATATTCAATATTTATGCTGCTTATTATAAACGCATTTTTTATGACAGTACTCTATCAAAGAACAAATTGCGTGTTAAATTAAAGTTATGTATATAAAATGAGTTCCCAAAATATCGATTTTTAAAAATGCATCCTTTCATATGCGAAGAAAAGTGAGGAAGGCTCGCTCGTCTTATTAGAGAATATTCGATGGATTGAAATCCCCTTTAACTGTCCCTTTCATTCTCTCTCTCTCTCTCTCTCTCTCTCTCTCTCTATATATATATATATATATATATATATATATATCCTTTTGTCCTTCTTACGCTGATGCTACTTCGTCCACTTTCGTCTTTCTATCTTTCTTACTTTCTCACAGTCACACATCTCATTATTTTCGAGAACAAAGTACTTCGCGCTTTTTCCAAGTTAAAAAACACAGAGCTGCCCGACTCCGTTCGTCCTCCTGCATTCTTTCACCTCATTCTTTAGTCTTTCTTTTCCTCTCTTCTTTTTCGTCATGAAAGAACATTGAGTTGGGAGCACAAAAGAAGAGGACAGGAGAGTTATGATGAGCTTCAAGCAAAGTCAACGAATGATGGTGCTAATGTAACGAGTTAATTTTATGATGATCCGTTACTCATAATCTACATTTAAGAAAAAAAACTTTTTACATATATTTACGTATGTAGATAATCATGTACATGCGTATATCTTGTAAAATTGATTACATATAAAATAAACGAATTATTTCTACGATAATGATCGTAAACATTTTTGAAGCAATGATATCTTTAATGACAGACAAATTTGAAATTCGATGTTAAGAGCTCAACGACTGTGGTATAAGTAATTCAAGTAAAAGCAGCTTATGATAGAGCGTTAGTTTAAAGGTATTCGTAAAGTGTAAAACGATATATAAGTAACCTTATCGTCTAGATTTATCGCGCTTGTGCGAATATACGCGATACTTGTAGCACTTCCCTGCATACTCCTGGCTTCCAGGGACGCGTACGATAGAGTCCTCCTTTTATATTTTTTCTTAGCTCGTATCTCATGTACAACGACGGAAGCTAAAACCTGTACTCTTTGGAGCTATCATAAGATACTTGTGTCTTTTTTCTCATCTTGGACAGTGGATACAACGGAAGTATGCTGCTCGAAATACGTGACTTGATCTTCTGGTTCGAAAACGATCAAATATCATTCACTTTTTTTTCCCTTGATAATAATAATATATGAAGTTTGATCTATCACGTGGTACGATCGTTTTGTCGACAACTTCGATGTCGATCAGTAATCATACATTGTATCAATACTTTTTAACACTAGATTTACAGACCGAGCCAATTTGACTCATTAAAAATTTGAACACTATATATATATATATATATATATATATATATATATATATATATAAAACTTTAATATTACTTTATAAAAACATACGTTGGTTTTTAGTTAAGTTATGAAATATATGTAAACGTTCATTCTTCTTCTCCGCAGACCCCTTCATTTCGCATTATCGAATGTGGTATACCTATTTTCACGGTTGTAAGCCAATTTGACTTATAGAATGGTTTAACAATTAATCACATAACATGAAAAAATCAGAAAAATTGTCTTTTGTTGAAAAAACTAATCAAAACAAAAGAAAGACCAATCAGATAATGAATCGGATGCAATTGATATAGACCAATGTGATAACGAAATTGAATTAGAGAAGGAAGTCAATAAAATTGAATCTTCAAGCAGTGAAGATGAAGATCTTTGTTATATAGCTCCTAACAGAAAAAGAGCCAGGGTTATTTCTTATTTTGAAATCGAAAGCGAAGATGAAGTTTTTCGTTACACAGCTCCTAGTAAAAATAGAGTTAGAGTTATTTCTGATTCTGAAACCGAAAATGATTTAAACGCTATCGATACATCTTCTGATAAAGAAATTTCAGCCAAAAAAGATGCTGATGGGACTTTATGGGAAACATTGAACGAAGGCAGAAACGTAGGTATAAATCTATGGTATAGATTTATATCATATTCAAAGACGTTTCTGGTCCAACTGCCTATGCTAAAAGGCATATTATGCTTGGTTCCGTAAGTAGCGCATTCAATTTGATAATTGACGAAGATATGATGGCGTATATAAAATCATGTACAGAACTCGAAGCTCGTCAAGTTTTGAATAATAAGGAATGGACGGTTACAAAATCACAATTGTGGGCCTTTGTAGCAATTTTATTTGCTAGAGGAGCATATGAGGCAAAAAATTTCAAGTGTTCATATTTATGGTCTGCGAAGTGGGGTCCGGCTTTTTTCGCCCAGACAATGTCTAGAGATAAATTTATAAACATACTTCGGTTCATACGTTTTGATAAAAAAATGAACGCAGTGAAAGACTGAAGACAGACAAATTTGCCTTGATTTCAAAAATATGGGAAAAATTTATAGAGAATAGTCAGGCTTGTTACAAACCTGACGCAAACATAACGATCGATGAGCAATTATTCCCTACTAAAGCTAGATGCCGATTTACACAGTACATGCTAAGAAGTAAATATAAAGAAGAAGTCGAGAACACTTCAATTCCAATGACAGAAATTTATGCTGCTGACGCACGGAAGAATTGTCAAGTTCAACAATCATGCAAAAGAAACAGATGTACAAACCATTATGCTAAATGTAATAGAAATGTTTGCAAAAAATGTGTTTCAAAAACAGAGTTTATATGTAAAAAATGTTTTCCATGAATTTTTTAATAATAAACATTTCATTTAAATTGATTTGGTACTATTTTCTTTGCAAAAAAACTTCAATTTTTTTTGTATGAGTCAAATTGGCTCACTTCAGTAAAAATAGGTATATAATCAACATCCGTAAATCTAGTGTTAATCATACTTCCGATTAAATATTATCAAAATTTCCTAGCGATCAAAATCCCTTTATTCGTCGTAATTGACGATAGCAATTACAACGAGAATTACGATATTTTACATATTTTTAGATAAGAAAAATTTACTGTTATGATAATTCGGAATCCTTAAATCATTGTTTTGTATTAAATTCGAATGGAATTTAGCTTTTTCCGTGGCACGGAAGAAGGAATTGGCCGTGGAAAAATCATCGTGCGAGGTCATTCTCATAATATCGTCATCGTCGTACTTTAGTTGCCCGTCACCGTTTGTCCTTCGTGCTTATATACATAGCCTCTTAGAAAGTCATTACCGCTTCCTACGTGATGATTATCCGCGTTACACCAAGTAATTGTGTAGCGTTAATTTACGTGACGAGTGAACGAAAATATTTATATATATTTATATTTATATATACAGAGAAAAATGAAAGAAATTTACTTTTCTTGCATTTTTTTTTTTTCTTTTTTATAGAAGATACGATGGATTCGTCAAGGTCGAATAAAATCTCACGTTCATTTCCATTTGATTGGTAATTCGCTTATAAAGGTTTTCTCTTATATAAGTCATATACATCTTTCGCCATGATGAAATAATTCGGGATTTGAGAACGATAGCGAATGAATCAGAAGACTAACGCGGCACTCTCGAGAAATCAATGAATTGGTTCAATATCATGAAATTCCTTCTAATGCCGGATTAAAAAGCCGGGAAATGAATGAATGAGAAGAAAGGAAGTGCAAGTTGGGGAATAGTACAGCAGCGTATCATTCCATTCTTCCAATGCTTCGTACGATGAAAGATTATACCGAAATATCACGATTATTTGACAAAGGATGAAAACGCTAATTATTACGGTTGGTAATAAATAACGTTTCAATAGAAATTGCAACGATTTTCATTAAACATTTTTGAAATTCTATAATACATTTTCTTAAACGTACCGAACGGTTTTACGCCATTAAAACGCTTGTGGTCCGGAAATACTATATATGAAAGGCATACAAAAGAACGTCTAACGAGAGAGGTAGCAAAGTCTAGGAATTGACTCTGTGTGCTGGAATAAAAGTAGTAGAGGCGAAAGAAAAGAGAAAGAGAGAAGCAAAATGAAATAAAAAGAAGAAAGAAGTGGGTGAGAAAGAAGGAAGGTCGTTACATGTGGTCAGCACTTGAAAACCAGTTGGTAACACGTGTGCCTAGTTTCGTTGCTTTATGCAGAAGCACGAATGCTACTATGATCTTTTTTCTTCTCTCTCTCTCCCCCTTTTCTCTGTTACGGCTGCTCGTTTTCGTTTTATTCGAAATATCTTTTGCGAGGTTTATCAAATATTACTCTCACGCTTGAATTTTCTGATAAATTCAATATGAATCTCGCTACGTACCGATTATTTTATAAATAAAATCAAATCGATTTTTCTACGCTTAATTTTTGTTTGAATATTAATTAACAATTTACTATATTTTTAATCTGAACAACGAGTAAAAAAAAATTTTTTCTCTACATTTCAAAAGATAATAAAAATACGTCCGTATAATGGATAACATCTTGACATACAGTGCATTTTTTATTTGAGATGTAATGCTCGATGATATTTGAAGTATGCACTATTGTTATCACTGGGGGATGCTTTAAAAATAGATTGTGTCAGCTAAACCGTAAGAAATATTGAAGGTACGGTAAAAGTTCGATGAGGGTATTTAAGGTGTTTAGTTAAGTTGCGTTCGGTTGTAACGACGGCCATCTTTCGCACGTTGACGAAGAAGAAGGAAGAGTAAAGAAGGAGAACGTTGACTGGTCTAATTGGTACTTTAGCATTAATTGACTCTTCCTGAGTTTCTTTTCGGTGGTTGGCACAAGTCCAAGAGGAGAAACTTGCCATTCTATCGAAGAACTCTCTCACCCCTCTCTCTATCTCTCTCTGTTTCTCTATTTTCGTTTCTGATTTCATTAAAAATTGATGGAGTAATGACATGAACCGAGATTAGAATATCATTTAAATCAACCGAAGAGATAGATAATTGACAATATATGTACAAGATTCAAATTAAAGATCATTTACTGAAAGAAAAGAAAAATAAAAAATATCTAAAAAATTTGAGATTTTATTTTTCTATTATTGTCATGCAAACTTACAGCAGGGTATGCGCTATTGTATTCTAACAATAAATTCACATTTTCGAAAAATCGATCCTATAACAAACATAGTCATTGTAGATGTGGAACAAAGAAACGTGTTTGATCTTAGAAAAATAAAGGAAAGGGAAAGGAATACTCCGACATGTTTTTCCATGCATTTCCCATATCGAACATATCTCAATATGAAGTTCCCGTTAGGAAAAGGAGAATATCAGGAAGAATGGAAGATGATATAAAAAAAGAAGAACAGGTCGATATATATATAAATATATATATATATATATATATATATATATATATATATATTTGTAAAAGTAGAAAACAAAAGAATTTCGGCTAGAAGGCTTCTGAAGGAAAACAGATACCGGTCGCATGGCTACGATTACATTTTCCCTCTCAGGCTCATCCCATCCCACCAACCCCTTCGACAGTCCTAACTCATTCTCCTCGCTTTTACCCGATCTCTGTGCTTCCCTTAGCCAAGGGCAGAGTGCCAACGGACGATGGTTTAGACCGGTTACTGCACCTACAGCAAGAACACACAAAGACGTGAATGCACACGTACAAGAAGAATTTGCGCTCGTTAAAATGGTGTTATCGTTGTTGCAGCAACACCGACGAAACTGCCGCGAACACATCAAACTCTACTAATCCTCAACTATACCATGTCACTGGTCTTTCTTTCTTTCTCAACTTCCTTTTTCGTCCGCTTCGTTTGCTTTTGCTTCTTTCGTATCGTTTTCCTTCCAGCTTAACCACTCCCGATACTTTTACGTTCGAACAGACTTTCGAACGTCTTAGACCTTTCCTGAAAATGACAGTACCCTAAATTACATTGATCCTTCATGCCTCTTTCCTGTTTAGCGAATGTTCCAAGTTACATCGAAATTTCTTGTTTGAGTACTTTCAAGTTCGACATCATCAGTTAATTAATGTTTTTTTTTTATCGAAATAGACACTGATAAGTCGTTCTTTAAATTAAAAGTACAAATACTCTGGAAGTATGATGCTTAAAATTCTTCGCATGCTAAAGGGAGATCTTAAAAGGAATGTTTGTGCAAAAACAAATGAAGAAAACAAAAAAGGGAATGAGAGAGAGAGAGAGAAAGGTGGTGGCAGGTGTGTAAAACGTTCATCGGAACGTTCGCACGGCTGGTGCATAAATATGCATTATACTATTCTGTAGCCTTAATTGCCGTGTTAAGAACTGACCCGACCTAACCTACACACCGTTACGAAGTGTGCATCGAAAGATGGAGCGAAATTACGAAGGGGCTTCTTATGACACAAAATTCTTATTTCTTTGTACACTTCTTCGTTAGCTTGATTCGGATATATCTATTTAATTATTTATATTTTAAAAACAATATTATATATGTGTCCGGAACACTTCGTTCAATCTATCAATCTAAAAAAAAGTTGATCTATTTCATGAAGTGTTATCGAATACTTCTATGACCAATTATTATGTTCTCGAATAACATTGATTTCAACATGCATTGTATTTATGGAACAACAACAACGACGACGATGACACGTTCGTTCGTTCGATCGGTATGCGGGATTAGCCACGGCGTTTAATTGGAACTGACAAGTGTAAGTGCGACGAATAGAACGTGATTCGCTTGAAACTATAAAATGAAGAAAATGTCTGACGATTTTCAATCCTCGATTTCTGACCATATAAGTTCGTGTGTGTGTATGTATATATGTATCTATCTATCTATGTATGTATGTATGTATGTATGTATGTATGTATGTATGTATGTATGTATGTATGTATGTAGGTGTGTATAGATAGATACATATATACTCGAAGATAGAACGGAAATGGAAAATGAATTATTGACTTATTTCCGATAAAAAGTCAACGAATGTTGCTCTATCGGTAGCGATATAGAGGATATGTGTAAGTGTTTCATCGACTAGTATCACCGAAATTGTTAACTGAGAATCGATCCGTAGTCACGTGACCACGCACAAGTACAGCGTGTTCCAAATACAGTGATTTTTAGACGTGGTGTTAGCTCGTCAAACTGTAATCTTAGTTTCTTAGGAAAAATGTACGTTTCTATTGATAGAATTTCGCCGAAAAAAAAACAAATAATGTTGACATCAACGATGAATCAACCTCTGGGCTTTTTCTACTAAGAAGTTTGAGGATAATTTTTACATTAGTCACCTCTTGTCATAGTTTATTTGGAAATAAAGATCTCTATCTTATCGCACAAACTAAAGAATTCAGATATCTACGTAGATTCTGAATATTTCGATGTTCATTACAGGGATTCAGACATTCTTTTATTTTCTTCTTTAGTGAATTCTTGTTGCGTCAGCCACATAATGGATCTCGAGGTGTCTCTCTCGCTTATCTTCATGCTACGACGCGTACGAGCATGCAAAGGGTGTTCCCTTTATTTCCTGTCGTCGCGTGGGCACGTACAGCATACGAAAGATCTACGAGAAGCCGTCACATGCAGCCGGTAACGTTCATCAGAGTTTACAGAAGTTTTACTACGATTTTCGAAAGGAAAGATTACTAGGCAGAAAGAAAAAATTCATTTTACTTGTGAAATATTAAAAAAAAAAGGTCGAATCATCTCAGCCTCTCCAATAAAGAGGATAAGCCATTTTACCGATAATCCTTGAAAACTTAATCTCTTTGAAAAAGAGAGAAAAGAGAGAAGGAAGATAGAGAGGGGGGGGGGAGAAAGAGAGTAAAGAAGGATCACTGTTAAGCCTATCTATCTCAATACCTCCAATTTTTCGAACTATCGGCGTTCAAGCGAAAGGGAGAGAAGGAGACAAAAGGCGGGTGATAAAAAATAAAGAAATTTTTCAACAGTTATTAATCAAAATGCTTCGAGCTTTAGCTGAGTGCGTCTATACAAATATACATACATACGTACTCGTAGTCATCAACTATTTATCCAGCAAAGCAAATATTTGTCTTATCCGTGGATCGTCAAAGGCCGTTAGGAGGGTTAGATGAAAGAGAAGAACACACTTACTAGATGTACGTACGTATGGTTTGCGTAGAACCAAACGTCGCGACCCCTCCAAACTTCGTATGCACCCCTTTCCACTCCCCCTCTTACTATTCACTCGTATTCCTCTATAACGCTTCGTTCGTTTGACCTGGCCCAGGAAAGCCGAGGACTCATCCAGCAAACTTCTTCTTGCTTTTCAGGACGACCCTCTTTAGTTTTAAAACGCCATCGTATATCGTCTCCGCGTAACCGAGTAATTTATTGCGACTATCTTTGCTTACCTCTTCCTATTTCTGTTAAAAATGTTCTTATATACTTCTACGTATATACCTATAAAGCACCACAAAATTCTAGAGTTTAAGCAATCCACCGTGATTCCTGAGAAACTACCTTATCCGATTCAACTCTTCTATCTTTTATTCTCTGTTCTCGCAAAAATCATCTCTTCGAGCGAACGTTCCTCGATGGCATACTTTACGGGCCAATAAAGTCGACAATAAATCGACGAGAAACTTCGTTCGGTACTTACGTTTTTGACGAGGAAAGACGAAAAGGAATTGAGAATGGCGTTGAAGGTACGTTTCCTTTTTTATTTCTCATGTTTTTCTTTCTTTTTTTCTTTCTATTGCTACAATAAAATAATAAGTTAGGCGATTTAAGTACGTTTCTAAATGTAATTTTCGCGACGAACGAAATAGAAGTGAAAAGAACGTAAATAATGATAACTCTTTATCTGGAAATTGGATTTTCTTCGAATATAATTTTACTTCGGTTGTTTAATGATCTGAATCCATCCTCGATGAGCTCCACTTAAATCGGAATCATGTATTGCAAGCAAGTTATTTCAAAGTTTATTATTTACGAGACTTTCATCGTTTATACGGTCGATGACGATCGCTAGTGAACGATATAATTAGAGCAATGTAGTACAACGAACATCGACGATACGTTCTGTAAATTTTTCTTCTGGAGACTTCGTTTCTATTTATGAATGTATGAATTTATACACACACACATATATATATATATATATATATATATATATATATATATATATACATATATTATGACACACACACACACTCTCTCTCTCTCTCTCTCTCTCTCTCTCTCTCTCTCTCTCTCTCTCTCTCTCTCTACATTTAATTATTCCAGTTTTATCATCGAATGAAAAATTTAATTAAAATTTTTTCATGGTATTTTATTTTTATAGTTTTTTGTTTTTTTTTTAATTATTGAGTTATCATACCGTCGGAAAGTAGAAGTTTCATTCTTCGAACTTACGAGTGCTCTAATTCCCTTCTTTCGTTATTCTTTACCTTTCCTCTTTCTCTTATATGAGATATTTTCTCGTGGGTGTATAAGAGATAAGGTAAAGACGAAAAAAAGGCAACTAATGAAAGATATGGTAGAACGAAACGAACTTGTGCTATAAATTTGAAGAAATATGAGAATAATTTATTCATTATTAAACTTTTTGAATAATGACTACTAGAACAAGTAAACAAATTATACAAATTGTAATTCTATCGTTAGGACAAATTTATTTAAAATTAATGGAAATACTAATTTCCATTTCATACATTTTCATTAGAAAATAGAACAAATTGCTTTGATCACTTTAAAAGAGTTTTTCTACAAGAAAACAACAAAAACTGTTTTCGTGGCAGAAAAGAAAAACTTCGTTTTATTGAATTAACCATAAGTATATATCTACTTATGTACGTGTGAGTGTGTGTGTTAACACTGGCAAAAGATTCTATTTTATAAAGACTATTTCTTTTGCGGAAGAAGCCTTCCTTTTTTATCGAAGAATTTTCACGGTAATTTATCCAAGAGTGTGGTACAAAAGAAACGCATTTTTGAGCGAGTTAAATGCAGTTCGCTTTACAAAAGATGGCTTCGAATCAAATTGAAAGGAGTTCATGGTTGAGAGAGTTTCTATAGTTACGGAATTACAGAGAAAAGTACGTGATGGGTATTTCCAAAAAAGAAAAAAGAATAAATAAAATTGGAACTAAAAACTGAATATGAATAGGTAGAATGTATTATTTCGCTTAAAAAAAAGAAAAGAATAGGGGAGGGCAAAGAGTAAGAGATAGAAAAATTAAATTATGAGTTCTTTTTCGAAAAAAATTAATTGCATAAAAAATGGCGTTCGATATGCCGATCTCCATGCTCTTTCTCTTGCGTTCATAATTTGCAAGAAAAGTCGAATTTCAGAGTTTCATGTATAAATATTAAATGTTCTTTCTTTGCCTTTCAAACTATTAACAGTTGCAGAAAAATTTCTAACTAAAAAAATGCATATTAACTGCATCGCTATTGGGTTCGATGAACAATGGACGCGGTGTAAATATTTAATTGAAATTCCTCTCGGAAATATCGTTCGCATAGTTATACTTGAAAAATGAGTAATATCGGATACGAGCGTATAACTGGATCAAACATCGCTAGAAGATCAAACAAATTCGTCAAAAAGTTGACCGAAATTCGGTATACAAACATATATTTCTGTTTTTATGGCTCTTTCATCATTTTTTTTTATACCAAACACGATGTACTGGACTTTCTGCTTTCGAAATGCAGTGCTCTCAATAACTAAAATATTCGCATCTATCCTTCGGTATCGCATATGTCAATATTCTTTTGTGGACATTGTTTTATACGTTTTTGCAAGATGACGATATAGAAAATTCATTCGATGGGACAGATATACATACATATTTTGAAAGGAGAACATTTCTCGTATAATTGTGCGTAAACGTGTCCTTATATAGGGTGTGCCAATGAAAATCCGGTTCCTGAGATGCCTACGAGAACAGGTACTAGTTTTTACGAGAACTCGCCTTGTACGACATTCTTCCTCGGTGGAAGATCGGGTTCTACCGAAGAACCTATCACTAAGTTACTTCTCGCGTTGAGTCGTACAGAAAACTTCGTAAAACTTATGATCCTTTTGCAATCGTTATTGAATGTGCTATCGAAAAGCATAGAAAGAAATGGATAATTAATTGTACGTCTTGTAAATAAAACAAGCAAAAAAAGAAAAACGAAATTCAGCGGATATTCAACTTCTATATGTACTACACTATGGCATTTATATCCGAGATATTCATCTAAATACAATTTTCAACTGTTTCTAGGTTGAATAAGTAAAACAATTTCTTTGGAATCTCATTTTCAATATATAACTCAACACAACGAACACAAGTTCCAGTTTAATAAAGTTTAAACATAGGACTTGTTATAATTTTTTTAATCTTTATGTTAACACAAGGAAATGTACGAAGTTTGATGTTATCATGAAACCAAGCGAGATACCATGTATGCCAGACCTTTGACTGCTCTCATCCTGAAAGCGAGTCCCGTTTTTCTCGTGTAGTTACGTACAAACATATACAAATGTTAAAGTACACGCACATTCGTGTACCGTACGTGTCAATGCACACGATGCACGAAACCACTTCGACATGTTATATACATATGAATTGTAGATGCGCATGCGCACGCGTACACGATATCGTTGTCTCGAGATACACACACACGTACTTGGAAACTGGAAGTTCAACGCGCTGCTTAAGCGACGATTAAACGTCATAAAGCGAAAACGTGTCCCAGCTTCGCGAGCATTCGCGTTTAAACGGTGTTCTGGGTATCTTATGACGAACTTTACACACCGGGTGGCGTATTTCTGCCATGTCGAAATCGAATCGAATTTTGCGAGCTTTTCATGTTAACAAGAGATATCTGATGATCATCGAGCTATTAATTTTAATTACCTGATATTTATCGTAAAAAGTATGAATTTTGTATGAGACGAGTCATGAAGATGTAACTTTTCTCATGATGAAAGAATATATAAATCATTCGTTTATAAGAAAGCATCAGATATACTAATTCTTTTCACAATTTATTAATTTATCAAAAGCTATCCATTTAATTTTTAATTCAAATAAATTTCTTATATTCATGTTGATCAAAAATCAGCATAGGAAAAGATCAAAAGAGAGAGTTTGCGAAAGCACAGAGAATTAGATGATCCATAAGAGAGAGAGAGAGAGAGAGAGAGAGAGAGAGAGAGAGAGAGAGAGAGAGAGAGAGAGAGAGAGAGAGAGAGAGAGTTTCCTTCGTCGATTGCGGAATCTCGTGGGTGCGAGAAGCGAGCGAGATTACAGAGAAAAGTATTTAATAAGGTCTCCACCCAATCGGCTATCTTTTGATCAAGAGCCCGATTAGGATCTTTATTAGGAATCTTATGTACCTGAATTGCGATTGTGGCTTGACCGAAAGAGATAAATGAATGAATGTAGAAGTGAACGCAAAGAAAAGAACAGAAAAAAGAAAGAATGAGGGGAGTATAAGAGAAAGAGTGAAAATTTTGTAAGATATGAATTTTAGGAAAGTAAGACACATAACGATATAATTTTCACGATATAGCAAGTATGAAATCGATATATACGTAATGTTCTTAATGAAAATAGCAGCTGGAGGAAAAAATGAATAATTCATTCGATTTGCGCTATTCGCTTTCGGTGAGCACAGTAATAGTAATGGTTGACGTCGTCTCGCGCTCGGACGACCACTAGGATATCTCATCGACGTCGGGAATAAAGCTTCAGTCTTTGTTAACGCCGTTAAAACTCGCTGGACCGTAGAAAGACTTGTCGCCGCGTTGGTAAGTCCCGTTCGACGATGACGACACTTGGAAATTCAAAGTGTTTGCCGCGCCAGCGAACTTTGCTCGTTCGTGTTCGTCTACTTCGACGTGAGTAAATGCGAAAGAGTAAAAAGGAAACTGCTAAGTAAGAAGGTCTATGAGGAAGGTATATGAGGAAAAGTACTTCAGCAAAAGAAAAAAAAAAGGAAAAGAGAAGAAAAAGTAGAAAAAATAGCTCGAAAATTATTTATGCATTTATATGTATGTATGTACGAGCGGCTATAATTTTTAGATATTTTTATTCAAATTCTATGTATATGTCTGTGCGTGTGTATATATATATATATACATATATATATACATATATATATATATATGTATATATATATAGGATGTATGGAAATATACACATATATCGATCTAGATCCGCATAATTCGTGAACAATTTACATGGAAATTCGATACGTATTTCCGTCCGCTGCATAGAAATCAAATTTGGATGGACGTGAAATGTCATGAGTCTCTTCGAAAAAGCCGTTTTCCATTCTCTTTCCTCATTTTTTGTTCTGAAATTCTGGATAAGGTTTTCGAAACGAGAATGTCTGCCTCATTAACGTCTCTCTTTGTTATCGCGATATTACTTCGTTACGTTCGCCAAAAGAACTCTTTTTTTGTCTATTCGTTCTCTTCGCATGCGTCACTCAGAAAATTTCACGCGAACAATAACGCAATTATTCGTACTCCATACGATGAATAATTTTGCAATCATTATAATTTCATCGCATATCCGAAATAATGTAACAACCATCGATGTGAGAACCGATTTATTGTTAGAAATGTCAATAATGATAATATTCTGAAATGTTATTTCACATTTCAGCATATAACTATTCCAATTTCCGTTTAATTATAATTCGAAAACTTTGTTAAGTCAGTAAAAGTGAATTAATTAACTGAATACAGATCATTTATTTCCAATATATCTATGTCTCTATGTCACATGTTAGTAGGGTACTTGGAACCGTTAAAATCGCTGATCTCTGCGGTTTTCTATGATATGAAAATTCGAATCGAAGGTGCAACAAGAGAATTTATAATCGAAGTATTTCCGAAGTAGAATGTCGAACATGACCCCAAGCAAATTTTAATTAAACGCATAAGTAGAACACCGAAATCAGCACGAATCGATCGGACGTGATTAATCGGCTCGATGCTCTAGAAAGAGCGACGGAGAGAGAGAGAGAGAGAGAGAGAGAGACGAAGGGAGGAAAGGAAGAGAGATAAAGGAAGTATCGTCTCGAGGACAACACGAGTAACTCGTATTAGAATTGAGATCACGAGCCACCTCTCTTTTTTTTTAAGACAAGGAGACTTCTTTTTGTTCCTCTTTTTTCTCTTTCAATTCAGTATGATAGGAATCGATGACAAACGTCAAATAAAAATTTATAGAAGTATAAAGGAAATAAAATAAAATAGAAAGAATCATCGTTATATCTTGTTTATCAACGCTCATTGTCATTCTATCGAGAATTATCGCCGTCCTAATAGGTTCTCGATTTACTAAAATATCATTAAACCTGCTATTGTTTTATGAATTTCAACAAAAGTTCCGACATATAAAATCATTTATTTGCTTAATCTCATCGTTAACACGTACGGCCATTAAAGAATTTTATTTCATTTGCGATAAAGCGAATTAAATTTTAAATACATTTAAGCTAAATACACGTGAATTAGGAAATACGAAACGTTCTTTTGGATTTTTCCAGTCTTTTGATTAATCATTGTGTACAATAGAATTGAGACGATATGCAGCCTGATTCATATCATGTATATTTACCATCCGCGTCATGATCGTACTAAAAGATAAAATTACGTCGTATTAATATAGAACATTGGATCGCGAGATATCATGAAAGAAAAATCATTATCTGTACCTTTTCGTTCGTATGTTTTTATCTATAGTTAATTTTGTGGATTCCTATCGAATTAAATTTACATTCCAACATGTGCTCTTAGTTTACTGATCATAAATCAGTACATGAGTTATACAATTGATTGGAATCATCTTATAGAATTGGCTGAAAACAAAAAAAGAATATTTCTGTATTTTTCTTTCTTTCTTTTAACATTTTTCGTTATAATTCTACGTAGTATCACGTAGAGCGAATAAAATAATAGAACAATAAAATAATAAAAAAATTGTTACATATCAAAGGTCTTTTTATTTTTTAACTTAACAACCTTGATTCTGACCACATCCTAATCTCTTTTCCCACTACTTTGTACATAACCATGTATATACTATATATCAATTCGGAAATGATTAAATCTCTGCCTTGAAGAGTAATCTAACTACCCGACGAGTTGAAATGTCCACAGTGAAATTTTTTTATTTTACTGATAATAATAATATGCAGGAAGAGCGTTGAACGAAGCAAATTACCAAGAAAATAATTCAAGAATGGTTTTGCATAACCAATGCAATACGATTTCGATTTCTAATTTATAACGAACGTTCTCGTTCGATCGTGGAGACTTTCTTCGTAAACTTCACGCATACAATCCCCTATGTAATTGAATGAGGGTGGAAGCAAGACCGAGACAGAGAGAGAGGGAAAAGAGGAGAGGAGAAAAGTAAAGTATGCAATTGTAGACTCTCACTCACGCCATATGTACGACGTGCATGCGATGACGAGCCGCCATATGTATATATCCGATTGATTTTGAAGTACGAACCGACAAAAAAAAGAAACAGAAAAAATATTCTACGGCATCTGCTTAAATAAAGTACGCATGGTAAACTCGTTAATCGTAAATATTCCTTCAGAATCGATAAACTTGCGATTTTGTTTGATTTTCGAATTCGAAAATGATTTTATTATCAACAACTCGTTATTTTATGTACATAAGATATATATATATATATATATATATATATAAAAGATAACTAATATAATATAATAGATAAATAGATATATAATAGATAGACAGCGAGTTCTTGATAATAAAACTATAGTCTCTTTCGCTGTCATATCTTTTTTACAATTCTTATTTCTATAAATGAATACGAATGAGAGATAGTAGTAAGTAATAGTACAATCGTATAACAATATAGTAGTAACCATTATATAGTAATACTACTACTACTTATCACCTTTCGTTTTATGTATATCGAATAGCTATTTTCTTTCCATTTATCGAGTAGCAGCTAGTAAGTTTAACGACACTGCAAGAGATAAGCAGAGATTGGTTCTCCCCCCCCCTCTCCCTATCTCTCTCTTTATTCTTTTCCTTATCAGTTTCTTTTTATCAAAGATTCAAGGAAAAACGAGAGAAAAGACGATCATTTCGTGCCAATAAATAAGAATCTCTTTGTCTCTAGTTATTTCTCTTTAATCAATTCTTTCTTTTATACTGTGTCACGTATCTCTTCTTATTAAACGCATCTTTTATGAATTTCAAAGATATTCAACACGTACTATAAATTCTATAAAGGGAATTCTATAATCATTAATAAAAGTAGTAAAAAATATTACAAGAAAAATGTCGGATAAACATAACGAACTTTATATAATGGAAATAAAGAAAGATACTTCGTAATGGAAGAATATCTTTTCAATCTCATGTTTCCTTGACACAGTTTTGAGCTTCTTTCACGTCTTATAATCATAAATATGATTACGAAAACGAAAAAGTATGTCTTGATAATTTAAATGAAATTTTATGATCATCAATCGACCGTATTCTATCAATATTGAAACGGAAGATATCGTTCAGTCAGATTAATCAAATAACTACGAGTAAGGACCGACGTATATAGCTATTGCTATGACGATCGATCGACGCTAATTAAGGTGAACGCGCTCAGAGAGCACAAAGAACGGAGATAAATCCGTTTAGCACGGGTGGAGAATGCGCGCGATTCCTACGAAAAGGACGAACGATTGTACGAGGCCACTCGTGGTAGCTTTTATCTTTTTCCCATCCTTTCTATCTTCTTCGTATCTTCATAGAATAAAGAAAGAAAGAGAAAGAAAGAGAGAGGGGGAGAGAGAGAGAGAGAGAGAGAGAGAAATACAGACAGCAGCAGAGAGAGAATAGGGAAGGCTGAATTTACTACGTCTTTTGTATGAGAGTCGAAAATCGATCGAGTGAACGACGAGCTGAACATATCTACAGGTAGTAAGCATTATTCATCGACGATCGAACGTCTGTGCAAAAAAAGCGAGTTTAAGTGAGTGTGTATATGAGTGAGATAGAAAGATAGAGAGAAATATATATATATATATATATATATATATAGAGAGAGAGAGAGAGAGAGAAAGGGAAATAGAGAGGGAGAGGGAGAGAGAGAGAGACTACAAAGCACCCTTTTCCGGTAGGTAATGATAATAAAATCGAATCGAGCTGCCGCAACAGGAAAAGCTAGGATATTCAGGCAGATTCACTCGTAGCCATATGTCGGAAACGTTTGCCAGTGGCAGTGAATGACAGGACGAGATAATAAATTTTTCGTCAATCCACGTAAATTGAACTAGCTACGCTGGCCTTAAGTTAAGATCGTTACTATCGGCGATCCAGCTAGTCGTTGGCAATACGAATTATTGATTTTTACTTTCCTCGATTATAGACGATTAAAGATTAACGAGAATTTTTACTGTGTTACTCTTTGTTATTTTACTTATTATTGGCACAATTTTACATATAAGTTAATCTTCCTAATTCCTCTTTTATATCATTTTTAAAGTTTTGTTTTGAAATATTTTAAAAGAAACACGATACCTCTTTACATACAGTGAATTTCACTTTACAAAATATCAGAGTTTAATCGATCCAACAATTTCGTAAATTATTTCACGATTAAATACAGATTATACAATAGGTAATTAAAAGACATGAAAGATTATTTATAATCCATAATTGATATTCATTTTTAATCATCGACTTACTCGCAAACGAGAGAAATCAATGAGAGTTAATGGAATATTCACCGTTAATCTTTAATTAACATTCTATATGCGAATCGTCGCAATTCGAAACCTACAATGACATCGTTTGAAAAGATCATTTAGCATTATATTACATTTTCGCGATCAAACGGAACAGAAGTATCGAGCTATAGGAGATGTGTCAACTGATTAAGGATGATCCATACCGTTAGTGATGCCGTTACGCGTCGTATGTTCGAAAGAATGAAGGGGTGGGGGCAAGTAACGTTTATCAGTGCATATCTAATCACGATATATCGTCGTACTTATTTATTTACAGATATTTCTTTAAGTTAAGTTCCAAACAATAAGCAGAAATCGCGATTGTATATACTAGAAGAAATTGTCGATACGATTATTAAAATACGATCTATAAAACTTAAACGACTGAGAAAAAAGAAAAAAAAATAGAAAATAAATTTTATTCTTTGAATGAATTTATTAAAAAGTGTTATCGTCTTTATGAAAATAATTGAGAATTTCATTCATAAGTAATACAAATGAATATATATAATTCTCACTTAAAATTACACAAGATGATATACGACAAACACAAACAAGAATAACTAAATGGATGGTTATCGTTGAACTTTCTTCGTTATCAGTTTCACGACCGGATTCAAGTGCTATCCTATTCATGTTTCGAGAGAAACCTAACTGTCTTTACTATAATTTATCGCATTTCCGGGAAGATCGTAGTGACGTACGCGCAATCATATCACGATTATCTAAATTAAATTATGCTTTCGCAAAGAAATACAACATGTCATTTTACAATCCTTTGCAACATTTGTAGATATTTTTTTGTTCGTTTCACGTAAAATTAATTCACTTTCGGAGTGACACGATAATTTCATATTTGTTTTCTTTTAAATCAAATACATTATACGTAGCTCGCAGTTACTGAATAAATGTATATACGTTGAAAATAAGAAAACAAAAAGTACTTAGAGAATATAGATATATTTTTTAATTTCATCCGAGAATGATTTTTATAGCTTCAAGATTGAAATTAAAATTATATTGTAAGGAGAGAAATAACGTTTCACTGGAACAGCCATCGAAGGACGAGAGATCGGGCGTGCATTCATCGAAACGCTCGAACAATCCAACTCGTGTTCCATTTCGACGGGAGAAAGTCCCGATGGACGTGAGCCGAGTCGTTGATTTCGAAGCCGATTGATATTTGCGCATGAACGTCATTCGAAAATAAATTCATTGACGAACAGAAAAATCGATTCGTATCGCTAGAAAAATAGTGTGTCTCTATGAGAGAAAAAAAACAAGAGGAAGAGAGAGAAAGAGAGAGAGAGAGAGAGAGAGAGAGAAATACTCTTGAATATTTCTACTGGATGATGACGAACATACTGTATCGTCCACTATCAACTTCCTGCTAGACGTGAGCGATACAAGGAGAGAGACATGATATTCTCTCTTTCTTTTTCACACTCATGCTTCTACCACGCGTACAGGTCGTTGATCCGACTAAGAGAGCATCGTGTTCAGTTATCACAACGGACTTTTAAAATAAATTTCAAATAAAGTGTAAAAGAAAGCAAAGGAAAAAAGAAAGGAAAGAGGAAAGAAAGAAAAAAAGAAAGAAAGAAAGGAGATTGACATTTAAAAGTCCTGCAAATATAGTTGTGGTCACGTGATTCCTGCCGGATCGCGCGAAAAAGTAACGTATATGCGTGCGTGCGTGTGCGTCTGAGAATATGCATATATATATACATTCGGCTGGTTCTTTCTCTCTTTCTTTCTCTCCCTTCGAAGAGTCCTATAAGATTGATGCACTTGTCTCGACGCTGCAGAGGAAAGAAAAAAGAGAGCTAACGGCTTGACTACCCAGAAGAAGAAAGAGAAAAGATACAGAGAGAGAGAGAGAGAGAGAGAGAGAGAGAGAGAGAGAGAGAGAAAGCAAATCTGTTGGTGACCAATGCATAAAAGTAATACGTCATGAAAAGTCGAGATAGAATTGTTATTATCTATGGATGATTATTAATCGATTCGAGACACTATTACTTCAAGTTGAGATCCGTACGATGATATTACGTATTTCGGTTGTATAATATAAGAAATGTGTAACGTAACTATCGAGAAAGATTTATATGTTTGCAAAAATTTATTACATCAAGAATGCTTGTCGCGAGATATCGACGAACGATACGATTTTGCGTAAAGCAGTTGACGGATATCTGGTTCTTTCGAAACTGGATCAAGTACCTGCATTCTGGATCCTGTGTTCCGATTGGAGAAAAGCTTAGTTGCGTGAGAGAAAGAGAGAAAATACCAACAATAAGAGAGCTAACACTTTTTCTTTTTTGCATTTCTCGTTTAAAACGCTATATAATTAAAAAAAAAAGAATACACACACACACACACACACACACACACATGTATGTGTCTATATGTTTATGGAAGAAAATATTCGTTTTTTCTATCTTGTTATATGAGATTAATCGCAAGTCGATATATTCCTATTTATTATCATTCCAATCGTTCTTTCCTCGTCGTTACAATGATTTGTTATCCGATTATTCTACCTGTATATACGTGTTGCTAGGTCGGATATACATATCTCGAGATATCTAAATATAACGTGTTTGACAGCCTCTAAATAATATTTTTTTTTAATCATCCACATGGTATAATAATAATGATATTAACAATAATAATAATATTAACAACAACAACAATAATAATAATAATACTAATAATAGTAATAATATATAGACAAAAAATTTCTTTTACGAACGTGAATGATAAAACAATCGTACATAAATAAAATCGTCGTATTTATAACGATCGAACGAAAGTTTGATTATTCTGAACGTATATACATATATAAATGTATAGTATATGAAACGTAACTCAGAGCAAAGAGAACCATTAGTTCTTAATTGAGAATTCAATTAATAAAACAGCGAAGTTGTTTATTTTATTGATGACGTAGACAAGGGAATATTTATGAATTCGTATTGTCGATAAAAATTCGTTCAAACCATATTGATCAATCTTCTCGTTGGAAATGGAATATTCTTAGACATGAATTTTAATTTTATATAAAAACAAAGTACGAGACAAAAGCTATTTGATTTTTATCGTACTATAAAAGGTCGCTTGACAGCGATCTGTTTACCAACAAGCTGCCGGCCATTTTTCCGCGGCCCTGGCGGCACAGGGCGTAACCGTTTTCTCCTAGGAGTCCTGTGTTTCATCTACTCTTCCTGAATTTACAAGAAGCATGTAAGCTTCAACGTGAAGGAGGTCCTACATTTTTCTCGTTAACGGAAGAAGACAGAGTAGAAGATGAAAAGGAAGATGCGCGTGCGAAGAGATTGTTGCTCTGTCTGGTAATGTGCGTGCTCGTGCGTGCGCGCAAAAGAGAGAGAGAGGGAGAGAGAAAGAGAACGGGATGAGTGGAAGGGGAAAGGACGAGACACAAAAAGAGAAAGATATAGAGGGACGAAAGCAGACTAAGGGAAAGACAGAGAGAGGATGGACATATATGTAATTATAACTCGATTCACCTTCCGGATATGCCTGTTTACTCTGAACAAAGTCGATGAACATGTTGGTGACGTTGTAGAGCTGTCCCATTCCTTTGGGATTGAACTTGGTGGTGGCGTTGTAGGGTAGTCCTGTGGTGTTGACGATGGTGTAATTGATGGCTTGCGAGGCCATGATATCATTCAACTGCCGATCGAGATCCTCGCTGATCACTTTCATACGATTGGTCAGACTTTCCTGTGAGAAAGCCCGTTGTGAAGTTATAAGAATAAAGATGACGGTTGTGCCAATGGCAACGCGAAACGAGGGATGAAAAGGAGCATCGCGAGCGTTCGCCCGAAGGCCACAGTCGCGAGAACCACCGAGAAACATCGCTAATGAAGCGACTTGCGCCCGGGACGCGTCGCTACCGACTGCTCGACGCTCGCTTCGCGCCGACCGGCGGAACGCTGAAACACGGAACGCTCTCCCCTCTTCTTCCATTACATTTGCCACGCTTCGATTCCACTGTTCCGCTCGTTCATTCGTGTTCCAACGTACGCCATCTATTTACGTTATTTCCTTCCTTACTAACCGATTAAGACATGCAAGCGGTAGCTACCATATTTATAGAATTTACGAAGTGATTAATGTAACATTGAATTTGATAATCTTATTAGTGTTATATGATCGATTTTATTAGAAACTAGGAAAACAAAATAATTTTAAGTAATTCAATAGTGTCATCATACATACTGTCATATTGTGTGTATAACCATGTATCTTATAATTTGAAACTTTTGTTAAATATTTTTCTTTTTTTTTTTTCTTCATAGGATTCTGGACGCATGAAAAAATTCTTTATAATTAATATATATTTCGTATCTCACCGATAGGTATTACGTTCTTTTCTTTATATATACTTGGTGTTAGTCGCTATTATACTCCAATTATCTCAATGATAGACCATCGTGATGCTGCATTACGTATTTCTCACATAATAAAGGCGCAACACACCGTGGAAAGGGAAAGCATGTCTGTTGAGCATTACCGTCATCGTAGTCCCACGTAAATTAGTGTGAGAACGAAGAAAAAGAGAAGACTGTAAACTCAGTTGCCGTTTTAAAATGAATACGTCACTCAATTTCTTTATTGTTTGAAGAATTCATCTGTACCTCGTTCTTTAACGAACGGATGCTTGAATATTATACAAAGGAATATCTTAAATCAAAGAAACAAAACGAAAAGAAACGAAACGGGAACACGTGCTAATAATTTTTGCTCTAATTAATACCATCGCGATTGGATTTTAACCCATTGTCAACGAAACATTAAAAGTAATTAATTTCCGATCTATAGACACCAACTCGAGTGTTTCTTTTATATACGTTTCTTTACGCTCGAACGTATAATCTTTCACAAAGGAGCACCGCGGACTTATTAAATCGAGCGTGGAGGAGAGATTCTTTTTCATTAAAAGCAATACTGCATAATTAAGAGAGACAAGCTGTTTTGCGATCTCCGAGATAAATTTATTAATCGTATTTCGATCAATAAGCTTCTCTTCTTAATAAAATCTATCAAAATTGATCCAACTTCGATACCCGAATAATTATTTATAAAAATACGTATGTCTCTTTTTCGATTTTTTTTTTCTAACAGACAAAGAATCATTTTGAATTTAGAGAAAATGATAAATGCCAAAATTTCTCTAAGCCTACGTAACTTTCAAGGCACGTTCTCTTCGATTTCCGAATTCAGTCGATGCATGACACATCGGGAACTCTAAATCCGGGTCGCGACATCCGAAAGTACATTTCGATTCTTCGTACAGCATTGTCTCTTTTATTCTTTCGCCTTCGTCAGAAGTAAACCATTCGAGCGACGAACTCGATTCCCATCCACAAGAGATTACCACAATCTTTTCTCTTTCCAACCCAACAATTGTAATTCACCTGGCTCACTCAATTATGAGTTCATTTCTTCTATTCCTTCGTGTAATTAATTTCGTCTTTTGATTGATCACTTTTTTTTTTAAATATTCACGGCAAAGGGGAATGTAATTAATTATATGTTAAAATAAAAAACTTACGTCAGAAGAAATATCTTTATCTAAAAATATTATAAAGGCCTTAGCAATGACATGGAGAACACTTTTGTTCGTTTATTATATCGAAAAGTCGATAGTTCATCGATCGTGAAACGTGTTATCGAAATTTAAATAAACGTACGACGTTTGCAAACAAAAGACACAAATCGAATAATGGAGAACGAAAAAAAAGGAAAAAGAAGGAGGAAAGAGGGAATTAAAAATTAGGCCATCAAATGTAAGTACTTATGTGCGTGGGATTTGAACGATGAATTTTTAGTGGAATTCGAGAAGACAGACGAAATGCAGCGAGTTGGAAACTGCATCTGAAAATAGTCGAGAGACGCTTCAGACATAGACGGCTGAGTTTAAAAGCGGGATAAAACTAGGCTACATTCCGTGTTACCGTCGAAATGCGTGTTAGCATTCTATATGTCATTCGTATAGTCGTCGTTACTTAACGTAATTATTTTATTCTCTTATGATTCTCTTAAGTATACATCGTAAGCCTCATCAACATTCTAAATTTAATACGAATGATCGAGAAAGTAAAGTTCTCTTAACGAAAAGTAAGCAGACGCTATTATTATCTCTATGAAACTATGTACGTCTAGGAAAATAAATACGAACTCAATGCAAATAAAGAATGAACTTGATAATAAATAGCGTGAGAAGGTACGACGGTTAACGATAATAATAAAATAGAAAAAAAGAAAAACGAAAGAATAACTTTCTAAACTACCAAGATATGTAAATTAAGAGACGGATTTACTGGTTTTAATTAAAGGCTTAGGCAATTCCTTGACGTTGATACTTTCGTCGGATGTAACGTTAGGCATTTCTAAAATGGACGACAATCCTGGATTTTCTTCGGAATTTAGCCAGTAGTAATTTGTTCTGCAAAAAGACCGTTGGATCAGCTATATAAATCGTTCAATTAAGAAACACATAAAATATATGAATACTATAAGAAATATAAGTACCTCTGTAAACCATTCAAAGTTGTGACACTTTCGGTGTTCTCGGAAAAAGCTCCGTCGAGATCGTCATCGATATAACTCTCAGCAGGATCATTGATCACGATCGTAGGAGTTGTTATAAATTTATCGTCGTCATTTTGAATCACGTGAGCTTTCGTAAATACATCGGTGAAATTCAATTCGACAGTGGTTTTGTTTTCTGACAGAATTTCTTTCGTCCCATCGTAAATAACATCGTCCTTCACAAGACGATGATCATGTTTAGAGATATCATCTTCCATTTTCTCGGGGTAACGATGCAAAACGTTTTTATCGTAATAGTACTGGCCAGGTTTTCCTTCGTTTTGTCGAAGTTCCAACGGTCTTGGAATTTCTTTATTGATTTTATTTTCTGGTCTATAACCGGTAGACCCAGAATGTCGAACTGTCTCGGTACTTTCCGTAACAATGGTAACACTTTGTATTTTTGTCGGCCGTGAACTTTTATTATTTGCCGGAACTTTTGTCAACTCTAGTATAGGAACAAGTGGAATTGGTTTTCTTTGGTAAGAGATATCTTCGGTTTTTTCGATAGGATTTTCCGTTGGATTGCTCAACGGATTTATTTGATAAAATGAATTGCTAGTTGATATATCTGGTTTTACGGTTGGTCTTTGCTGATAGCTAGTCTTTTTCAATAAATCCGCCTGGTATGATGGAACTTTCGTCCAGCTAAGATCGCTTTGAACGATCGTAGGCGTTTTAATTGGACTTTTCTGATACGAAGGTTCTTCATGCAGTATAGTAGAATCAGGTCTTTTGGTCGGACTTTGCTGATAAGATGGAATATCGGTCCATTCGCTCGGATTACTTAAGATTGGATTTTTTATGGCTTCTTCTTGATAAACCTCCACATTCGGTAGATTTCCTGAATCATCTTGATCGTTTGGTTTGTTCAGCATAATAGGGTAGGATGTATCGAATGGTTTCTTATTATAAATATTAGGATCATCTTCGTTATACGGTCTATTTATTGGTCTATTCATATGAATGTCTGTTTCTTGCGGATCAGATGGTTCATTGTAAGGTCTGCTCGAAGAAATTGTAAATCCACTATCTTTCTGAACATTAGTCGAATATTTCCAAGTCGATGATTCGTCTTTGTTAGAAGGTTTTCCAGTAGGTTTATCTTGATCATGGTTATAATAGATCTGTCCAGAATATATATTCTCATCTTTTATGGCACTTGATGCTTGATAAGACCAATACTCCGATCTGTTATTCATATTGCTATTATACTGTGGATGAGGATTTGTAATACCATCTGAATTTAGTCTCTGTGCGTAAGACTGATAGTTCGACTCGAACTGTGGTTTAGTTTTTATCCAGGGCGATGGGCTTACTTCTTGATAATGTTGCACAGTAGAAAGCTTATTGTAAGAAGGATTGTAATAACTCGAATGGCTTTCGTCTTGATGAATGGGTTTTTGCGTAGTTTTAAATTGTTGGGAGTGCATGTAATAGGTGTATAAAGTTGGTCTTGGACTTGTATGAGAAAAGTCGTCATAAACGATGTCTTCGGGTGTATAATTTGGTCTATAACCATAATTCAGAGGATTTGGATTGTTAGGATCATCATAAGAATATGGTATGTATGGTCTTATGTTTTGTGAACTTCCAGATCTATCAGGAATTACAGTTGGTATTGGTTTCGAAGGAGGTCTATGAATAGGAATGTTAAATGATCCTTGATCATACGATAATGGATTGTATTGTCCATTAGTTTGATAATTGAAATATTGCGGTCTTGGAACATCCTTGTGACTTTGAGTGGTCGTTTGTATTTGAATGTATGAACCATAAATTGCATCGTTAACAAAGACGGGCGAATTCACTGCATTATTCTGGACGACTATGGTAACGTTGTCGGGTGGACCAAAAGGTTTTTTTACGACGATTCTATTATGCTGATTAATATTAGCCTTAAAAGGTTTTGTTCTTTGAGGTAACGTCTTCGTTTGTTCCCTCATATTGATTTTAACATTTTCTATGGCTGCTTCTTGTCTCAGACTCGTAACAGATTTGCTGGTTGTACTACGAATTTGATCAGTTCTCTTTCGATCTGATAATTTTATATTAGCCGATCCACTTCTTTGTTCCGATGGTCGTTCGGTCCAAGGTTCAAGGCTAAATTGTGTCATTACTTCATCATCACAATCTACACGTTGATTTCTGAATGTATCGGCCACTAAAAAGACGAACGGTTGAATGGTTTTGATGTTATCAATCGTGAGGCAAAGAACTTGAGAGAATGTGATACGTCTGATTTGTTGAAGTTGTCTAGAAGTAAAGCCACTTTCCTCTTTTTCATTTTCGTACCAAAATCGATCGCCACGTCTAAGGTTACTAAATTGCTGCGCGATTATACAAGCAAATGTTGGTCCCACTAAACCACCTCGAATCGAATTTTCTGCCAGTCCAGCAGAATATAAATCAATATCTTCTACGTAAGGGTATAAAGTTCGAAATTTTATCACAGCATTAGGTGACATAATTTTCTCAAGATCGGCAAAACTTTTGACGGGAGACAAGCCGCATGGTTCTCGCCAATCAACGTACGGTGGTATACCGTGATCTCGTCCTCTTTGGATATTGAGAGATGCCAGATCCATCCCGAAAGGGAAATCTGGCGTCTGGAATAAATGACGTGTCAATTCTCCCGTTACAAATTCATCCCTTTTCTGTGACGGCTGATTCACTAATCCTAAAAGAAGACGGTCTACCGAACCTGCTGTCTCCAAATTTTCTGGATTTCTAAATTCATCGTGGATTGAGACATCTAATGAAAAAAGAATATATATAATGTCGAAGAAAATAATGAAATAAATCAATTGAGGAAGATTCTAGTAAAGGATAATAAAATAAATCGTGGTATTACTATTAAAAAAAGGTCGATGATTTCCGTCGAATCGTATGAAACTATGCTGAACCAATGAATGTCCGAAACGATAAGCGGCAGTTGAGAACGAGTTTGCTATTGTAGGATTAACAGAAGAGTCGTAACCATCGTAGTAGCCCTTTGTTAAGACTTCGAGATCAAATACCTTCATTACCTCGTTCCCTGAAGAATTCAATAAAATATCAAAAGTAATATCTCTATATAAAGAAATGACTGTGTTTTATTTGATATTTACCTAGTATTATCGGTAAGAACTCGCGATAAGTAATATGCTGCACAATCGCGCCTATAATCTTACGAGTTTCTTGGAATATTCTTTCGTCGCTCCAATGAGGATTTAGTGCGACAAGTTTCGTCGCTAGTCTATTGTGCAGTCTTAAGAATACAACATGGATGGACGTCAGAGCTGGTTGTTCGCTCAAACGACCATCGCCTGCTCTGAAACAATTCGTTGACAAGGAACCTCGTTTGCAAAGATCCGAATTTTGTCTTGGTAGTAAAGGTCTCAGGGATTGAATTTTACCGTATTGCAATAAACCTGAAAATTGTTTAAGTGATTATAATTGTTGAACGTCTAGAATATCATAGAATTTTACGCCTGATTGAAAATTTCACTGTACCGTTTCTAAAGAGTCTGAGATTGTCACTTTGAAAAGCGTTGCTGCTATATACCGTGGATGCATCTAAATAGCTTGTAACTTGAGATAATTGTTCACGAGCGCCAAATCGGCAGTCTTCTCTGGGTGCTGATCCACTTCTAAGAAATTCGAGACACTTCACACCGAAACGACCAAAGAAACTATCCTGAGGGTCTACCGCTATTGGCAAACATTCCGGATGCTAAAATAGTACGGCAAAGAACGAATTATATCTTATTTTTCGAATGAAATAATCTATTTCATAAATATTTTAAACTTGCCGTAACTTCTAAGGGTTGAAACCCAAGACCCGAATTTAAACAACACTGAGGCACCGATCCATTGAAACCTCTGCTTTGTCCAGTTGCTTCGAAAAAACAAGATAAATTCATAACACCGATATAAATATAAAAAAATATTAAAGATATAATAATTCTATTCGATGAATCATATATATATATACCTGTTAAATCGTGATCCACAAATTGACCCCATTGCATCAACATGTGTGTAATAGATGCCAATTGTATATCCCTGTCCTCGTGTAACACGTCGGAAATTACTCGTGGACTTGGCAATGGATTACCGTCTTTTGATCTTCTGATGCTTTGTATACCGTCATCATAATTCGGTGGTAAGAACCTGACCGACACAAATATTTAAGTATGTTTGAAAATTACAAGAATTTGAATATTCGTGACAGAGAAGACAATGTTTATAACCTTTGCATAGTTGACATTGCTGATCCCCACCAAGGATTTTTAAGATTATTACAACTTCCGTCCGAAGTTCTATATCTTAAACTAGCTGGTGGACATCGAGGAGTTCCTCTTCTCGGACATTGTCGTTGCAATCTCGTTGTTGGTCCGTTGCGAGAAAGAGGAAATTCTCTCGACATATCGGGAAATCTAAAATATACGAGACGAATAAATAAAAATTATTTACAGAATTATAAAAAAAGTGAGACGAAGGAAAAACATAGGTACTTCTTGACAAACATAGTTGCGCCTTCGAGGACCGCATAACCGAATTTAGCGAGCATCCTAGCTTCTTCGGTTTGATCATTGAAAGCTGCTACGTATTTCGCTGGATTGTCAGCCCCAAGATAGAGTCCTGCGATTTAAGAACAAAAAACTTGTATGGTTTTTCGTTTCATTTTCTATTATTTCGTTTATCATGGTCATGTTTTTCATTCATACAAAATTAACAGTTAATTCCTTACCCATCGAATATAATTTTGGTTCTTTAACGTTGTAAAGATCATGCATTGCTCGCAATCCGAAATCAACAGCTTCGAGTATATCCTCTTCATGAGGTCCCCAGTTTCCTTGATTATCACGACTTTCGAGTATGAAAGTCTTGGTGTTATTCGTCGAATGATCATTGCCATTCTTCGAAACATATTTTCCAATGATTTTGGAATCTTCCGTTTTGTATTTACTCTCTTCCTCGCTGTTACTAACGTTTACTTTGAAATTGATTTGATTTTCTGTAACGTTGCTCCGTTCTATTACAGTGGCTTGTCTGGTAGAATAGGTTGATTCTACATTCCTCGATATTTTCTTTGTTTCGTTTATTGTAGGATAAATAATAGGAGAGTTTTCTTCCGGTTGAGATCGTACAGACCAGAAGAAAGTAACAAAAACAAAGCTGAAAATATAGCAGAAGAAAAAAAAGAGAATTACTTTAATTTTAATTAAGAAACGGAATGAGAGAAAATACATTTTTAAGTGAATAGTAACAAAACGATGTTACGAGTTAGCTGAAATGATCATTTGTTAGGAATGAGAAGCGTAACGGGATCGTCAGTTGTAGAAAACGCCACAGGCGATATCGAAAAAAGATATTAATATATTGGCCTTCGTATCGAATCGAGAGGAACCTCGATAATGGAAATTGAGCAGAAACTATTTGTGCTGGCTCTCAACTCAAAAATATCAAATTATAGAAACAAAAATATATATTAAGAAAGATGATAAGATTAATAAGACTCGTTTTGTGTATTTACTTACATTTATGAAATTATTAACAACAACTAATAATAATAATAATAGTAGTAGTAGTAGTAGTGATAATAATAATAATAATAATAATAATAATAATAATAATAATAATAATAATAGTGATAATAATAATAATAGTAATAATAAAAATAACATTAATAATAATAATATTAATAATAATAATATTAATAATAATAATAATAATAATAATAATAATAATAATAATAATAATAATAATAAGAAGAAGAAGAAGAAGAAGAAGAATAAGAATAAGAATAATAAGAAAAATAGTAATAATAATAATAATAAAAATAACAATAATTTATTGGAATCAAGAAACATATCATACGATGAGAAAAAGATGGAATAGTATATACGCTGTCACGTAAACTCACACAATTCTGAGATGCATCGTCGAGATGCAATGTCAAAGAAACGTCTCGGTTGCAAATTCAATTCCGTTGGTGCATCCTCCCCCGAGACGACAGCGATTTTCTCTTCGTAGGGAAAATGGATTCTCAAGCTCTATGAAATTTTTTCGAGTGGAAAGGGAAGGAAGTAAAAGTAGGAAGAGGAAGAAGAAGAAGGAGCAGCAGAGTTATAAGAAGAAAAAAAGGAAAAAGAAAATCCACGAGAAAGGATTCGTCGTTATTGTCCGTCGTCGATGTCGACCTTCACGAGGACGGTTTGAACATATACTAACTGTCGTCGAAGCTGGTCGACCGGTCTTATTCTCGAAGAAGTCCGAAGTGTCCTACGCCTCCGGCAAACTTTTGCACTTTTTGTTACGCCCCGTCCGTTTCATCTTCTTCTTCTTCTTCTTCTTTTTTTTTTATTATTTTTCTTATTTTATCTCTTACTCTCTCACACTCCTTTTTTTGTCCTCTTATTTCTTTTTTCTCCTCAAAGATTTTTACTGTTATCCAATAAGGCAACACGCGATCCCATCGATCGATGTCGATTCATCTTTTCGTTCATCCGGACGAAGAGAACAAGGCAATATTTTATATGTTTCCGTTCGCATGGCCTCTCCTTTCAAGACTTTTACGATAAAATATGGGAAAGAAAGAGAGAGGGAGAGAGAAAGAGAGCTAACAAGTAAGATGAAATGAGGTGAAGATAAGTATTAAATGACAGAGTTCTTATCGAACTTGATGCTTTTATTGGCCAATTTTTCGAATAAGCTATTGCGAGTGACAACAGGTGAAAGAGAAGAAGGAGGTTCTGAGGATATACAAATGATTGTGATTAACGGAAAGACATTTGTACGATGACGAGTTTCTCTCGACAACTTCGATACATTGACCTAAATATTTAATTTCTTCTTTTTACGGATGGATGATGAGAAAATAACTATCTTGTTATACATAGAAAGGACGTCGGGAGTCGAATAAGTAAGAACAAAATGATTTATTATACCAACCTCAATGTCAATGTCTTGCTGCTTTTTCCCGAGCTTGCAAGCTCGCGATTGCCTTTCCCGAACCGTAAAGGACCTTTGCACGTACTTGAACTCTTCTTGTTGCAGCGTAATTTGAAGCAGACGTCGTCGATGGCGGATTTCCGCTTGTACCACCGGAAGTGGCACCTAACTGCAAAGTACCACCGCCATAATTCGCTCCTCTGCAGCTCGTGCACCCTTCCGACATAGTTACTCTCTCTCCTGTCACGTTCCAAAATTATTCTTCCCTTTATTTTCCCGCGAAGCACGACTGTGAATTTTTATAAATTATGTAATAAAGTCATCGAAATATGAAATTATTTGAAATATTTTGATATTTTGTCATTCGAAACTTTGTAATATTGCAATACCTAAACTCGTTTATCTTTAGCTACGTAATAAACTGATATCACTGCAGTTATTATAGAAATGTATACGTCTAAAATGCTGCAACCCGTACTACGTGGTAGCTTACATGATGAACGTGGATAATGCAAAAAACAGAACATTTTAAACGATCTTAACTTATTATCGTTTCACCGATATCTAATGAATCTCGACGAGTTAATCGATCGATATTATCGTACCTCCGACGTGTTAATTGCGAATAATTAGCGTCGATCGCAGAATATGATTTCTCTCTCTCTCTCTCTCTCTCTCTCTCTCTTTCTTTGCCTTTCTATCGCTTTCTCTATTTCCTGCGAGCAGAATACGCTAATTGCTTTTCCATTTGATTCGACGAATTTTGACGCTAATTTCGAATCTACTTATACTTTGTATATCGAAATAATCGAGACGATATTTCCTTCTCGAATTTAATCCAACGTTTTTGTTGTTTGATTTCAAATAGAAAAAAAAATATCTAAACCCAGCTCAATTTCATTGAATTCAACTAATTTCCTTGCCTTTTGTTATTTCTTCACGGTTGACGGAACGTTAGCCTTTGGTTATGGCTACGAAACAGAGGTGTTCTGACATGTACGCCGTTCACCATAAATCCGGGAAAATTTAGGTTAATTATCGTAATGACGGCATAAGGCAAGCTTTCCTAGCAACGATCTTACCGGAAAAAGAAAAAGAAAAAGACAAAAATGATGGAGATTTCTAGATATTTCTTTAGGTCGAATAACGACTATAAATTTCACAAGTACTTATCTATAAGAAAGAAGAAAATCGTTTGTTAGGAAAGGGGAATGCCGATTAAGAAGCTTTCGTTTCGTTATTTTCTTCTTCTTTTCCTTTTAATGACAAATTTTCTTTCTTATTTCGTCGCGTCGTGAAAGGCGCATTCGACGTTCATGCTGACACAATAGGAAGGTAGATGAAGATCTCCTAGTATATTATTCTCCGAGTCTCTCATACCACTAATTGTCTCTAATTATTACGCGATATAGTAAGTCAAATTGTAGAGTTACAAACATAATTTACATTCGTCACCATTTTGGCTATTTTCTCCTTCTGACAAAAAAACATACAAATTACATTTCGTATAGTTCGAAACTGTTATTAAAGAACTATACTAATGGTAATACGGTTAGAACAGCGTAATTTGTCGGTAGTAACAATGGACTATTAATTCCAGATACGTCGAATCAGGTCGTACAAGCTTTATCGACTCCTTATTTGTTATTGTATTTTTAGTAAAGGAATCTTCATAGAAAATAGCCTAGAAATTAGCTAATATCGTATTTCAAGAAACTATGCGATAGGAGGTTCGTCTAATCACGAATTCTCTAAATAAGGTTAAACAAATTTAGAATATAATTCTAATTTTGTACGGTTCGTAAAATTATACTAAACGATCTCTCATATTTTTTTTTACGCACACTACAAAGCGACAGTTTATACCAAACATATTTTATAATTGTTCGTTCAAAAATAAGAATAAATAAATTAATTATGAACTAATGAAGTATCCAAAGAATAAAATAGAACGGAATAATCGAAGCACTTCCTTACCGTTATGTCGTTTTATTCGTTGGATTCTTCCTATATTATTATAATTCGTATTAATATCGAACTTCGTAATATTTTAAATATGAAATTCGAACTTCCCTCGTCACTTGAAGGCACGAACTTCGTTTGAAATTCGATTCGTAATTGAGCGCTTTGCGTAAATGGATGATTTCGTTTTCTAACGTAGTATTACCTTCTTCCGAGTATTCGCGTATTCTATGGCGATCGAAGCATAAGTGCGAAGAAACGGCGGGAGTTTACAAATGGCGACAACGCAACGTGATCCGCGTCCGCGGTGCGCGCCGAACGAACTGATCTTCGGCCTTCCAAATACTCGCTTGGTAAGGCTTCACCGAGCTGGCTCGTTTCTCTTTTCTTCCTCTTTTTCCTTCCTTCATCGTCATCGTCCTCGTCCTCGTCGTCGTCAACGGCATCGACTTTGCGACAAGAGGGGAGGCAGTATTATTCCAATTGTATAGCCAAGAAATTTATAATGTACGAATAATCTAATGTAATCGTACTTAATGGATCTTTTTCAATCCTTATAATAAATTTTCGTTTATTCACAATTAATTGTTCTATCTATTTATTCAATTAATTTATTTGAAATATCTAGTTCAAAGTTATTTCAATCAAAACGTAAATAATTATTACAAATTGTTTTAGAAAACGACGAATGAAATTCAATTTCAATGTTATCATTCGACAAAGAAAAATTAATAATAAAAGTTAGACGCGGTAAAAACAATTATATAACAAAATTAAAAAATTCATATACATACATTTATAGTCAACGTCTTGTATATTCTTGCAAATTATAAACTCTTATTGCCATGTAATGATATCAGGAGAATAATAGAAGATACGGAGTCTGTTTTACGGCTTGGTTTGTATCTCTGACTCACGAATCCGTTTGAATCTTTTCGTCTATCATCTGTGACGGTGACAGAGAAAGAGAAAAGAAGAAAGATTGAGAGAGAGAGAGAGAGAGAGAGAGAGAGAGAGAGAGAGAGAGAGAGGGAACTGCGAAAGCTAACCTTCGATCGGTAAAAATTCGACCGGCGAGTGGCCGGACCTTGCGCCCTGCATAATTCTTTTGCAATGCGCCTGCGCGAACAAGAAACAGAGATAGAGAATGAGAAAAAGAGGAGAGGGAGATCCGTGTAAAATGGAGCCTACTAGTGACGGTTATGGGCGATCGCGAACTCGTATGTATGGTAGTATGTACGCTTTTCTTCTTCGTCCCGCGTAAGCGACACGACTCGACCTGAATCCTCTTCCTCCTTCAATACTCTACTCGCTCGACTTCTGGTATATTTCCCGAGGCGATTAATCCGCATCAAATCGTCCGAATCGAATGATTCTCACAAAGCGGGCAACGACCATTTATAACTAGAATATCAAATGAGCTTTCTTTGATATGTAAATGATAATCGAATAAGTATTTAACTTGATCACAGATAAATATTTTTTACAACCTGATTGTTAAAAAAAATATTATGTTATATATAGTACGTGTAATCATTCAAAGATTACTTTCTACGATAAGAAAATAAGTAACGGTTAATTTTTCAATGTAAGTTTACTGGATGTGAAGTGTATACCTGTAATTTAGATCAGAATTGATCGGAATCATTAATTATTACGCATTATATTTTTCAACGAATTTAATTTAAACAGAAAGTAGATACATAAGATTTTATAATTATCAAAAAGAATTTATTACATATAACGTTGATATATTGATCATTAGTTATATTAAAATTTCTCTTTGAATCGTGACGCGACGATCTAATAAGTTTTTCTCTTCTAAGAAATAACGCTTAATGAATATTCGCATACGTTTTCCTTCCGATATTTCACGAGCCATTTATCCAGAAAATATCGGTGATCGTGGCTTTAGATTCATGTTGAGGTCTAGATAAATGACTCGAATGACGATGTCGACATTTGTAACACGCGTCATGTAATCCATATTACAACGGACGTTCATATATTAAAGTCCAAGTCATTGTCGACTGTTAAGACTTATAAGATTTTATAATTTAAATTCACTTATAGATATTCGTCTACGCGGCTAGATATTTCCTTTGATACTTAAAATTAAAAATATTAGACGAACGAGTTCAACGTGTGTTTTAAATTTGGTTTTATTCGTCGAAAACAAACAATAGGGTCTACGATAAGTTTCTCTATGCGGAGACTAGTCCGAATCATATATACGCGCCATTGTTCTCATGTGAAGGGTTCGTAAGAAATTGTCTTACGTGATACAGCACAAAGGACAGTCTTGTGTTAAAAAAAAAATATACATATATATGTATGTATGTGTATGGATGTATGTATATGCGTGTGCGTACATATATACGTATGTATATAAAAGAACCCACTTCTCTTCTCTCGAGCGTATCCAATTAAATGCCAAAGTGGACTGACTTCGTGCTGACCGCATAGTGTTGCGCTATCAGTATCGACAGTGGGTCAGTCAACAACGGGGTCAGCCGAGGGCGAATCCGGCGTGCGGTCGACCAATCACATTCGCTCCAACGACCGAGCCGTCGTGATAATGAGTATTAACTGTATATGCACGTGCAAAAACCGAATTGATGTTGGTCTTCCGCAATGGCGTAATATCGTGACTTAATACATGATAAAAAATGTGGGAACGTATTAAAGAAAACAATAGAATTTAGTAATTCTTCAAGAGACAATTTATGATCTACTTAAGCGATTTTTTTTTATTAATACATTTGTTTATTTGAAATAAAGGATATTAAATACCTTTAATGTTACATACAATATAAGGTGAAAAAAAAGTGATTGACAATCGGTATTTTAGAAAAATCATAAGGAAAGAGTAAGGATTTATGAAAAGGGATTTATTTTCATGATTCTACGTTTCTACGCCCTTGCATTTTTAACCTAAGGCGCCTAGCGGTCAACAGACTTACGCATAAAGCGATCAGGCCGATGATCAACGATCGGTTTTAAACGATTGCCTTTTACTTCTGCTTTTTTCGTTTCTTTTTCTTCTTTTTTAATTTTCCTTTTTAAACACAAGAAAACAAGAACAACAACCTATCTCGTAATTTGTGCTTCGAACTATTCATTTTCATGAAGATTATTTCAAATATTTGTTTTTAAAAAGTTCTGGACTTTTTTTTTCTTTCAACAATCACGATATCACCGTGGCTTCACGCGTTTATATCTCATCTTTTATAATATTTTTTTTTGTAACTGCGTCACGTACTCGAATAAAATGCCGTCGCAGTCGTTCTTTAAAAAGTTAATAATACGGATTGAGAATAATTTCTTGTATACGTTACGAAGATTCTACGAATGGAGCTCATATGTGTTTCTTTTTTCCTTTTTTTTTATTAAAAAGAAAAAAAACGTAATAATTCGAAGAAATTCTTTACCGTTAAATCCTAGACGATTGCCCCTTTTCTCGTCAAATCCGAGATAAGAAAAAGAACGCATAATTACGCTCTGAGTCGGGAATAAATAAGGAGTAGGTGGTACGAGAGGCGAGATGAGACGAGAAACAAGGTTTGAAGTGGGTCAGCAGGACTCTCGGTCGTGGGAAGTCCGGGTTCGTTTCTCGTTTAGCCAACAGGGCGGGCAGGTTCTGCTTGTGCCGGGGAAAATTACTGGGTGGTGAGAGAAGATTATAATAAAAGAAAAATAAAAGAGAAAAGTACCGACGTGACCGCGTGAAAGACGATATGACTCGAATACAATGATACATTTTATTTTTCATTTTTTTTCTTTTTTCCTTTTTTTGTTTTTTCACGTGTCCATCTTATACAGGACTCGGTCGAGACTGGAATACGAATGAAAGGAAATGAGAAAAAGAAAGAAAAAAAGAAGGGGCCGAAAAAAAAATTTAGTTACGATCGAACGAAAAATTTCTTTCCTATACAAACATCGAATTTGTTATTCCCTTAATATTTCACCACAATTAATTATATACGCACTCCTTCAACTTTCTTTAATCTTATAATTTTCTGTTTTTTTTTTTTTTCGTTTTTTTACGTTTTTCTTGGTGCGAGGGGAACGGCGATCTTTGTATTTTTTGATTACTCTTTTATGTGTACTTTTTATCTTCGCTTTTTTAGTAGGCGCAATTATATAGATACATCATGATAAATATACGCTTTCAGATAAAATAATATCGTTAGTTTGCATCTCCTATCGTCATTGTCGTTCTATACTCTAATGTATTTACAAATTCAAATATCCTTAGTTACTTGTTCTCTATTTCCTTATAATCCTATTTCCTTATAATAAAGGAAAACCTTTGTTCCTATAAATTATTTGGACATAATATATTTTTTTTGGTTTTCCTCTCTTTCTTTCCTTTGTTGCTTATTTATTTTTCTTTTCTTTCTCTCTTTCCTCTGTTCCGTATAATAACATCTATCTAATTAATACTTATTTTACATTTAACATCAATAAACATTCAGAGCTAATAAAATTTTGCATCATCCTGTCACATTACTCGCTGTTTTATCTTTGTAAAGCATTCTTAAGCTATACGATAGTAACAATGTCAATTTGTTCAATAAAAAAATATGTGCATCATATATTTTTGTTGAATGTAAGTGGCCCCTCTGTGCACAATATATACTGCACAACAAATATGAAATATTTATTCATTTTGAACGATACTTTCTAAGTAAATATAATGTGCAGTAAGCGAAGGACGGATCTTATTAATATTTAATGTTTAATATTTCTTTAGGAAATATAATTGCGTTAAAATTTTAAAAGAATATGTAACACTATAGCATTAAAATGAAATTAAAAATCATATAGTGTTTACAAGATATTCATTGAATCTTGATTATTAGTTTATATAGGAAAATATGCGAAAATTCTTGTTAAACTTTCTAAATATTGTGCAGTCATATTGTGTTACCAGAGTATCACTTTATATGGTTTATAAATCAGAAGTGGGAGAACTTATATGCAGCATTAAAAATATAAGATATATAAATTTTATTAAATGAAAATATAATTTAAATTTTGGTAAAGGCAATTAGAAATAATTGTACTGTGCTATTTACTTGGCATGCAATTTAAAATAGTTGTTGCTTATAATTAGGATACATAAGAATTCCCATCTCTGATATAGATACAATGTGTTGATACAATATATTAAGATTTTATTGATTATTAAAATTTCACATTCGTATTTTAAAAATTGATTGAAAAATGTAGTGACAATATGGTGAATTTCCTAATTTTATTATTTGAATGAATTTCTTGTTTAATATCGTCAAGAAATTCTGATGATTAACAGCAATAGAGTAAGAACCTCGCGTATAATTTGTTTAAAATCAAGTATACCTGAAAGACAAAAAATGAAGTTTCATATTTATGTTTACTGACGCACACTTTATCGCTCCTCCCGCGTAATAGCATTCGAAATAAAAATAATAATATTTGTTTCTATTCTACAGCACAGTCTATAAGCCTCTTTGTCACAAACGCACTACTAATTGCTAACAACTTTCATTCAATCTTTGTATGATCCTCTATAAAATCAAATCATCTTTTAAATGAGCAGCGATGTCGATTTTACTTCCTCTCAGAGATATTTTTATCGTTCCTATCAACTAATTAAGTACAGTAATAATTTAATTTCTTTCTGATAATATTAGGGATCCTTAGGAACTTTTTGTATTATCATTTTGAAAGCCTTTAAATAAAAAAATATAAAGCATATTTAAAAGGAATTAATACTCTTAATATATAATATATTTTATTTTTGATATATCAATTATAAATAGCTATTAAAAATGCAGTTAAGCATTGTAACTATATTTTGTATGCTATATTTAATTAATTTTTACCAACGTTAAGTTGGGATTTATCAAAGTTACATGCGATTATTTATTTATACTGACACAAAAGTTATTGAGTTCAGGAACGACGACATCTCTGAAATATTTGACACACTGTTAATGACGCGTATATCGGACAAAACATTGAGATCGGTACCTAAAATATAATAATAATGTATAATATATCTTGTGTATTAATTTTTTTTTACAAACTAACTAATATTCACGGAATATTGCAGATCGCATTTGATCGCGGCATTAAAACTTGGAATGTACATTTCTAGATACAGAAAATTATTCGAGTTAACCGATCATCTAGTGCAATTACTTACGACGAGAAATTTTTTATATTACGTAGATTATAGAATATGATCTACGACGTTCTTTTACGTCAAATATCACTTTACAATCTAACTATAGCTAGTTGACTTTATATGAAAAGAGGAAAACAATTTCTCCCGATTCTTTTATACGTGTAATAAATTATATTCTTAATATTAAGAGCAATTCTTAAAAACATCAAGTCCTATAAAATGAAACTTTTGATTTATCGTATGACAATTTTCATTCGATATCCAATGTGATTTTACATTCTCAAACGTATTAATATTTATCACTATGTTATATTTTGAAAATTACAGATCACAAATTATAATTTTAAGATGTATTATCATATTTTTGCTATAAATAGGCTGTATGCTTGCTACTATGTTCGAGAGCAGCAAGAACATCTTGTTTTTGTCTAACATACAAACGCCCCTTTTTCCACGGATTTTGTAATTGTAGGGGTTTAAAATCATCCCTTAAACAACGTTCCCTCGCACCAATTACAGCAACTAGGCAAAAATTTGGTAATTCATCGACTGTGTAGATAGGCCCATCTTGACCCTTTAAAACTACAGCCATATTTAATTGCTTGACAACAAGATCTACAACTTCTCTTGCTGTGGTTCGTGGTGTTACATGTAATTTTAAACTGGTACCAGAGGCCAAACCAGTTTCATAGGCCGCATAAACCTGTAATGATGAAAATATTTTTCTTCAAATAAACTAAGTAAAAAATAATGTTATACGTTATATAGATATGCATTTTTCTTGCAGCATTACTTTCAACATTATACACAATTCTGTAATGTGAGTTATTAAATATTTTACTTCATTTACATTGATTGAACATAGGTTTTGTTATAAAAGCAATATGCAAAGTATTGGCACAATCTTCATATATACAATTTTTTATCACTGTATAATAATAAATATTAATGTTATTATAAAAATTCCTAAAAAAGATTGTATCCTTTACATATGTGTCTGCAGAATTAAAATAAAGCGTCAAATTATTCATTTTGAAACGGACATTTTTTATAATTTTATAATTTGCTACAATAATGTATTAATATTCATGGAAAAAACAGGAAGCAATTACATAAGCGCTGAATTACATTTTCAAATAAAAAAGCTGTAATATAATGTGAGCTATATTACGCTGCTGAATCCTGCTTCTGTCTTGAGGTAATAAAGCAACAAACAGTAGATGTCTCATGCTATACGTATTTAACTACGTATTAATACATCAAGTAATCTTTCGAAAGCAAGACAGCACAATGTAATTAAATTTAGCGATGTAGCGGCTTACTTATGTATCTGCTACATTGGTTTGCACTAGAAGACCAAGTGAGCTGTTTTTAACTATAATCAGGTTAGACTTGTGTCCCCTATAAGGAAAAACAATATTTAGATGCACTGTTGCATATCGAATAGAGAAGCTTTCAACTGAAGTTTCATTAAGCATAGTATCCTATATGAAGCTTTTAAAATCTTAATTTAGATAACTATTGTAATTTCCCTGTGCAACGTTGAAATGGTTACTTTACTCTAAACTAATGATAATTACTTTATTACTACCTTTAATAAAATAGTGTCTATATAACTATTTTCTACTTAACTATAAGCTCTCTTACTTAATAGCAATATGGAAATGAAATATTGTATTTTGTTACCTGAAGAATACCAGGTAGAGGTGCTGGCATCATTGTTGCTTCGTCTTTTTCTTCTTCCGATTGATTATCCCCTACTGAAGTAGCCATGGTTGCTATACTAGCCGTTGATTTTGTCGTTTTGACTTTTATATGTCCTGGTTTTAAGCATACACTCGAATTTGGAGTTGAATATTCGTCGCTGCTTAGAGAATGAAGACTGTCGGAATTTGTGTTACTAACACTGAGGAGACTTGTGTTGGTGTTGGTCATAGCCGTTGATACGCTTAAAAGCGATCCACCATAAATAATCGGTTTTATATTAAGTAATGGACTGGTACTTGCCGACGCAGAAGTGATGGTGGCCGAACGATTTCTAGGACTGTGTTTGTACTTGGTAAGTAAAAGGGTGTCCTCAGATTTCGAAGGTGGAAGTCGTATACTCTGCATAGGTACTAAATGGTTGTTACTACTAACATTCTTGGTATTGCTCAAATTACCAGCACTACTTATAGTTACGGACGATTTTTGAGGTTCTGAATGTGTTGAAATATTACTGCCCTTCCGTACGTATTGACCACTAGGCAATTGTTGTTCACTTTTGCTAAATTCGGTTGTAAGCAAATTGGAAGAGGAATTTGTAACATTCGGACCCGGCCAACTTCCACGTCCTGGACTCGATTTAACGAGTTTAGGATCCCGAGGTGGTAACTGAAGAAGACTTCTTTTTAAACTGTTGTTGTTACTTTTATTTCTGTCTAGACCTAATAGATGTTTCATAGATATACCAACAGTTTGTGATGTACCCTAAGCATAAATCGAAAGAATATTACATTTTTCAAATTTGTTCAATATTCATTATAATGTAGTTAGAAAACTTACGCTTTGTTGTCCAGATCCACGGTCTCTTGCAAAAGTGATGACGTCGATAAGCCATCTAGCACCCTTCCATACTGTGTTTACCTGAGATTGTAGATCTTGTAACCTCGCAAGTTTGTCTTTTGCTACGCTTAGTTCTAAAGAGCTAAAAGCTTCTCTATGATTATGTTGAGCTTGTGCGGTGTCCAATTCCAATATACAACTTAACCTTGAATATCGATTGATTACATCCTTTTGGTATGTATTTAAGTGAACCATTTCGAATACTTGAATAGGCAAGGAAAGTAAATCTCCTCGTTGTAAAAGAATTTCTCTTGTTCCGGGTACACAACACGCTGTTTCTGCAGGAGGTACGGTAATAAGGAATGACACATCATGCGTGAGATCGATAACTTCAGCATCATAAAGTCGATGTACTAGAGAATCCTCTGGATTAATTTCCATATAATTAAAGAGACGACGTGACGTTGCGGAGACCAAATCGACGAATAATTTCTGTTGTTCTGTACCCTGACATTCGTTCGTTACATTCTCTTTCTCCTCTGAATCTTTGACAGAACTGTCGGAGGCATAAATACGAGTTATCCTCTTCAGATAATCCCATTCCTCCCTAATAAAAATACGGTATATTCAGTTAATTTACTCATTATACATATATATATATATTTGCAGTATTATAAAAAAAAACTTGATTACTTACGCGGATACATGAGGATTGTCACGTATTTTACAATGTGGCAAGACGTTAGGTGACTTTGCTGGTACAACAAGTTGTATAAGATCCACACTACTTTGCATTTTCAAGTAACCAAGGTATAAACCCCTTGATAATTTGATACTACTGACTTGGTGATATGTCATTTGTTCTTGTATACTGGCCATCAAAATATCCGCTACGTTGCTATCTTCGTGAGTTATAATTTTTTTAGTGACTTTACTCAAAGGAAGCCATCTACTATTTAAGACTGATACGAGTTTTGGTGATTTAATGTAATTTACGGCCGCAAATACAAGGGTTCCTTGAATGTCTCTGATCGGTTTATGGTATAACTGACCAAGATCTTGTATACACAGTGCAGCCTAAAGACATATTTGCATCAAATAGATCGACGAAATTCTTTTCTCCAACGAACCCGTTGATCCAAGAAAACGAATGAAAAACTTTCTAATATAAACCAACCTGCATTTGTGCAGCAGCCTGGAGCAATTTTATCCTAAAATGATTGGTCGAACTGCTGTGACTTTTCTCCATATCTTGCCGGAGAGTCTTTACGTCGTCCCATGTGCATGCAACTTTCATTAGCCAGTGAAAATCGTTATAAATAGAACTAGGATAGGTTTCATCGACCTCGATCACAGGTAAAAAGTCTTCATTGGTGACAAGAACCTTATCCTCATGATAAAGCAAACAAGCAAAAAACACGCCACGCCGCAGATTCTTCTGAAACTTGCTTGTCGCGGTAAAGAGTTGCTTTATCGTCGTTTTCTTTTTATGATTGCGCCTTTGAACTGCTGGTGTCTCGTGCGTATATTCCGGACGTCTTATATCGGTAAAGAGAGTATTCAATTGTTCTAAACGTCCAGCAAATCTTGGTACCTTGCCATCAACGTCCCTCCAACCTTTATAAACATAAATTCACATATACAAATATATTGTTAAACTCTTACAAATGAATAAATGCGATAAAACTTACTACTAGGAGTAACATGAACAGGAACTGAATTCCTAAATCTGCTGTAGCCTTTTAAATTTCCCGCAGCCGCACGGAAATAATATTTCTGTCCTTGAATGAGTCCGTCGATACGACATTCTCTTTGTTTCATATCCAGAACCTCTCTTTCACCACATATAGTAGAAAAATCCTCCTTGAGACTCCACTGAACTTTGAATTTCGTACAAATTGGAGAGTCGTGTGAATCTGGTTCTTGAAATCTAACTGTCACGGAGGTCGTTCCGGTAACATCGACTGTGACCATGAAAGGCATGTCCGGTGGTCCTGTTATTACGAATAAATCAAACTTTTGCATTACTATGTTAATTACTTTTAAAAGACTTTTAAATTAGTTAATTATCAGTAAAACAATAATTCTAGTTTTTTAAGAAAACATATAGATTTTGTTAAAGTCATTCGTAAATATCAAATTTAATAAGAAGGTACCTACTTGCTTGATCGAAACCTAATAACATCTTTCTCAGTGCTCGAGCTCTCCTCTCCCAGAGAGCCAGTTGTTTGTCTTCGGTGCTGCCTCCGCATCCCGTAAGATTATTATGTTGCGTCGAGAAACTAGCTCTGTGGCTGCTCGGTGGTTCCAAAAGAGTGCTACCACCGCTGCCGGAAGTACTGCCACCGAGTTCTTGGACTCTGTGTTCCGCTTCCGACAGTAACGACGCCAAATGACTACCCAAGGACTCCGGTGACTTGACTGCAAATAAAGATATAGTATTACTACAAATGGTATGCAAGAAATAAGCTTTCTCTCTCTCTCTGTATCTCTCTGTATTTCTCTCTCTCTCTCTCTCTCTCTCTCTCTCTCTCTCTCTCTCTCTCTCTCTCTCTCTCTCTATCTATCTATCTGTATCTCACATGACACGTTTCTTTTTATGGTATAGGTAACTTTTGTATGCAATTTTTTGTTGTGTATTGTATGGAAATGAGGATAAGGCATAATGATTAACACAAGGGATCGCATATTGAGTATTTAATTGTTGTTTTTGTAATGATTGTAAAATGAAAATATAAAAAAAATGTTACATTTAAAAGGAGAGCATTTAACGTTAATCAGAGATTTTGATGCCAGCATGAATCACGGGACAGATATTATGCGAACTACAAATTCCCCGAAGACGAGCGACGGTAAATTTAATGCGTCATTCTGTTATCGCAAAGAGTCTGGCACACGTGAGAGCAATACGGAAATAATGAACAGGTATATGGCAAGCGATTTAGGTGGGGATCGTAATATTCAAGGACACACATTAATAGTAATGGAATCACAAGGTCCATTTACCGCTTCTCGCTTACCACGGTCACGCTGTTATATTTGTTAACTATCAAAATGCATAATGAGAAATTCTGAATATTCTATAAAAAATATTTAAATATAATCTCTTAATCAATAATAATTCGAATGTTCTTTTACTTATAATATTTAAAGATAGGCATAAGAGCCGAAAAGAATAGTCGAAAGAATTTTTAATTGTACGCTCGTTATATCGTGATTTTTCTCAAACCATTCTAATAACTGTTCTGTAAAAGTTCTAATTACCGTACCAATTAATAGAACATATCTAATTATGGAAAGATCTTATACTTGAAATCAAATAAAAAAAAAGGAAAAGAAAAGAGATAATATCTAATATAGTCATATACATAACTTTCCCTTCACTCTCATCTCTATTACATTTAAAAAGTAATGATCATTCTTTGCAGCATAATGCATTTCTTTACTTACGAAAATCATGAAAATATTAATTCAGAAAGCTTATCAAGCGTTTATCGATAATGCATCGTTCAATTATATCGCTAAGCCAAAATTTCTTTGATTACTTACTATTCATTATTAACACGATACTTTATCGTGGTAACAATGGAATTAACCATATAAGTGCACCCAAAGGACGGGAGTGTTATTATCACAGGTTTCGCAATATTAGTCCAAGGTGGAACATTAAATGGGCGATTAAACGTCCTGGATTAAAAATATCTGTTCTTATTAAAATTATTATTATTATTATTATTGGAACAGACGTTATTATAAGCAGTTACATTCGCGAATCATTTGTCATTTTCACATGAAATTATTAAGAATAATTACGATAGTTTCTCTCTTTCGATTTGTAATGCACAGAGAGAACTTTAAAACTAAACTCGTTAATTGAATTTTAATGTTACTTCAATTTTACATTGTCTTCTACATTGTCCTGTTGGGTTTTTATTGTTAATATTTTGAATTACACGTGACTTGATCGTTCATCAAAATACTTCAATGTTATAACAAATATATCGCAGATATTCTTTACTTTTCGTCTTTATTCGAAATTTAAATGAATACTTTTTCTTTCTTATTTATTTATTTTTTTATATCTTTTCTACTCTTGCAAAAGCAAATTTAAAGATGAAATGATATGCAAATGATAATTAGTTACGCTCAATCAAGCGATGTCATTTCGTGGATCAGCATGAATACGTTTTAAATGTAAATTTCACAGAAGCTTATCACAGCTGCAATCTATGTATCTATACGTCACTATATACGCACGTATGTCAGATATGAACATAGGTGAGCAATATAAATCCAGAAACCATAACGCGCTCGATCTCGACGAACGAGCGTTTCCATCAAGCTATTGACTAATAACATTCTGAGAGTGCACAATTCTATCACGTTGATCTATACAAAGGTATGGCAATAAAAATAAAGAAGAAAAAATGAAAAAGAATGCTTGCCGTAGTTCTTTCGTTGCCAGAACGATAAAATTGCGGTAGTAACAATTTCATACTTTTATGAGCGCAATAGTAAAATTAAGAACGAAAGGAGAAATAACAGTTTGTTTATTGATCGTTTCAGTCCCTTTAAATTGTTAAAAAATCAATATTTCTATTCATTTTGATTTTGTTAATATAAAAGGATCATAAATTTTTAACGATTTTTAATGAACGAATACTTAAATATAACCATATTGAAAAATGAAAAATGAACAATGTAATATTAAATAAATTATATTTATAAATTATGTCGATATAGAAAAACATCATGATATTGCAACTGCAGTTTACTATACCGACGGAGCTTCTAATTACAACAACGACGCGGCAAAGATGCGCGAATCGCTTTATTTGGGATCAATGAAGCGACGAAGCTGATTATAGCCAATTTCATGGACGTTATCTTGCTTCAGAATCGAATCGATAGAAAATGGTTCAATGTTGTTGCACTTCTCGTGTTAACGATACACCTCTTTAATGTTATCTGGGACTACAAAAGTGTTGAAAGCTCTTTTTTCTTTTTAGATTTTTACTATAAAATAATTTACTATGAAATTGCACCAATTACGAGAAGTAATTAAAAATTTAAGACAAATAGCTTAATAAAAAATGTGTGTATATATATGTATCCGTCAGACAGCTTCTCATATTATACTGAAGAGAATAGGAAATTATTGTAGAAAATAAAAAAAGATTTAAAGTATGTTGGAAAAAAAAAAATAAATTACGAAAAATGAGAGTAGCTACGGACAAATGAAGATCACGTTGCCAATTTAATTTACAGTACGTAGGTCTTCCCCCTCGGACGACTATTCATCAGAAGAGATTGACTTTCTTCTCGTCTAAAATCGTAGATCTCCTTGTCTCGTTACGTTTCTCACGCAATTTCATGGCAAAGTCTCCTGTCTCCCGTTTAATGATACGTAGTTATCCATTTTACATCGATTTTTAAATCAGAAATATCGTCGGTTATAAAAATTTGCGAAAATTACTTTAGTCCAGTTGATAACATCGAAAAAGAAGAATTTTTTTGTAAATCATTATTAAATCAAACTTAAATTTATCGAGTTCCTTTAAAAATTTCGACATACTTTTTCGAATTCAATGATCATTATTTTCATTTTTTTAAATAATTTTTATTCTCAACATTTAAATGTTCAATTAAATAGCCGAATACGATTGTATCATATCCATATGTCGTACTTTGAATTCGGATCGAATTTTCTGATATTGGTTTGTAGTCTCACCAATATTTTTTCTATGAAGTTTTTCATACATGTAAATTGAAGTCGATATTGATATCGAAAAAAAAAACAAGAAAAAGACAGAGACAGAGACAGAGACAGACAGAGAAAGAGAGAGAGAGAGAGAGAGAGAGAGAGAGTGAGAGAGAGAGAGAGAGAGAGAGTGAGAGTGTGAGACAGACAGACAGACAGAGACAAAGAGACAGACAGACAGAGAATTTGACAAAGAATAGAAGTGCGTAGAAGAAAATATTTAAAGCAAAGATCGTTTTTTTATACCAACGAGAGAAAAGTACCTCTGGCTATAGTGTAGAGTTCGTATTCAAACGTTTCATGCGTTTCTTTTTACTCTCGTTTAATTTTCCTCTTTTTCTCTATCTTTCCCCCTCTTTTTCTCTTTTTCTCGTTGTCGTCGTTACCGGAATGCAATATCTCTCGTAACTGTTTTTATAGCTAGCCACGAAATCCTAATTGAAAAACCGTTTCGTGTTTTGCTACCCCATTTTGTTCTCTTAAAACCCTTAAAATTTGTCAAAGGAAAAATAGGAACATAGTGGTAACTTTGTCAGCTCCGTCGACATAACTTTTGTAATTCTCTTTTTTCTCTTTTTCATGGTCTTTAATTATTTTTTATTTCTATATTTATTTTTTGTTCAATCCGCAAAATACTCGTCTTGTCTTCTGAATGTCATACATTTTAAAATTGACTTATCAATGCCTGTATCATCATTTCTTGATCGGGTTCAAAATAATGATTTATTATAGAAACGCTCGTTCCCCGAACGGATGCGTTATACGCGTCGATGAACAACGTGAACTCGTCTCGAAGCAGCAACCACATGGAAAATGACGTTCCGATTGATTTCGGTTCTACTTACATTGGTTGCCTTCCTGAGCACCGAACGTGACCAACATCTTTGCCAGCGGTCTATTGTTGCTGAGCACTGCGACGTCCAATGGCGATAAACCGTCGCTGTTTACACTGGAAATAAAAAAGGAGGAAGGTTAAGGAAAATGAAAGAAGAATACAAGCTCCTTTGGAAAACGAAAATTACTATATATCTTCTCTGACAATTCTTCCTGATCTATTTCCTTATAGAATATAATATCATTTTCTTTTTTCTTTTCTTTTTATTGAACTCAAAAAGTAATAATAATAATGAAATGATTAAAAATCGACATTTCACCGTCAATTTAGAGGTTCACGTAATAATATAAATTTGTTACAAAATTCACAATTCTATGACATTTAACATATAATAGGTATATTTTAGAAAAAAATCATCATTTCAGTTAAACCTAAGCATCAATACAAACATTACTGTAGAACGTTTATAGCATAGATTCGTAAACTGTTGAGATCGATAAAGATACGTTCCTCGTATCGTTTTCCAATGACAGTAATTAGATCTTTTGATCGTTTGATCAAGTACAGTGTAACTGTTCTATGGAATATCCGTAGCATCCGTTGGAAGCGAGCTTACTTACTCGCTTGTTCTCACATGAACATGTTTGATTTCGATTCGTTGCAAACGATAATCCGTTTATCATACATATACGTATACGCATGTACACAGCCAGAAGCTATTACCTTCCTTTGTCTATGTCGTAGAGAGAATTCAACGAAAGCAAGTTGAATTCAGGTGCGAGAGAGCGAAACGATTGCTTTGGCAGGAAATAGCCAAGATCTGCGAATTTCGAATTAGAATGGATTCTACTATGGTAGGTTTATAGAGTCGAGGGAAGCTTTCACGACGTTCCATTTGCCAATTTCGATGAAAAAATGGGAGGGGGAGCAGGAAAAAACGACTGTGACGGTGTTAAGGCAATCAACTCGTGATACAGGACACGTACTTACGAAATTAGACCAAAATTTACATTTGTCGAGGAAGTCAAGTTACATGGAATAATTATATTTTCATTAATAACTTTCGATTAAAACTGGTTCGGTTCATCGAACATATTATTAAGCTATTAACCTACATCTGAAGAAGGAACGTAAGATGTCGGACGAAACGTTTGGACTTTCGTTTGCTTCTTTTAATTTTTATACAATTTTCTTACGGACTCCAGATGGTACGAACAGTTAAAAGAAGTTGAAATTATTCCAACGATCGAACGATGCTCAAGTTGGAATCTCTTTCGATATCGAAGACGGAGAAGTTTCAGCACTCAGTAAAATCCTCTCTTTTATACATCAATTTACTCTCTCTCTCTTTTTTCTTGAAAATATTCCAACCAATGGAAAATAACTTTGGAGAAACTCGCAGATTGAGTGAAACAACGTATCGTCGACAAATAACGTATCGGTTTTCTGTCCTGGTCGTTGTTGCTTCGAAAGTTCGTCCCCATACGTTATATATTAACTTCCGGTACGACAAATACTGTGTCGGAATATCCTTTGTATTTAAATCTTATGTATGCAATGGTGTTAGGTACACTCATACGAAAAGAAAAAGAAAATGTTTTTAAATCCGTTTATAATGTTTTTTTTTTTTCTATGCTTATAACATTTTGTGTTATGTGTGACCATAAGCACATCAGTTGACAGTTTATAATTCTCTTATGTTGAATAAACGAAGTCAAAGTTAAAGTAAAAATTGTTTAATTTTTCTGACCTGTTTACGTCCACGTCGGTCGACTCCAAAATTGTCCTGGCTTTGTCCAAATGACCATGTTCGACGGCTGCGAAAAGGGCTGGAAATGAAATAAAAAAATGTAATAGAATGTCTTGATGAAATTAAATGTCACGATGAAATTAAATAGTATGATTCATAAACGTATCTTCGAGATACGCATTCTGCTTAGATCACACTTAATAGTCACGGATAAACATTTAAATGGACATCACATTAATGAGAAAAATCAGTCGTATGCGTTGTAACGTGGAAAATTATAAAGAATATACCATGCAAATGTATGTTGAGGGATTGTGCCGAGAGAGGATTAATATGGATCGACGACAAATTATTCGAATGCTGCTGTGGCTGTTGCTTCTTTTTTCCAAAACCTTCCAGGAACTCCATACCTTGTAGCGATTGCAGTTCTATGTAAATAACAATAAAGAAAAAAACGAAAAGTACAAAAATATATAAATAAAAAAGATAAATAAATGGAACTTAAGACAGGATAAACAAACAAGAAAGTAAGAAAATAATATTAAAACTTTCGAATCTCGTTGAAGAGATGAGCAAAGAAACAAAATTTCTATTAACTCTGAATCTATCTATGTATAAAATCAATATACTCTAGAAAATAATAATAATTTTGAACGGGAGAAATGCGAATGAAACTATTTTCACGTTGTTCTTTTTCTTTTTTTTTTTTTTTTTTCAAATAAAACTGAAAAAAAAGATACCGAAACAAAAGTAAAAGTGATCGACAGAACGATTTCTCATGGATCATGATATTTCTCGTAAATACGTTCGACTTGTTCCGGAAGATCTTCGTAAAGAACAAAGGTTTTAGAGTGTTCATATTGTCTCGTGGAAATCGATTCTACGCGAGAAAGCAATTAAACGGTGGCAAGAGATCGCTACTAATGAAAAGCTTTCCTGCGGTCTAGCGTACTTGATCCGGAAGTGGTCGTGACGAGAACTCGATCCTGTCCGATCGATTCTAGATCCTTTGACTCCTTTCCTAGTTTCTTTTTATTGGCGCACATTTTGCTACGAAAGCTTCCACCACGAGCATTCGTCCAAAAGTTAGTTAAATTATCGACGGTCCTGTTTCTGCAGGATTTGGAGGGGCAAACGCTATCTGTATTTTCGATGCATGATCGAAGATCACGATGATATTCCTCTCTCGATCTTGACGATACATCGATTTCGGTCTCGGAATAAAAATTTGTCCTTGGTCGATCGTCCCTATCATAACCTGGACTTTTATCTCTCACGAAGCTTCTATCTTCTCTCATACTGAAACTTCTAACGTACTTGAGGTCAGATTTGTTAGAAAGTAACGATTTCAAGAGTCTTTGCTCGTCGAGATTAGTTTTTTCCACTACACATTCATATCGTTCCTCACGTGTTATATGTTCGTCATTTTTCACGTTGATTTCAACGGAAGCAATACTTGAGTCAAGGGAACTGTCCAGAGAAAACGTAGGATTCTCGTAACCGTGTTCGTCCTTTTCTAGCTTTCCCTTAGCCTTCACAGCTTGGTCGTGTTTCTTTTTTGAACTTTCATCAGTCATAATTTTTCGACGAAAAATACGTACGACCTTCGGCGACTTAATTTCGTCCTCTATTCTACCCTCCCAAAATTTTTCAAGATCTTTTCGGTTTTTCATGCTTATTCTATCGTCGAGAGATAGCTTCTTCTCAAAATCCTTCGTAATCTCGCGAGACTCGACGACGTCGATCGACGAATTTGTTTCTGAGGACGTTCGTTGATCTTCCTGAGATATATTCTCGTCCTTTTTCCTTTCATTTCTCTTATCAATCGGCTTCTCCTTCTCATCCTTCCTCGAATTCACAAATGTCCTAGGCAATTCTTGTTGTTGTTTCATTTTTTCAAGGTCCTTCGAGGATATACGTGTCGTTTTACATTGATCCTTCGAGGGCACAGGCGATATTTCGAAACCTGAGGCAAGCCTGAACGCCGCACGATTTCGGATTTTCGATATCAATTTTACCGAAGCACGAAACGATCTCGATCTTTTCAACGTCGACATCCTGCCGTCGTTCGTTGTCGATCGTCTCGATAATAATTCCATTTTTGGACTGGACGTTGACGCAGCCTTTCGAAATTTCATCTGGAATTTTTCCCCTCTGTCAAAATATCGATGTTTTTCTTTTTCTTTTTTCAAGGATCGATATGATAAAAAGAAAGGTGATATTTTTATTTTTCTTAACTACAAAGTGATTCTAATTTTCTTTTCTTTGGTGACTTTTGTTTGAGAAAACGACGAATGCAGGACGATATTCTTTGGCTTGATATAGCTGGAAAAAAAGAAAAGCGAGAGTAGACTCTCGTAAAAAGTCTTACTGTTCTAAAGCCAAGATAACGGGATGCTTTTTATCTCGGAGAACACGAAGGATGTGTTTTTCGCAAAAGCCGAAAGTGAATTTTTTTGCGAGAAGTTGCCTTTAATTACCTGTTCTTCGAAACAATTTCATTTCTAGACTATATGAGTACACGGTATTGCATACGGTGAAAGATCTTGTTCTTTATATTTTCTACGGTCACGAAGGTTTCCTTTAAAAAATTAATTGTTGGTACAAGCAAACGAAATGTCTCGTCTTTCTCTTTCCACTTTCCTTTTTGATATTTTTTTTTTTTAACCATTGATAACTCGTTGGAATGATACTTTTGAATAACCTTGTCTTTTCCCTTTAGGTTTAATAACGATTATAACCATAATAAAATGATTTTCTCAATCGATAATACGAATGAATATCGGGCTAATATATCACTTTTTATTAAAGCGGTTATATTGCTATTGGAGAAAATATACTTTCGAGAGATTGTGCTGATAAAACTTTAAGCTAGGAAACCGAAGGACTTTCGATCTGGGTCAAGTGCACCGTCGAAATTGCAGTAATTTGAAAATAAGAGCGTGACTTAGAATAGTACTATGGGCTATATAACAATAAGTCACGCTATTATCAAACGAAATGTTTTATCGTGTATTACGGTATCGCTAGACTATTCTTACCAGGAAATCCATTGATGTTAAATTTTAAAACATTTTCAAGATATTTCGAAGCAGAGTAACGATTATACGAGTTAAAAGATAAGAGAGAAAGAGAGAAAAAGAAAGGGAGAACAAGAGAGAGAGAGAGAGAGAGAGAGAGAGAGAGAGAAAGAGAGAGAAAGAAAGAGAAAGAAAGATGAATCTAACAATGAGAGGGTTGTTCGTTTGTGGCCTGCCCAAATATCATTTGCGCAACGACGTTTTCTACAGAGAATTGTCGTCTGGTAGAGCAACCAGATGATTTCTTATCTCTCTCTCTCTCTCTCTCTTTATCTCTTGTTCTCGGCACGGGTCCCTGCCATTCTCTAAAACGATTTTATTATTTACTTAGGACACGCACTTGAGCAATTCTCCGTTGTGTCCCGACAATTGGCCATTAAAACGAAGTGGACTGAATGTCGCCTCTTCCTCCTCGAAGCGAGCGACAATTTATCAGCTCAATAAAATTTATTACTTACGTCCGTTGGTTGTTAGGATCTACAACGATAGTGTATCGCCTTTCTAACGTCTACCAAGGGTCTTTCATCTCTCCTCTCTCTTTCTCTATCTCTATCTCTCTTTTTCTCTAGTTTTCTTGCTTTCTCTCTCTATGATCTCGCGAAATTACCATAAAACGGGCCAAGTTTTTCCCTTTGTAACCGTCACATGCTCTCCATAGCAACGTCTCTCTCTCTCTCTTTCTTTCTTCCTGTATCACACACGACAACGAACTCGTGAGAGATTGGACGTAATGTTTTTTTAGCTGTTTAATGTCTCGGAAAGAATACGAAACACGTGCATCATCAATAAGTTGCGTAATCTCTATATACGAACATTCTTTTCTTTACCGATTGTAAAAGGACTTCTTAGATTGAATGTTATTTCTCGAGTTACTCTTATTAATTTTAGTCTCACGTAGATTCTAAACGATCTGCGTCAAAACCGATATCTTTGAGCCGAAGGTTTACACAAAACTGTGATATTTTTACATATATATATATATATATATATATATATATATATATATATATATATATATACTTATTTATATCGCTGAATAATATTTAAGAACGTTTTGTAGTTCGTCCATTGTATTATTGATTTTATAGACTTTTCTAAGATCTATTTACTAATATTAAGATTTGATATAAAACTTCGTTGTACGCAAAACTACGTTGTGAGTTAAGTCGACCTGTATTTCGTACGAATAGAAGGAAAGGAAAGGAAAGGAAATAAATTTTGGTTGACTAATAAGAAGGATACGGTAATAGTTTTTTCAAAATGGATCAGAATCCTTGAACAAGGAGTAAACGAGCATAGCGGTTAAAGCGCAATCGCTCGAGCATGCTCAAATCGATTGGAAGGGATGGATGGAACGAACGGTCTCTCTCGCGATACAGATTGGAGCTCATTAGAAGTTAACGAGAGAATTATGGTCTGCCAGGAGGATAACAGGGTAATCAGAGTCTGGCCAAGTAAATCGATTAGACTTTGGATTCCCTGAGAGAATAACGAAAGGAACTTTATCCTTTTCTTTTTCTTGTTAACACTATGTAGAACTCTCTCTCTCTCTCTCTCTCTCTCTCTCTCTCTCTCTCTCTCTCTCTCTCTCTCTCTCTCTCTCTCCCTCTTTTACGTTTTACTTTCTTTTATCTTTCGCGAAAGTAACATTGTCTCGATCCGATTTTTTTTCATAGTTCCGTCAAAGGGTACGATGGAAATCTAGATTAAAAGAGAGCACCTGGTCCATCGAACAATGGAGGAATGTAGAAGAGGAGATGAAAAAAAGATGTAAGAAACAAAAGGGAAAGGATAAGAGCAAGCATTGTTTCCCTCTCTCACTTTGACTTGCATCGTGCCAATCAATCTCGACTATGTTTCCTCTTTTCCTTTTGCCCACATTCCACTGTCTGACACACAACACTCTTATTTTCTCTTTCTCACATTATACCGAAAGTTGGACAATTATATATTCCACAGCGGCATTGTAGTTAATAACGCGTCTTCATTTCTCTCGTTTGTACTTTGAAACTTTCCTCTTAGGTCAGACTCTATTTTATTCGTAATTTCAAAAAATATCTCTTCCTTTCTTTTTTCTTTTTCATTCGTATTTAAAGACTGACTTGTAACGATTTGTTGTTTGGAAAGAGAGAAAGAGAGAAAGAGAGAGAGAGAGAGAGAGAGAGAGAGAGAGAGGGCAAGAGAGAGCGAAAGAGGAAGAGATACAAAAAAAAGTAGAAAATAAGTCCTGAAAAATTTCTCTCTCTCTCTCTCTCTCTCTCTTTAAATCCAAAAATGGTTTGTTATGTTATCAACTTCCGTTACGATAAAGAGTTATCTCTCCTTTCCGGTGATAATTGCCATACTTTTTTGATATTTAACGAGACGTTTCTAACCAATGATGACACATCATTAGTGGTACAAATCGTTCTTGCTAATCTTTTTCGCGATTTTATTACGAAAGTATGAATTAGTTTATTTAGGTTGATTAGAAATACTAAGTGAACTAATTGAATGATTGTTAATAACGATTAATTCAGAGTCGATGGAATAAATTCAATTTCATTTTTTCAAACCCTAATAAGTATATCATGTCTTCTTTTTGTTTTTACTTTATCGATCTCAAAAGAATAATAATCAAGATCTGTCATCTAGAAAAAAGAACTTTTCGCAATTTCGTCGGTACAAATAACGCACTTGTTCCAGATTGAAAAAGAGATTTTATTAAAAACAAGTTCTCGGTATACGAGTAGGTGCAGTCGATCGGTTCAGTTCGATTTATCGATAAAGTTTCTACCTACCTATTAATACTATTAGATATAGGTTTTTTTGTCTTAATTTCCCAACGATTCGATATCGTTCGTGTGTATTTTATATTTTTTTTTTTCGTTGATACACATACGCACATATATTAAAACAAATATCTTTGACGTAAAAATATTTAATCGTGTTCTCGATAAAACTAATCGTTAGTTGGTTTAACACCAATAGGAATTCTCGATATTCTTTCGTTGTTCTTTCTGCTAACACGAGTTTGCAATTTAACGATTTAATCGGCCATATGGCATGAAAAAGTCATTCGAATGATGTATCGCGTAGCTAACTTCGTTCGATATATGTGTACGTATTTCTAAGCACCATGTGTTTGCGTTCATGTTCTCTGGGATAGAACGGAGATACGGGTAAAGCCTATAACTGTGGCTTACAATTAGTTAAAGTCGGTCCATACCAATCTGCCCGAGTAATTTGTCGAGAAATATAGGACGTCGAGACGAGAAAGAGCAAACTTACCAAATGAACCTCATTACGTTAATCGTGAAAACAAAGAAAAATAAGAAGAGAAAAAGAGAAAAAAAGAAAAAATAAAAAAGAAAAAAGAAAGATACTAAACAAATATGCGAGGGAAAAAGAAAAGACGTTTTATTCGAGATAAATTTCCAACGAGGTGATTGTTGTTACTCGATAACTTTAAATTGATAAAGCTTGTTCGACAATCCTAAATTATATATATTATACAAGCATTTTTATTTATTATTAATTATTATCAATTACTCATTTTTCTTTGCGGAAATGGGTAAAAGGGGTAAATATCTCGAGGAATTTTAGACTTTCGCGAGAAAATTAAAAAGAACGAGACGAAAACTGTTCCATGCTCGATTCGTTTTAAGTTATGCAATCGACCGTGCATCGAGGTTAACCTCTCAAGGACGTTCGTGCGTCCGTTCACTGGCCGTTTGAATACCACAGAGAAACTAGCCATTAAAGTCCATGACAGAATGTTTTGATTCTTCGTGTTTTCCGAGAATAAAAAAGAAAGAGAAGAAAAAAGGAGGGAGAAAGATCATTATTTTGAAAGTTCTGTTTGATTTTTAATTTTATACTCGCCTATTTTTTCTTTTTTTATATACGCATTTGGACGTCAAAATTAATAATGACGAGTTAGTCGAGTTTTATCTAATTTTTTTTCTTTTCTTTTTTTGGTCTATACACGATCACAGAACGTCCTCTAATAAATGGAAGAGAATAACGATGAATTAAATATCTTTATGCCATGCATGTTTTTAATTTAGTCTCAGAAAATGAGAATTTTTACGGAAAATGAAACTTGTCTCCATTTAAGCGCAACTACAAGGTCATGAATTAAAATTGTTACATTTTGTCGGATAAGAGAGTAACTTTTTAACAAGCTAAGTCGTTTTTACATATATGGCTGACCTTGCTAGCATTCTCTCTCTCTCTCTCTCTCTCTTTCTTAAAGCAGTAGCACGTGTGAAAGCTGAACATGCAATATGTAAGGAAAAGGATAATCTTCCGTAGTTCCCTTGTAATTTGATACTAAACACAATTTAAAGTTAAAAGAAAATGTCTTTTGCGTAAAGGCAAAAAGAAAACGAGTAAATCTTGAGAATAGAAGAAATTCATGGGATTTTTCTTTGAAAATATATTCAAGGAAAATGGAGAAAATTTTGAGAAAAAACGAGCAAAGCGTAAAATCATCATTCTATTGTTCATTTGAGTAAAATAAAAAAGATAAACGACAAAGAAGGGAGACAAAATTTAACGTATTCATAAAACATGATATATTGTATCACGTGAAATATTCCTTTAAAGATTCGTAACATTTATTATTTAACGTTTAGAAGTTTGAAAATTTCAAACAACGGGTGTGTCGAGTTAAAAACAATATACTTCATAGTCCAAAAAAACAAGATTTAACGATCGTAAATCGTTTTTATAATCCGAGTTTCAAGGTCTTTATAAATCGATAGAATAACTTTTTTATTAGCGAATTTTCGCACGTTAAATCTTCAATTAGGATATTAGAGACAACGTGAAAAAATAAGGATTATCGTATACATCGTTCAAAAACGATATCACGCTATAGTTATCGATCATCTCTGCCTCGCGTATAAACAAAACCAAAAAAAAAATAAAAACAATTTTGCATCGTGGTAGTGTCAACGTATCTCATCAACTTTCTAACAGCTAATTTAATTTTCTCGTAACGTGAAAGCGTGAACTTTAGAGTACACGCCTAGCCGGCCGTTGCGATCTATTATAATTTCGCTACTCCTATCCCGCTAATTGTTTTCTATCCTCATGCATTTAAATTTATTTCTGTTGAAAGAGACATGAAAATGAAAAATAGAAGAAACAAAAAAAAAAAGAAAAATAATCAGAAATTTCGACGACGAAATGAAAGTAAAAGAAAAACTTCCGTCTCTCAAAAGCAATCGTGAAAAATAATTCGGTATGAACGTGCCTTTAGATTCTCAGCTGTTCTCCCCCTTTGAAAACGCGTTTCCGAGAGGGTCCAACTTCTTGTTCTTTCGAACGCACAATGGACTTGTCTCGAGAGAAGCAGAAGTCGATTAAAGGATATTTGCTCGTTTTATCTCTGTTTTATTCTCATATACGTATTACGAGGATGTAGAAAACGTTCGATTCTTTATATTCGTTATAAAGGAAAGGGCAACAACTCGTTTCGAACAGGTTCGCTTTGTTAAATGAATCAAAGAAAAGTAAAACGAAAGAAACTTGAAGAGCAAAGAAAAATGTTTACCTTATTCTTTTATCACAGAAAGTATTCAAGTTTTTGTTATCGCAATAAAACAAGGAATCATTCGTGAATTTTTATTCAAATTCACGTAGAATCTCACACTTCCGTTGCGGTGGCACGCGCGGAATCTAGGGAAATGACTTTACCGACCGAGTCAGTTGGAAGGAGTCACAGGACTCACAGGACGCAAGAGCGTCACCTTCGTTCGTACCTTAACTTGTCACTCTCATGTCCTCGCTATATTCTTTTCTCTCTAAACTCGTCAAGAACTCGTCGACCTTTTCTACCTTCCGTCTTCGCTTCTGAAAACTTTCATCCATCCTCGCCGTTTCGAACGATGAAAGTCCGTTAAAATCCTTCGAGACCTTTGAAAAATTCTTCGTAACTCAATTTCCCCCACGTATTTTTTTCACAATTTTCACGCTTTACCCTTTCCTTTTACTTTTTGCTTTCTTTCTTTTTATTTCTAGATTTTCATAACGAAATATTTATTCGATGATTTAGAAAAATCGAGAGTACTCCTCTGATTATTTTCGAGAGTGAACAATGAACATCTGCGAATGTACGTCGTCGAACTGACTCGCGCGAACGTTGTGGCGTCGTCTGTGGGCACGCATGAAGTCGAACACAGATCCCCTCTCTCTCTCTTTTACCAACTATCTATCTTTCTCTCTCTCTCTTTGACTCTCTCTTTCTCGCATTCTCGATCTCTCCTTCCCTCGACGTTTGAAGCCAAGCGAAACAGCTGCCGGTTCCTACCAATCAAACGCCCCCTCGTGATCTCCGCCATGGACCACGTGCGTTCCACGCGCGCCAAAAGTTTGCACATGGGGACCCCACTTCGTTTCAATCCTTTTGACTTTTAATGCATTATTAAGACATCAATAAACGTCAATATTTTCATCAAATTATCGGAGATTTGTTTTTAATATTTTTTTTTTTGTATGGAACAAAATATTACATTTCATTTTGTTTGTTTCTCTTTTCTTTTTTTTTCCTTTTTTGTTTATTAATTGTATCAGATCATTAATTGACTCTTATTAATGGTAATTTGACACTGCCAAATTTTCAATTATAACTGTTAACTTTTTTATTATTATTTTCCTTTTTTTTATTCGATTTTTTATAGATATGCTATTTCGTTCCAATTGTTATTCTTGAAACATTCATTTTTTCTCTTTTTTTGGAAAATATCATTATAGTTTGTAAACATCTGTTGCGTTAAAGTGTAGTTCTATTATAATTCCGAATCGTTTTTTCCCCTGCAGGTATGTAACTTTTTTCGAAGGGACCACTTCCGGTGTAATTTAAACGCATGCCAATACAAGTCAAGATTTCTTGTCGATGATTCTCAAAGTCGCTTCTCAACAAAAGCAGATCGATCTATTATAATTTTTTTTTTCATTTTTATTATTTCTATTATAATTTTTATATTATAATTTTTCATTTGCATTTCCTTGTTTGTAATACTCTTGTGACATTTGTAATAAAATAGGACATTTAAATAGATATTTTATTCTCCCCCTCAGGGATTAAAGGCGCTTTTCCAGACGAGCGTATCCAAACCTCTTACAAACCACTTACACAAACCATACATCAACTTTCCATTCTCACACCTATGCCTATAAAATAGGACATTTTTAATAGGTATATTTTTGTTTTTATCATGACATACTTTTAATAATTTACAAAAAAAGAGAAAAACAAATTTTTGTCAGAAAAAATTAATATAATTTTTCCAAGATAAAATAAACTATCTTTATAAACAAAAAGGAGGTCAAAAAACTAATCCACGTGCCTACTTTGAGTGAAACTTCCTCATTGTTCCCTGAGAATGTAATTATTAATCTTCCAACTATACACACGTACAAAACGTGTGGCTTCATTCTCATGAAAGGAAAGAAAAACATGATAGTTTGAAAAAATCTACGAAATAAACCTTCATTGTTACGAACGATTACATTGAAATAACATGAAAAATATATTCCCAGATCGGAAACTGAAAATTATCTTACAAATGTAATTTGACAACAACAAGACAGAACAGATATCTTTCAAATTAAACGTTTCTAATTAAAAATTAGCATTTCTCGAATAAACCAATAAAAAAAAAAAAAAACACGAATAACGATACAGCATCTATTAAATCTATTGACGTTGAAATATCTTTTCACATTTTATATAATTAAACAAATTCAACTTAATAATTATTAATAATAATTATTAGAACATTAATGAGTAAAAGATAGGATATAGTTAGTCTTCCTGATATCTTTAGTTTCCAAAGTTAACCACTGTGTGTTTCACTTATATTATTGCGGGATGCCTGATATTGAATAATAATGTATACACTAGAAACGGGAGGATACATTGTCGACGATTTAGTCTGAACTACTCTTTCATAGAAGTTTCCCGAGAGAAACAAAGATATGAGTTATTATAAGACATAACAAAGCGACAATTTGCATCGCTTCAAAACCGTGTCATTGCGGATGAAATGTAAAATGGAGTATTTAAGATAAATTATGAAAAAATAATGTTGAAAACTGAAAATAGATAAATACATATGTAAGTCTTGTTACCAACTTAATGTCAATTATTGCTAATGGTTAAATTGGCATATAAAATTAATGTAATAATATAAATAAATAATTTTTTCGATATTTCTTATAATATTTAAATTGTAGATTACATCGATTTGCTCGATTTCCGTTACGTTAACTGCAAATATTTCATGATCGACAGAAAGCTGTTCAGGAAGCCAAGAAATATAAAACATATGCTCCACTTTTCTTTCACATATTTATAACAAATATGAATTTTAATGCGAAAGATCCATTTCATGAAATTGTATTTTTAATAACGATCATTTCTCAACGAATAATAATTCTTACTTTTGAGATTACAATTATTATTCATGTTAAACTAGTACGTAGTTTCGATAAAGAGTTGTATTGAAATTTCCAAGCAAAAGATCAATTTATTTGATTCTATTCATATCGATCAATGAACTATATTGATTACTAATACAGTTTAAATAATCGTTATCATCCTTTCCTTCGAAATAAATTTGATTACAATATAGTGTAGTATTATTACTTATTTATTTGTTCATAATTAAAATTTAAATAAAAACGAAGATGAATTTACGATTGAAAAATTCTCCGCTGAAAAGGTTCGTTCAGAAATTTTAACTTCGTATGACGAAGTGAAATAGCTATTTTTTATTCGTTCCATCGGTTTTTCTTATTTATATTTTTTGGTTGAAAGCTCGTTTATTGTTTGGAAACGTATTGTTCCCGGTCGACAAAATGTGTATCTATATGTGTTTACATATATACACATAGATATACGCGATATTAAATGGAAAATATTGTATGTAAGATAAAAGTAGTGACAATAGTGAAAAGGCTATTCGCAATATGCGACTGATGCACGATAAATATTGAGTCTGTTTCCCATTGACGATATAATGTTGAAGAAAATTGAAATTTCATAAAGTGAAATTTTTTGGAAGAATATAGAGTTGCGTTATATGTCGCGGAATTCTTTGAAAATCAAATGATCTTTAATTTTAAATATTTCTCGAGTTATACTCATTGTCTGTAAATACAAGATAATAACATTTTCCAAGGACGTGTCTTTATAAAATTTATTTACTTACAATAAAATTTGTTTAAAATCTTATGTCTCTCTTAACAAGAATATTTTCTTAATAAATTTTTATCACGATCGTTTCGTTCGTTGTTATTTACAAAAGAATTATCGTTTGCAATTAAAATTCTTTTTACGGTCTTATATAGTATCCGATATAAGGACAATGTAATGGCCTGATTAACAGTCTAATGGAACCCAAACCACACCGACTTTTCCAATAACTTTAATGGCTATCGAAGGTCCACAAACTTCAACCTTTCAAGTTTCGAAGGAATTTCAGTGTGGCAAGATAGTCGTATAGGATATCTAATTATAAGATCTAATAAATACTTTTTCGTATCACTGCAGGAGTCTTCTATTTAATACTTAAATTTCTGTCCTTGACAAAGGTAATAACGTCTTCTTCTCCACTCTGAAATCTTATTAAATTGCTCGAGACAAACGAAGAAAAGATAGGTTCGTCTTGGATCGTTTCTAATGAGAGCTGAAAAGTTTGATTTGAAATTCTAGTCATTCTTATCGTCTCTTAATTACCGACAGTTCTTTTCCTTATCCCCACTTTTTTCTAATTAGCACAATAGTTCTTACGTTCAGCTGTTGGATTTCGCTGGTATTTTTTATATTAGAACTTTTTCATACATATTCTGCATACATAGATGTGAAATACGTATATCAAAGTATGTACTATGTATATAAATTGAATAAAAGAAAATCAAGGCTCTAAGAGGATTTATCTGTGAAATTTTCATGTATTGAGAGAAACGGAAGCGGAAGGAAGATAGAAAAAAACAGAGACAAGGAAGGAAAGACAATAAAAAGACATAATTACATTTTTCACTCGCAGATACAAATATTTTATACGCGAAACGACGTTAGTTTTACCTGTCCTCGCAATTCGACTATACCTTTCTTCGTTATTCTTTTTTCTTCTCTTTTTCACATCGAGCTTTTAATCTTAAAAAAGACTTCATAAATTTAATTTTCGAAGCTTCGTTAAAATTCCAGTACACTTTAGTAGATATTTACAGTTGACTTCTCGTACAAATGAAATCACACGCTTCGTTCGAGGTGTAAATTTTTAAATGAATTTAACTTTAATTTAATGAAGTATTATTCGTATTACTTTCATATGGATTATCAATGAGAAAATTATTATTAACATATCTATAATAAAAATATTTTCTCTCGGTAGAATACGAAACATATATGCGCGATCGTTAATGTCGAATATCGAAGACGACGTTGGTGGAAACACGAGGTGTCACATGCAATAACTGCGAATCCGAAGTAAAATTTACGAAATAAACGAGTTATCTCGTGCAAAAGTAGCTTGACAGCTAGACAATTGAGATAGAATACAAAAAAAAGATATTGTACTGCTATATTTTTTATCAAGAAAAAAATTCGATAATTTGAGAATCGAGAATAACAGGGAAGGACGAATTGGAAAGACTCTGTTAAAAAATGGAGGTAAACGATATCAAAAAGTGTACGATCATCGAATTATAAATGAAAATATATATTTTTTCTTTATTTACAAGTAACTATAAATGATAGATAAGATTGTATTTACCTTGTTCGATGAAAGAAACGTAGATACATTTATGATAATTTCCTTCCTAATTAGTTTGAACTTGCAGAAATTACACTACACTTTCACTATATATGTGAGATATATCTGTATAGAAAAGATTCTCTAAGACGTACTTTTTTCAACTATACGATCTATCGGTAACAAACTTTCTCAAATCATGTAAATTGCACACAAGTTTGCAGTAAAAAGAAATTGTTAAAATTTATTACATTATTATAAGCGGGTTAAACTATTATAATCGATTAGGAGTAATATGATTTTAGTTTGGAAAAATTTTATCGAACGAATATTTTATTATATTAGAAATATGACAAAACAATTTGTCGGCTTCGAAAACAGACCCTTACGATCGAAGGGAAGGACAACGACTGAACGGAAGGCTTGTTGCAACAGATGCGAAGTATACTATGGGGCAGCTACTATGTGGGCTTGACATCGGGGCAGGTGAGTTCGAATTTCGTCGAGCTCAGGGCCGTATATTCTTACTCTTCACTGTGTGAGAATGTCAGTTGACAAGAATAAAAAAAAAAAATAAGAAAAGGAAAGAGACAGAGAGGCTAAATACACGAAGCTAAAAAAATGATTCATCCATTTTGCCACATGAACATTTCCTTTTATTAATTATTAGACGAGTTCATTTATGTTCATTATGATAAATAACAGGATAATTATTATAATAACAAAAGAATACAAAATTCTTGGAGTTTTTCTAAGAGATCGTTAAAAGGATAAATAATAAAATATAAATGTCAATTTAATAATTTTAATTTAATAAAATTTTAGTTAGAACATTTCCAAATGTATAATATCATTATTTCGAAAAAAAGAAAAAAGAAGAAGCCTCGTTCCTGTTTGATCGCATTTCGAGATTAGAGTTGATTATGTCTGTTCTATATATATATATATATATATATATATATATATATATATATATATATATATATATATATATATAAAGAAAAAAGAAAAAGAATCCATAAATAAGTTTTACCATCTTTTATACGGTTTGCACCTGCTATTTAGTTCACGATATATACCATGTCTTTAAAGTTTTCGAAACGGTATCTTTGGAAGAAAAACTTTTCCGTCTTATATCTGGCTTTCACATAGTGTCATTTCGTAAATGTCTATTTCAGTAACAAAGATAGAAGAGGTTCTCAATATTTTTGACGGGTAAAGATTTAGGGTTTAGGAAAGATTAAAAGGAGTTGTTGGTAAGTAGTAAGACACCCGTTAGATAGGAGCTCTTATATCGCAGGTGCCGCCCTTTTCCGGACTGTTTTCTCATAGACCTTGGCAGGAAGAAAGGTAGTGGAAGAGTATAAGAGGAAGGGAAAAAGGAGAGAGAGAGAGAGAGAGAGAGAGAGAGAGAGAGAGAGAAAGAGGGAAGGAACCATAGTAACGGAATGTTCCTGACGGGTTCGCTACGCCAGAACTGTGATGCAGAATTTGAAAAGAGCGGAAGAGACAAACGATTATGCGAAGCAACGTGCGGATCTCTATTGACGCATGAATATTTTATCTCTGTCACCAAGCCCGACCTCCTTTACCACTCGAAGAGCTTCTAAATATTAGGGCTGTATCTCTCTCTCTTTCTCTCTCTCTGTTCCTCTGGTAAATCTCGTTCGAGCGTGTAATACGAGCTAACGGATATTAATAAAAAAAAAAAAAAAATGATGCCAAAATACGTTTACGAATAATACTGAATCATATTATTTCCTTTCTGTAAAGATGAAAGGAATCATTTCATTGTCATTTAAAAATTTATACTACCTTGTCCATGTGTTTTATCTATAATACGAAATTTTGTTAGAAAAGAATAAACATATGCCATGTGAAAATTATTTCTGGATAATTCTATAAAACGACTCGAATTAATAGAAATAGAAAAGGAGTACAAACAAATCTAAGGTATTGTAAATACAACGAGGATAAAGAGAGAGAGGGGGAGGGGGAGAGGGAGATAAAGGGTTTAATAATTCCCAAGAGTTTGAACGACGTTTTGATAAGGAGGTACGATGATTTTTAATTATAGTTTCGTTTGCGAACGAAATATCCAGCGCGTTTCAATACCCTTGCAAAATTTGATTTGACGTTTTTCAAAGCTTAGAAAGGATAAGGCTTATTTCGTGCAGTGAGAAGATGGAAGTAAATTCATCGTAAAAACGAAACGGAAAAAATTTAACGTAATTGTTTACGTGTTGCTCGAATTTATATAAATATTTGTTGATTCTTTTACTTTTTACGATTAAATATTCTTCGCCATTTCAGTAAGAAAATATTTTTGATAAGAGATACGTGATCGAATAAGAAAAGGTATAACGTTCTTCTCTTCCTTAAAACTTTGCCGCCAACAACTCCGCGAGTCCGTAGTCTCGTTTGCACCAAATGCAAGGAACCGGTTTATGCGAGGCTCCAAGATTTTCGATACATTCGCGTTGCAGCTTCCTCTCCTTGCCATATCTCCTTTTCTCGCGAGTTCTTCTATAAACGATTCTCTTCCTTCGTTCTCTTAAAATTTTATAAAATTTGTCTGTTGGTTCCCCTATATTTATCCTCCTTCTTTATTTCTTGTTTCTCTCATCATTTTGAAACATCGAAATGGAGCCATCGATGATTGTATGTCAATACAACAAACGAGAAACGATCTAATTACCTATTTAATTTCTATCTCGAAAATAAAAACGTCGTTTATAGTTTATACAAATGATTGTTCGATTTACGATAATAATTTTTACGAGACTTTGTTAAAATCGAAAAATTAATTATAAAAAAGATAGCAATTTTAGATGATGATTCAAATATAATAAACATCTGAAAAATTATATCTATATAATTTTTTAGAGTAAAAAAAAGTAATAATAACGAAGGAAAGAAGAGAAAGGAAATGAGTTTCCTACTTTTGTCGAAGAATCGAATAATTAACGACTTCCATCTGCGGTAAGTTTCCTTTTCTTTTCTTTTCTTCATCGTCATACCCATGAACCGTGAAACTTACGCTGTGGTCAAGAGCGTGACCGGGCTCCTCGATGTCGAGGAAGAAGGTAAACAACGTGCGGAATAACACTCACACACACACACACAATAGAATATAGGCACAACAGGTAAATTCATATATGACCTGTATCTTATTTCTCCTAAGAGAATTATTGTGCATTATCATGTTAAGACTATTTCATATGAATCGATTGAACGAAAGTCTATCTCAATATATATTTATAAATAAATATGTCCTCTTATAACGTTGTTTTATATCGTATAAAGATATTTCATCAATCCGATTAATTGAACGTAAAATACGTTTACTCAAAAATAGGATATTAGTATTTAATTACAGAAATTTGTAATTCGTTTAAATTTCGATTATTACTTGCGTTTCCGATATATGAATGAAAAAGTACATGTATAGATAATTTGAAAAGCTATTTGATACTCGCTACGATCTCTGATATTTGACATTCTTCAATGTATAAAAGAGAAAAGAAAATATAAAAACAAAAAAGAAAAGAAAGAAAATGATTATTGTTCGCATTACGAAACTTACTATGATAATGATATTAAAACTGTCGTTAGCTCTCGTCAAGGCATTTCCAGCATGGACTCCGATAATCTGACGAGAGCTTCCACCACTTAGTTATTTCGAAATCCATCAGAATCCATTGAGATCACGTTGATCAAAGTAAGGTTTCAGCATCTTGCATCACTGACGATCTCTTCGAGAGTTTGCAATGTTTTATTGAAATAGTCATCGACGCGCGACAAAGAGGCACACGGGGAAATTCACTTTAGGATTTCACTTCACTTTCACTGCATCATTAGCACACTTGATAAGCAAGTCACGCACGAAAAGACAAACCAGACAACGATGTCGACGATGATGAACTGGACGATGATCAGGCGCATGAACCTCTTTGCCAGGAAGATTTCACTTCGTTTAAACGTGACGAGAAAGAGCTTGATGTTTGGCTTCAAGGTCGAGTGACTCCTAACTAGGAGAAGCTAACCTTCTTCACACGCTTTTCCTTTCAACGAGAAGAGTTGCTACTTTCAAAACGCTTCTTCGAACTTCGAACGTTCTTTTTGTTTCATGAATTATCAAGATCGAAGAAATTCATGAATAGAAATTTCTCAGATAGATTATAAATTATTTCACACTTTTCTTTTTCTTCAATGGTACGATAAAATACTTCATATTCTTTTATCGGAAGAACACATTTTCTTTTCTTTTTTTTTCTTTTTTTAATCGGAGATTTAAAAAAAAAATTGTTCGTGACGATAGATCTCGGTAAAATTGTGTGGATCACCTTTCTCTTCTCCTTCTTATTTTCTTTCTCTTCTGCCTCTTTTGCTTCTTCTTCTTCTTCTCTCTTTTATATATCTCTGGAATCGTGAATCAACTTTGACTTGGTACAACAATAGAATCGTTAATCGTGAATTGGATTGCAAAGGAAAAGATGAAAAGATCTCGAAACTTTTGTTACTTTTTACAAACGATCTTTAGCCGATGTCCACGTGAATGAGCTACTCTTAAGTGTCAAGAAATTCACCTACAACGACGACGACGACGACGACTACGACAACGACAACGACGATCGCGACTCTCGTACCTTTCTTCCTTCGCGGTGCGTTGCTCTTTAAGACGTTTGGTGGGGGCGACCGGTTTCAGGTCGGCTCTTCTTAAGATCGTTCTAAAGCTTTACGTTTATTGGTCGAGTTCGTTCCTACGCGCAGTGATGTATCAAGTTCTTCTTACGAATGGCGGTGACATTATTTTCTTGGCGCTTATCAAATAAATTAGAATTTATTTTATAAACTCATTTGAAATTGAAATAGAAATGTATTAAGTTGGAAAAAACTGGGATTAACCGAATAATAAACCTGTCTATTTCG